>QVAJ01000157.1:901037-939553 GCA_003546035.1 Mixornis gularis
GTTCCAGCTGGCTGGAAATCAGAAAATATAATGTTCATATACAAGAAGGGTCAGAAGGATGATCCAAGGAATGACAGGCTTGTCAGCCTAACCTTGATTCTGGGCAAGGTTATGGAAGAGATCATCCTGAGTGTCATCACACAGCACACACAGGACAACCAGGGGATCAAGCCCAGCCAACATGGATTTATGAAAGGAAGGCCCTTCTTTTCCTTGCCCCTCCTGCAGTATTTTCCTCAGGTCAACCCTTTCAGATCAGGTAGAGTTTTTATACAGATTTTGAGGAAGCTGTAGTGGATCAGAATGAGGATGTGAAGAGAGGAAATTATCTGAGTTACCCTGAAGGGTGTGATGATAACTTTCTCTGTGACCTTCTACAGTGCCRAATTCCTTGCACTCCAGAAACTTTTCACAGAAAAAAAAATTGAGAAGGAAAAGACACACTCTGAATTTTGCTGTCTTCATTGGGTGGTAACCAACTAGTTTAGGAGCTTTCTTTCTCATCTCTGCAAAATAYCAAAACACAGATTTTGAATTGCAGCCCATGCCATACAAGTTTCTTTTCATCCTTAAAGTAATCTATATTCAGCACATAACTCTGGAGAGAATTAAATCCTTCAGCACAGTTTTCAGGAATAGTTGTCCTAGCTTTCTGGCCAGAAGAACTTCAATTGACTCTTCTTGGTGGACTCATCCCAACCTGATTTTATCATGCAACTACAAAAACATGCAAATATTCTGACAATGAACAAAAGTGGGTGTAGAACAAAATGCCTGGCCAGGCTAAGTTCTTGTAAAACCTATTCTCTAGAAATAGGGAGTAGGATTGGGAAAAAAATGGGGAAAATTAGATCTCCATACAAAATTAAGCACTATGGCACAAATGAAAATATCAATTTAGAAAACATAGGGAATATGCAGAAGAGGTAGGAACATTGTAAGATGGGTAAGGATCTGGGTGAAGTGGAGGTAAAAGTTGTGTTAGAAACTGGGGCTAGGGGGAGTTTCTGATATGGTTCTTCAAGGATCACTCTTGTGAATAAGCATTAAGCATCTTGACAGAAAAAGCAAAGGATGATGATAGATTTCCTGCTGATGCAAACACAAGATGCACTGTAAATTCAAGAAGGAGCAAGGCAAAGGGATCATTTTGAGACATGAAATTATTTTAAAAAATTGACAAAATCCTGTAGAAAACCATAGTTATAGACTATGTAGTCATGTAGTTATAGACTGGTAACAGTTCCTCATTTATACAGTGAATTTTTCAGTGAGAATTTACAGGAATACACGATGTCTATTAACAAGCCATCAATCCAAGGAAGCTATAGAGCAAAATGTAGTTTGCTGAGTCAAGAAAGACATTTTAACAAAAATCAGGAATGTCTATACCATGTAAGAAAAACTGCTGTTCCCCTGACTTCTGTGCTTTATGTTTCTTGTGACAAATCATGGAATCACAGAATGGTTTGGGTTGGAAGGGACCTCAATGACCATCTAATTCCATCCCCTATGCAGGAACATTTTCAGTAAAGCAGATTGCTCAAAGCACCTTCCAACCTGCCCTTAAACACTTCCAGGGATGGGGCATGTTGAAGAAGTCATTGAAACAACAGATTTTTGTCAATAAGATGTCTTCCCATCTAACAAAGATCATAGCTTTAGCATAGTTTTGGGTGATGAATCTAGTGAATGCTAAATCTTTCTTATTCATGGATACTATGCTGAGCAATAGCTATTTGTCTTCAGGAAATTCCCTGTGCAGGTAACATCATAGAGAGATACTTATTGTATGGCATTCTATTAGTACAAGAACAAAATTTCTATTTACTGGCCACTAATGCAAGTAACATTAGGAAAAAAGAAATATTATCTCAGAGCAGAACAGTGTGATACTCTGTTCTGACAACATCATCCCTATATCAACAGGGATTTCTTCTTAGGACAAAAGRAGGAAAAGTCCAGTTCTTAGGACAAATTACCTTGCAAATATAKAAATATAGAATTACTTCTCCAAATGAATTTCTAATTAAATTTTATAGYCCATACTGCTACACTAGACGAACACAGAGTTTTTACTTACAAGCACCTACTACTGCCTATTTTCCCCCTGATTTAGTATTTATTAATTCTAATTTAAGGCTATAAAGCAAAATAAACCATTYATATTTCCCTTTTTATTAGGAAAGTCATGCAAATAAATCACAAAGCAATGTTTATCAAGCAATTTTGATTCTGTAGAGCAATATTTGGACACCCTTGAATGCAATTATTGCTAAGCTGTGAAGCAACAACTGGTTAGTACTAGACACACAGTAAAAAAAAWATCTTAGCCAGTTTATTAGAGTGCCTAAGAAAAATAATATTYATGAAGCTGATATCTCCACAGGGTGATAAGAGTCCCAGTTTTTAAGAAACCAAACAAAATTTTCTGCATTGCCCTTAATCTAAAGAGAGATATTTTCACATGCACCTGTAGCCCAGAAAAAATTAMTTAGTTGAATTGACACTTCTAGGATACAGTTTTGTGGTTCTTAGCATTATAGACAATTTAAATCTGATGCAAACACATTAAATCTGATTTATCTATTGTCTTGAATTTTAATTACTTTCTTGCACACATGAAAATGASTGGCTCTTCAGGGACTATTTAAAATGGGATGCTCCATTTGAAATGTATGACAGAATAATACATTTTTAAAGCCCATTAGTATTTCCAGGTCTAGTCATAAATGGACCACACAWTTAAATAACAGGTACATTTTTATAAAAATCAACGTTTTGTCCCACAGACCAATATTAAAAGTGGGCAGTTAATAATGAATTTTTTTTAATGTCAGATTGTTTTTAGTACATTTTTCCAGTTCAAATGCTGTCTGAAAACACCAACAGGACTATTACTGCTGTGCCTTATACCAACAGCAGATAACACATTCAGGAACAGGCATTTGATTAGTCATTAATGAGAACCAGCTCTCAACAGTCTTTATCTTTGAAGTSTAAAGATTCTATGAAGTTTAAAAGAGGAGAGAGACTTCCCAAAATCATTAAATGTGAATGAATGTTTTTACCTTGCAATAGCCAAGCACTTAAGGCCATGTTAGGTGCTACTATGTGAGTGACATTAACAAGTCTAGAAGAAGCTCTTRATGTGTGTAATTAATGCTACAAAATACTGAATCTCTGCCCAGATGTGRAGTCCACCTATGTGCTCTTGACAAATTATACTCTTAACATTTCAAGATTTTTTTTAATGGTTTTCAAGAGAAAAAAAACCCAGTATTTTCGAAGTCCTGATTTCTTTATCTACCATATTCCATTGGGTTACATACATGAGTGAAAGTTTCTACACATCATAGAACAGTGAAAATATAATATGATCTATACTTTCACTAATCTTTTTTGCTGTAAACTATCACTTTTCCCTATATATTAAACYGCATCTAAAAAATAATTTTCTTTTTTTACATATGCTATTACAGCTGTAGGTATTTTACCAACAGGGGTTGTTTTAAATTACAAAATCTGACACTTTAACCTTCTTGATGAATACTCCTTTCAAAATATCTTTTAATAGATGAAGAGAAATAAATTAAATTGCATTGAAATAAAWGACCTTTAAGACAGAAATCATATCAGGCATCCTTTAGAACAGGATCACATATTATCTGAAGATACTTTTCCATGCTATTGACACTAATATTTACTTTCTTCCTCCATCCATATTTAATTTTCTCAGAGTTTGAATATGTGTCTGAAGAAAAATGAAGGATCTAAATCCTTTCTGGGGCAGCTCATACTTTCAAAACTTTTTTTAAATTTGACACTTTAAGAAAATTTGTGGGAACCAAGAATTTACTGACCTCTGCCAAAATGAGTACTATAGAAAAGGGAAAAAAAGGGGGAGGTCACAGAGGCTCAGCCAAAAGTAATATTATTAAAGAATTCTTTATAGACTTGACTGCCAATTCATCCTGTTGTGGAGACTACAGCCTCGTTCCACTCTGGCAGAGTGTCCTACCTAACCGCATATTGTTCTTTGGTCGTTATCCAAACCCTGCTGATGGATTCGGGAGCCTCTCCAGGGGCTGARTGCACTTTGGATTGCAGCATAAAAACACCAGCCAGACATTGTTCAAGTCTTGCTGCATAAGGCATTACCTTCAGAAATTAATTTGTGACTGAAGTTCCAGGTGCTAATGAACCATTCTGTTATACTTCAAGACAGTAAGAACATGGCTTGTCTTGTCATGTTTAACATCTGAAGTATTTGGTCATTTAATTTTATTTATGTGAAGAACTGAGGCTTAAAATAAAACCATTTCTGAAAAACGGGAATTGTTAGATACACAATGGATTCAGCAAATAGATTGCATTCTTTAAACAGGGGAAAGTGAGGGGAGGGAAATGCTGGTTCATGAAATACCCAAGTGATTTAGAAGAAAAAGTCCTAAAGTCAAATTTTTTGAATGGGACAAAGACAATAGCAGASAGTTTTCAAGCTATTGTTGATACTTACAAAAATAAAAACACTCAAACTTGCATAGGTGTGAAAAAACAGTCACTAAGTTAGCCCGTGGTGAAAGTAGGACACAGTAGATGAATATATAATTTAAGTCACACTAGACTGTACCTGAGGATAGATGGAATTTCCRAAAGCATTTAGCACCACTTGATTATGCTCACTTATCAATAACAAAAACTTACTGTCTCTAGTAAAAATCAAGCTGTTCATCACTTAGATCTTCCAAAAAACTCATGATTAGATGCCAGAAATGCAACTGATTTTGACACTTTGCCTTAAAATGCAGRCCACACACCTGGAAAAAAAAATCCTTTCTTATTGTTATTTAATGTAATTTTTCTGTGAATATGCTTCGTGATGACCATGAAGAGCTATCTTTGATATCATATCTACAAGCAGTAAACTGAAAAGATATCTCTACATCAGTGATCTRTTTACAAACTAGGAAGGATAGAGTGAAATCTGATTGT
Source organism: Mixornis gularis (assembly GCA_003546035.1). Lineage (NCBI taxonomy): Eukaryota > Metazoa > Chordata > Aves > Passeriformes > Timaliidae > Mixornis > Mixornis gularis. Next base: position 906,033 of record QVAJ01000157.1, read on the forward strand.
GTTATTTGCAATTCTGTAATTGTTGCTTTATTGTTGAAATAAGGAACAGACAGCCCAGATTATTAAACATTTCTATTTGAGACATTCCTATGAACTTTAGACAACCAGCCAGAACTAGTGCAAGCAAATGGTAAAATCTTAGGCAATTTTTAATTAYCTTAAAATCATTTGCAGCCACAGAGTTAAAGGAGAATCAGTGTTCTTTATCTTGGGTTATTACAGAAAAACTTCCAGTCGTAGAAGCATCCTGACACAGTGCTGCCYTGGGAAATGCACAAAGGTCTTCCGTATAACCTTTTCTCCTTTTTTTTTCTGAGCGAGTTACTTGTCATATAGTAACTTCCTTTGACATCATGCAAAACACTGCCCTGGACCTGTTTTATGTAACAAAAATCCCCTTTCACATTCATGAAGCCCAGCACGTTTTCACAGTGGTTTGGGTAGCCCATGCCTCGAGGTTAGACAATCTCCCCATTACYCAAACAAGATTCCTACCCCAGACACTTTCCAGGCTCACTGCTTTCCTCAGACAGGCTGTCTTTAATGGAGAGTGAAAGGAGGAGGTCACATCCTGTTCCAAGTGGGAAAAGGAAGCTTATATAGTGTGTTATTTTTTATAGCAAAAAAGCCTCCCATCATCTAGCTTGTGCATTCTGCTTGGATAGTACAAATGGGTCCAGATCCCTTAACTTAGCTGATATAACCAAACTAGCTGTAGACAGATCYGTAGTTACTCCAAAAGAAACAGCAAAATATTCTGAAAGCATAAATATTGTTTAAATAGCACTCCATTTATTTGTCTTTATATTTGTCTTGTCTCAACATACTAGACTATGCTACTACGGGTTCTTGTAAACTCAATTTCTTCCACTTTTGTTCAGTCATGAGACTATTCAGAATATGACTTTAAACAATTCTATATGCCATTATTTCAAAGGTAGGTGAATGCAAACTAAATATAAAATCATGAGTGTACTGTTAGCTATACTTTTCTTATTTAACAACAGAAGAGATGGAGTGACTTGCATCTTGCACTGCAATGCTACCTCTTTTTTTAGTTTTTTTTTTGTTTTTTTAAGTAGGAATTCTACTTGTTCTCTAGAATAAATCTATATACTGTTGTCTTAGGTTACAATGTAAGACGTAGCCAAACGTATTCTACCACTATCTTCATAAGCTCTTAAAAAAACAGTTTTAACAGCTTATGAAGACAGTGATAGAATACATTTGGGGCAGTGTTCTTTATCTCTTCCATAACTCATCCCTGATAACTCTGGGGAATATCTTCTGCTAATGGGCCATCAAAGTCTGACTGCATGACTCTTAAAATTACACCATCCCATTGTGAGATGCTTCACCCAGGGAGGGGAACCAAACATTCCTACCTGGATATGATATGAGGTTTGGAACACCACAAGCAGCCTTTTTTCCACTGRATTCCCAGAGGAAGACCAGACCCTTCTACACTACCACTGGACCTTCAGAGGTAGACCACACCCTTCTACAGGATCACTGCTACAACAGAACCACATCTATCACTTCAAGAGGACTGCAGCCACCATTTAATTGGACTGCTACCACCACCCTGAATAACAGGGTGACAGGTTGTATCCTGACTCTGTCAGTGGTTTTGTACTAATGCATTTATTTTAATTTTCCTATTAAATTGTAGTTCTGACTTGGAGCCTCTCACTGGTTTGCTTTCAAACTAGTACAACTGAACTTTCAGGACAGTATTTTTAAATGCAGCTTGCACTAGTCCAATGCTAACCTGACTAGAGCTAAAACCAGCCAGTAGCATTGATTAAACCAGAACTGAATTAGACTAGTGACAACCAACTTTGATAATTCTGGCTTCAGCATTAAGTATTTTATAACTGAATAGTCATTTAGGTACTAATTTTAACTTTTGAGTTCAGCAGAAATCAAGAACCATAGAAAGAGAGAGATTGCAAAATAAATGGAAAACTATGTGAATCATGATTAAGAGAATAAGTGATTTCTCAAAGGAAGTTTGTCACATCACTGAAAATTCATTCTGATTTTCCTGGAATACCTTGCTGTGTTCCTTTCAGGAACAGTTTACTCCCATCTAAAGATTTTATTCATGGATATTCCACAATTATGTTATATATTTTAACTGAGGACTCACTTCACGTAAGAGAACTGCCAAGTACATTCCTTAAGTGGCAAATGAGCATAAATTCAGGCTTGGATGAAATGAAGGGCATAAGACAGACACCCTGACATTTTGCAAATCCAGATTAAGTATGCTAATTTGATMAAAATAATTACCGCATTAAACTTATATCCCCAGTCAAGCCTGAACCATTTATTTATTATTACCTGAGGACAAAGTTATTCAGGTAATCAGTGGGAAAAGAGGAAAAGGGAGGAAAGGATGGCTGACTGGAGAAGCCATCAGGAAAAACTAATCTTCCTTTGGCATAAATACAACTGATACCAGGAACTCACCTGGCCAGAGCAAAGCAAAGCCTTTTTCCCCACACTGGCTGTAAAATGCTACAGGAAGTTGACAAGGAAGAACTAGGCAAGARCTTATCCTTTCCTGCTCTTTCTGCAGTTGAAGTTTTTCTGCCCTATCATTCATCTGAAGCTGAATGTTTTATCTGGTGCAGGAAAACCATGGCCTCAGGTTTTTCTCAGGTGCTTCTCAGTGTCCTGTTGTGGTCCAAGGGCCCATTCATCAGAGAGCTACCCCAAAACCTTTTCTTAGCTTTTTGTAATTATAAAATCTCCAGCTGCTACAACACTCATGCTAACAAGGTTCCATTTCTGCTGTTCAYCCCAGGAAACACCCTGGGATCTTGGCAATTTCTGAGGTTATGATCTCTCCATCTTTATCTTAGAATCATGGAATTGTTCAGGTTCCAACCCCTGCCAGGAGCAGGGACACCTTCCACTAGATCAGATTGCTCAGAACCCACTCCAACCTGGCCTTGGACACACCCAGGGATGTGATGATCACAATTTCTGTGGACAAGCTGTTTCAGTAGTTCACCACCCTCASAGAGAATAATTTCTTCCTAATGTTTAATATAAACCTGCCTTCTTTCAGCTTAAAGAATGCTCTACTTTGGGGTTCAAGCCAAAGGTCAGGCACTATTGACCCTGCTGTGCATGTCACTGTTGGCCTGAGGTGAGGGACCATGTCCAGGAAGGGGAGTGGACCTGGAGAAGGGTCTGGAGCACAAGTSAGAGGATGAGGGGCTGAGGGACCTGTGAGTGTTTAGCCTGGAGAAAATGAGACACGGAGTGACCTCATCGCTCTCTATAACTACCCAAAAGGTGAGGGACAGCCTCTTCTCCCAGGTAAGGAGTGACAGTCCAAGGAAATAAATGGTTCAATAAACGAGTCAAATGGCACCAGTCATGACCTGTTACAGCCTAGCTTGCCAGCTATGGATATCATCTTTGCTATGATCCCCCTGGCTCCCTTCTATCTCAGAACTTTTTGTGAGTCTGTGACTACCTGCCCTTGAGAAAAGTGMCCCTCCAGCTCCCTTGTAGTCCTTCCTCAGGTGCTGAGCTGCCCTGTCCAGAGCCACTGAAAATACTAAATAATGCACATTATCCTACTTCAACAACCAGAAATTCTTTAGAAAAATATTATCCCAAAGAAGAAGCTACAAACATGTTCACTGACCCCTGACATCTCCAACCCAGSTATTGATAAACAGAGGCTGGAAAATTGATCACAGTCTGTTCCTCAGGTGCAAAGAATCCTGTAGTTAAGCTCCTAAGAAACCAGTGAGGGCAACTGATAGAAGAGGCCACATCTGGCAAGAGGAATTGTACCTGCACAGGAGGAGAATCACATATGAGAGAAAACTGGCCTCTGGTGAAAACTATTTATAGGCAAGAGCCCAAAAAAAAAGACTGGCTGTATATTAATGCCACGCTACTCCCTGCAGKTCATGAGTGCCTGACTTTCTCCTGAAGCTTTCTTCTTTGTTCTCACCTGACTTCTAAAAGAGCAAGGTGAGTCCTGAACAGGGGCGGACAACCAGCCTGACTTTACTCTTTAATGCACAAAGCAGGTGCTCCAGGGTGCTGCCTGTTCCAAATTCAGCATCTCATTTGTTATAAACTAACAAAAAACTCCCTTGGGCATGCTGGACCCAAACAATTCCTTAAAACACTAAATGAATCCAGACAGCTTAGTAGATAAAACAGTGTTTTTACTCAAGGTAAAGAGATGAAAATGGGTTGACATTTAGTCTCACGTGACCTTTATCAAGGACAGTACAGAGCATACAGGTTTTGCCTTGATAACTCATTGTAGCCAGAAGCCTTTGACTTTGATAAAGGTCACTCAGGTCCAAAATGTTGGATTATTTTCTGTTACCCTTATCTGAAAGAAAAAAGACATTTTTCTTAGTACAGTTGTCCTAATTTTTAGTATTATTTTAAAATAAATAAATAAATAAATAAATTTTTGAAAGTAATTTAGTTCCGGGAGGAATATTTTATTCTTTTATCCAGCACATTATTTTCTAATGTGCCTTTTATTTCTGCAAAGCTCTCGTCTCTGATCAAATATTACTGGCCTCTGATTGGGGKGGATCATGTAGACTGAGCTCCACAGATACAAGTGAACAGAAACAAATGGTGAGGCAGAGCACAGACATCATGGTTCTTTTTGTTTGTTTGCTTTTTAAATAACTCACTTAACTAAATGGAAATGGGCAGCATTTATGTGTATAGTCACCCTGTAGTTAAGATAATTGGGCCCAGCTGTAACACACTCTTGTTTTCTGCTGGAAGAACATAAAGTTGCATGAAGCTAGCGTGGCAGGCCAGACATAAGGAAGATGCTGAAGCATGTACTTGAAGCCTCAATAATTTTCAGTGCTGTTCTTCAAAGAATTTCTCATCATTCTGCCTGTGAAAGCTATATTTTCAAGCTTATGTTCAGATTTGCATTTTCAACATGTAAACTACACACACTCTAACAATATTTCTAATTGCTCCCCCTTCAGTGTTTGCCCAGACAGGCCACCTTGAACCWATTACATGGGCAAAGAGTTTACTTTATTGTCTACAGAAGAAAATCCTGTCTGAAAATCATTTCTTTCTAGAAAGAAATGCCTAGAATTGTGCATTCTTCCCTTCAAAACTCGTCTCAAGAGCAACTTACAAAGAGTTTTGTTCACACAAGTTGCTGTGCCATAGGGGAAATATTGATTGGGAGACAGGACTGCATCCAGTGCCTGTTGTGACTSATGAAAGGTAAGTAAATGAATTCAGACTCCCTCTCCTATCCTGATCCTGGCCTTAGAGCAAACTGYGGCAAAAAGGAGAGATAACAATGTAAAGTGGTCAGTTTTCCCTTGTAATAGTGGCTAAAGGATAGAGGAAGAGAGGCAAGTGGGTTGTGACTATACATGGRATGTCATGGATGGGACAGCACAGTCAAGAAAAAAATCCTGTTATTGGTAGAGGAGAAAGAAAGCAGGAAACAGGATACAGCCTGCATCTCTACTGCAGCCTATTGCTAACTTCTTGGGTCATTTGTAGAGTCCACAGGTCAGTTCTTGATGTAGCCCACAGTGACTTACTTTAGAAGCTCTGCAGAAGTTTTGTGTATGGTATTAAAGGATCCTTCCACCTATTAAACAATATACATATGAAAACAAACCTTAATTTATGTCTACTTATAGGGGTTGTTCYATTCACTGACCTCCTTCAATACCATCCTCTCAAACAGAAATATTCCTACTGCTGCTGTGGTCTGTATTCAGCTGTGGTGGGTGCACTGAGCCACTACTGGAGCCAGAGAACCAGTCTGAAGGTAGCTCCACAGGTGTACCACCATTAAAAAAAAGAAAGTCATTTGGCCTTCAAATTTTTTAGGCTGAAGGACATCCTTGGACAAAAATCAGAAAAATCTGCAGGACACTTCCTACCAAAAGTATCTGGATATAAGTTCAAATTACTTCCAGACCACAGATCTCTTTTTGTTGAGAGATTCTGCACAATTCTGGGTCAGACCCACCCTGCCCTACCCCATTCCATATCCCACACCTCCCCTCCCCCAGTTATAATGAAAGGGTAWTCTGCTACATCCTCATTATTAGGAATCTCATATCCATTAAATGGTTACTTTATATAACTTTAGATAAAATAGCTTGGAGACCAACTTGTTAGGAGTTGCTTGGAAGCTGGTTTCAACTCTACTAACATAATTGCCGTGATTTCCAGGAGAAAAACTATCTTTGTGAAGAGAAGAATCTAATATAGGTGTTTCCATTAGTGGACAAGATTCAGTTAAATCTGAAGTTAAGGTGCCTTCAGCCATCTGGCATCCTACTCATGGGAGCTCACTCTGTGTTTCTATGAAACATAAACTTTCAAATTTCCACTTATAAAATTGTGGTCAGCTCCAGAAATAGCATGTTTAAGAAGAATGCTTTTAACTCAGGTTGTTTTGCTTCATTGAAAGAGCCTCATATGACTGCACTTACATTAATCATATGAAGGTTGTATTTTTGACCAGAAAAATGTATATTGTGTTACATATRTTTAGAAGAAATACATTAAATGGAATTATTATTATTACTATTATGCCAAAAATATTTGGACTAATTCACCTTTGCTGGYACTTCTCTCTACATCTTCCAAAGAGACTTTTGACATTCTGGTCTTTTATATTATCAGAGACTGAAATAGTTCTTAGATTCTATGATTTTGGGGGGACCTTCACCACCAAGCAGACCAGCTGGAGAGGATCAAAGGAGCATTGTTAGGATTCACAGAGTTGTGATATTTTCCTTATTCTGTCCCTGTTACTCTCTTTCTGTCCCCACCACCTATTTCCTCTTTCTCTCTCTCTCTCTCTCTCTCTTCCATATTTACTATTAAATAAACCCCATACTATTGTCACTGGGATTTGGTCTCATTTGCACCTTAATTTGGGCAGAGGCACTTCTAAGAACCTTAGTAATGGGATCTTGACATATATCTAGAGTTAAATTTGAGCTCTACATAGTCTTGTCATTCCCGATCCTACTGACTCTTACACCCTTTAAATGGCTTCATTTTGCTTCTCTAGGATTGTTCAAGGAAAGATAAATTCATTTCAGAAAACTTCTCAGAAGGTTTTAACAGAACTATATGGTTATAAAATCCTATCTGTAGCTGGCATGGCATTAGAGGGGAAACAAAAGTACTCAGAAAAGCTGAGAAAGAAACAGAAGATCCTACATGGATGCTCATTATGGAACACACAGCTCAGTCCTACTCCCACAACAGCAAGGGCAAAAGTTCTTGCCATTTACTCTATAGAATTGTTATTACTATTACTATTATTACTGTCCCAGGGGAGCAGCAAAAATAGCATCCCATTTTGCATCTGGCTTCCAGCTTCATATTAGCAGAAATGTAGGACACATGGGAAGCAAAACAGGCCACACAAAAGGGGAACTGGTCAATCTGATTTTACAGCTTTGATGCACGGATTCTCAGTTTTCCTCAGCCTTGAGCAATGATAGCCCTCAGAAAAAAAGGTGCAGCTAAATGAGCCCATGCTACCCAGCTTGCTCCTCATCACTGACTTACCAGTTAGGGCATCAAGTGCATGACATGTGGCTGGTTGGTGACTGTCCCTTTAGCAGTAACTATCAAATGATCTCTCAGCTTTCCTCAGAGCAGTAACTGTACTTAAATGAGCCTTCACCAGTACAAGTCCAAGGTAAGATAATAAGCTGTAAGTCACAGACATGCTGACAACACGAGTGGACCAAATCCAGCACACACATAAAGTATGCAGCAAGTTGAAGTACACATTCTGATTTTTTTTCTCATAAAAAACCACCCAGCTCCATGCCCAGCTCTTTCCCCAGATCCAGAACTCAGAAGAGTCCCTGAGCTGGCACAAACTAGTTAAGAAGAAAGGGAAAAATTATATAWATATGTGTAAACAATAGTCTAGCAAAGAAATGCTATCAATAATGTAGTAGTAAAATACTTGAAAGGAAATGGATTTTTGATGAAGTCAGTTTTTGAACGTCTTTCTTCAGATAAGAGAATAATACTTTTAAATTGTTATTCACGCTGACCGCTGYCACTTGTTAACATTTTGCCCTGGGGAAAAAACACAGCTTAGCAATACAAGGGCTCTATAATAAGCATCTTTATCTCCTTGGGATTCTTATTATTTTTTTTCCTCAGTACTGTAAACCACATACCACTTGGGCTGACTCACACAGACCTYGGGAGGAGGACACAGGAGAGAGGACTGTTTTCTCATGAGAAGTTCGACATGGCRAAATTCCTCTTCCATTTCAGCAGCTCCAAAGCTGATTTGCACCCAGCTTGACCTGGCAGATATAACTCTTCTTSTTTCACTCCTAATTTGTTTGCAGTTGGCTCAGGTTCATAGCTGTTTGAAAGCTCCAATAGCTTTCCTGGTTGGAGCTATAAAAAAGCCTGAGCCTACTCAAATATCAGCACATGGGCAATATCACAGGCTCTCTTTGAAAGCTGCAGAAAGAATGGGGTAGATGAGCTGGCAGACAGCATTCCTGTCCTGCCAGCTTGGAGGATGTAGCCCACAAGATGAGCTGGCAGACAGCATTCCTGTCGTGCCAGCTTGGAGGATGTAGCCCACAACCCATCACCATATGTTTGGCTCCAAACTGGGGAGCAGTGAGGCTAGAAGGATGCAGGGAATTCAGGTGATTTTGTTCCCTCTCAACAAAGACAGGGAGCTTTGAAGCTTGCAAGCAGCACCTATGTTCTCTGCCATTCCTTTCCAAAGCATTACTTCAGAGAACTAGCAACAGGAGTCTTCCTCTTAAACACTCTTAAAGATTTGGTTTCCAAAAGGGCCTTTGTTCTATGGCGGGTTTGGATATATTGCCACTCTGAATTTGCTCCTATTTGTTTTAATACATTAAGGTATTTAGCTTGCTCAGTTAATGAAAATTAGAGAGAAGGCACTTCCAAACTGTATGTATGTCCCATGGATTTACAGCACATAATGGAGTACACTTCAGAGACCCTTCATTTCAGCACTGGAACAGGTTTCCCAGAGAAGCCGTGGATGTCCCATCCACAGAAGTGTTCAAGGCCAGGCTGGATGGGGCTTTGAGCAGCCTGGTCTAAGTGGAAGGTTTCCCTGCCCATGGCAGGGTGTTGGTACTAGACAACCATTAATGTCCTTTCCAATGCAAACTGTTCTCTGATTCTCTGACCCTGTGATCTAGCTTAGACCCAGCAAATCTCTGCAGTTCAACAAAGTGATCAGTATTWAAAAAAAAGTAAAATCAGAAAGCTCAGAAACAACTGCAAGCACCACATTCAACATTTTCACTCAGACTCAACTGGTTTGAGTACTCAGCAGTGATGCAGGCACACCCCAAGTGTTTTGTCCAGTTCTGGGAGYCTCARTTCAGGAAGGACATTGAGATGCTGAAGAATGACAACAATGGTCATGAAGGGTTTGGAGGGTTAGTCCTATGAGGAACGGCTGAGGGAGCTGGGAGTGTTTAGGCTGGAGAAGAGGAGGCTCAACGGAGACCTTATTGCTCTATAGAACTCCCTGAAAGAGGTTGTATTCAGGCAGGGGTCCCAGGCAACARGACAAGAGGAAATGGCCTCAAGTGGTGCCAGGGGAGGTTCATCAAGAGGAATTTCTTCACAGAAAGGGTGATTAAACATGGAAATGGGCTGCCCAAGGAGGTGGTGGAGTCACCACCCCTGGAGGTGTTTAAGAAAAGACTCAGTGCCATGGTCTAGATGACATGGTGATGTTTRGTCAAAGGTTGGAATGGATGGTCTTGGGACTCTTTTTCAACCAACTGATCCTTTGAGTTTGTGATTCTGTATTAAGAGGGATGTCTTCACACCTCAAGTTCACCCCATTTCAGGTGTTGGAGACAGTCAAGGGARCCTCCAACAACAAAGAAGCTTAAGCTACATAAATTGAAGACCTTGCTAGGTTGCCAATTTTATGCCCGTACCACAAGAGCCATTCTTTACTATAAACCAAAACCCAAATTGATCTGCCACCACTACAAATGCTAGTTAAGATTTTTTTCTTTGGTTCTACATTRTTTTGCATGCCATCTCTTCTTCCACATTGGGTGAACACAGGTGTAATTGGCAGGGAAAAGAGGAAGGATAAGCAAAGAGAACATCAATTACAGGTTACAAGGTTCCACCTTCTACTGTGAAGGCAGGTGAGATTTGTAGACAGCCTGAGCTTGGGCTGCCTTGGAACAACATCAGTGTCCTCAAATGAGCCACTGACACCCTGAACACCAGTGCTCAGAGCCAGGTCAGGTCACAATCCCAGGGAGGAATGCTAACCTCAATTGGAGGCGTGCAAGAGATGTTGATTCTAAGCCAATATTTACCTCCTGCTCTTTTTGTGAGGCTGTAGTTCCATGTGCCACCACTCCACAGGGTGGCACAGGCTGCCACCACCCCAATATGCTGACAAGCAGTGCTCTTCTAAAGCACTGCCACAGCACTGCTGGTTGCTACAATCATGTATGTATTTTTGTTACTAACATCTGACCTTAGAGGATTTATTAATGAAAAACACTGCAGCTTGCAGAAGAAAACAATTTTAGCCTGAAGCAGACTGTCACTGGGGTCAGCGAGTAAAGCAACATGAAGTTAGCTAAAGGTGACCTAGAAAGGAAGAGAAAAAAACATGGGATTTGTTTCTTCATGGCTTTGTTATGGCAAACAAGGACTTCATGAAAGGCTTATATTTTTTWATGTGTGTTTATCTTGTGCAATTGCTCAAAGTAGACATCTAGGTATAAGATGAGGGTGGCCAGAATATTTTCTACATAAACCTGTCCACATAAACAGTTTTAAGCAATTTATATAATTTGTCTAACAGGTGTCTGGACCTCAGAGTTGACAGCTGGCTGTTCTATTTTTGTTTTGTGATGACTAAGAGTAAGTTCCAGTTCGAAAGTTGTTACACAGAGTTATTAAGATTATAGTAAGGTTTAGTAAATGTCGGTGGCAAAAGAACACATTCTTTTTACAAAAAAGAAAAAAAAAAAGGAATATGATTGCTTGAAAGGGGGTTCATAGTAAATGTAGAATATTCAACTTTGAKTTGTCTGTGTGTCTGTAACTTTGCTCTGTGCACTTTTTCTGGAATGAGGATCAGCCTTTCTGCCACACATCACCTTCAGTGGAACTGAGGGATGATACCAGGCTGTAACAAGATTCTGTCCATCAGGAAGTCATTYAGGCCCCAACAGGTTGTTACCTTAAACCACCATTTATTTCTCCTTCAGTAAAAAGACAAAATTCCACAGGCTGAAAACCAGCAAGGAACAGACTTAATCACATCAAAGAATGAGAAGGGAGATGAACAAACCTGTTTCTAACTTGGTTTTACTATTGTCCAAGCAGCAAATAAACCCAAAGTCTAAGCTTTTTTAAAGCAGTACAAAAACTGTAATCCCTTTTCTCTTGCTAATACTAAGGGAAAGACCAAGAGTCAAAATATTCCCAAAGTAAAAATCAACTATTCCAGAACCATGTGTGTAAATAAAAGCAAAAAAAAAGGAAGCTGCAAAACTCATCTTAAAAGTAAGACAAAGACCTCTGACAAACCATTGCTAAAATATGGAAAAAATAAATAAATCTTGAGTGTGCCACATTCTGTGATCTTGAAGACTAAAATAACATTTGGAGAGCCATGAATCAATATGAAGTATTTCAAAACTGTTGGCTCTCTCCCAGACACATCCCTAAAGAGACATACTGTGGGAACATTCTTTGCACARAGTATTGTAGCTGCATTATAGTTGATAGCTTCCCATGAATTTATAGTTCCAGGATTACTGTAAATAAAGTATGTTAAACAAATTTAAAAGAAAAAAAAGTCTTTCAAGAACAAAAAGACTTTCTACTGAAAGAATACTCAAAACCAGCTGCTCTTGCTTTTTTTGACCTTTAAAAGGCCAGATGTTCAGAAGTGCACAATGACAACTCCAGCTTAGAKGTACCACTGCCACTGCCAGCATCACATGCATCAACTTATTACCTTAACCATGTAATTTACTGGGTTGGGGTAAGTACCATTTAAGAGAAAGACTCCATGATCAGCAAAATGGGCTAACACAAGGTGCTGTATTTTATGAGACATGAAAACATATTCCTTGTTTTAGAAATCTCCTCTCCTCCCTTTTTTTTCCAGCACAGAGCTCCCATCTCCCACTCTACCTCTACGTCTAAGCCTGGTTTTAGTTATTTCTCTCTAATCTTCCCCACACCCACTAACTGCCCATAAGCAGCACTCAAATCCACTACAGTGAACGTTTGTGAGGAATTTGCCCACGCTGAGTCTTTAAAAGCAGACAAAATTAGTAAGTATGGAGTCAGAGGTCAGAAAAAAGAAAAAAAGCTGTGTGACTAAACTTCATTCACAAAAAAAAAGAGTCTAAAATGATGCAGAATATGTTCTCAGCCTTGCAAAGCAAAACACATATTTCTTCTGCTCCTGCCCATCATTTCATGAGCATGGCTGCCACTTTGGCTTACACTCAGTTACACCTTGCTCCCCAGGTAGTCCAATTGAAAACTGCAAGACAAGGCAGGGAATAGCATTCTCAGGATTAAAAGCAACAGAGAGGCTGCCCCTTCGTCAATCACCTATAATCTGTTCTTTTATTAAAAATAGCTGATATTTGTGCTGACAGTTTCCAGCCCCGGCACAGCAACCTGTTCAGTCTGTAAAGGGATTTAGTGCTCCAAATGCTGCAATAAATCTTGTRACTGCCCAATTATGACTTGATGGCCACACCTCTTTGGCATCCTAGGGGCCATGTCACCAGAGATAAGCTRTTTATGTTAACTCAGGATGTATAGCATACCTCTATGAAGCTGGATGAGTGCCCTTTTGCAGGATGTTCTGTACATTAAAGTCATGCAGCCAAGAGCCCTGAAGGTTTTGAAAGAGAAGAAAAGGCTTTTCAGAGAGCTTAATCCAATTAAAGCACATTAATGAAGGTTAGGATCATCTGTCACATTATCCAGACACATCCTTTCATGCATCATCGTCTAATTGCAAAGTCTTATTTTCTTTTAAGGCTTTTCATCTTCATCAAGAAAATGTGATGGGAAATTCAACACTTAAAATACAGGTGGCTTAGATAAGATTTTGTCACCTTTCCTTACTTTTTTCCCCCCTCCTCTCCACTCCCCCCAAAAAAGAAATATGATGCCTTTTTTTTAAATAGTGGCTCGTTTCATCAGGTAATAAAAACTGGCATATGTCCAGTACAACCCCAAATAACATATCCAAAGCYTTTTTTGAGGGATTGTAAAACCATACTGCAGATGAGTAGAGGAAGAAAAAAGCAGGGAGATTGAAACAYCACATGCAAAATGAATAAAGGATTTCAGCTGCTGTGGCTGCTGGAATGGCATCAGGCTAGATTTCTCTAACAGCTTTGAGAGCATCCTCCTACCATCATCACATTAAATGCAGTTRTCAGAGAGAGGTCTCTCATCTCTCATCCTTGATCAAAAAATAGGGAAAGGTAGATTCTCATTTCCATATAACCCTCTTTATACAACTTCAGCAGGGCAGGAGAAGATAGTTTATGCAGGCAAGTGAGCATCTCTCTGTGAARCTGCAAATTCCTTCTGAATTTTCCTGGGACCAGCTGGAGAGCACAAATCTTCCCACTTTAAAAGGGCTAGCACTGGAACCAGGAGCAGTCTAATTTCTAAAGCTTGGGCAACAGGTAAATTCATTAAAGACAGATGTGATGAGAATCMTACTGGAGAAGAATTTATCAGGGAAATCCAGGAATGCCTTGAAAATAAACCTTTATCTCACCATTACTATGTGACACGAGTATGTCAGCTTCTAACCATACCAGCCCCCGAGTTGGTTACTGCTATCTCCCCACAGWAGGCTAATGATTTCATACCACAGCTGTTAAGAGTGCACCACTGCACTCTTTATCCATGTCAGTGCAAATGCCACTTGCCCATGTCACCTGGCAACAAAGGTTGCTTGGATTAACTCTGCTCAGAAGATGTACAAGAAGGCCCAAGCTGTCACCCTCAGGAATGGTCCCACTTGCTCATACCCGCTTCTCAGCCAATTAAAGAAAGAAACTAGAAAGAAATTATTGTAAGTATCACATTGCTGCCCCTCAACCTTCAGTCTTTATGTCTTCTTGAAACTGGTGCTGCAGAGAGACTGAGGCAGGAAACACAGATGTATTTTTTGCTTTCCCTTCCAGCCAACAGGATGAAATACTTTAGTTTCCCAACAAATCCCAAAATGCTGCACAACACGTAGTGCCCACCAGTGGCTTGGTCCAACTGCTGATGTTGGGCTCTGAGCACATATGCTGAAATTTGTGCAACCTGTGCTCTGATATTTGCAGGGCTGGATATGAAAGGAAGAGGCAAGTGCTAGACCTGCTGGACCTGTTCAACAGAATTAGTGAGAGACTGAAAGGATTAATGGAATATGTAGGGAAAAAACTGCTTATTAGCATACAAGGAGCATCCAGASCCTACAAGGAATGCTTGGGTTTTAACAGATACCTTCTTTGGAGTTTATTTTTGTTGTGTACTTCAAGCAAATAAAGCAATGCAGGAGGCATGACCAGTGTGCCTTATTTCTCACTTTAATATAAAGTGTTACTGAAAAGAAGGCCCTGCTGAGGACTACATACCTTTCTGAAAGTTCAGCCTAGACTTTAACACATCTCATGGTCCACTACCTCATAGGACTGAAATGAATGTTATTTCAAATCCAAGTTAAGCCAACCTCTCCCAGCCTTCCTCTGTGGAAAGGAGGGGGACAGACACCCAATTTTAGAACTTAAAACATGTGTGAGGACTTATAACTGAAGATATCTACAGGAGTGGTTGATGCAAAAYCAAAATGCAATGAAAAGGCGTAATCTATACTGTGCCATTTTTATCTTCTTCCTATTTCTCATGAGTCAAGAAAGTGCAAGTTCTACTGCTACAACCATTCCCCATGTATTCATGCTTAGGACACTGCAGACATCATTTTGATTAAACTCCTATCCATTAACCTGCTGGGGATAGACATCTCCTGGTAAGCAGACACAACCACTGAAGGTCATCCAGCATCAGGGTCGCTATCTGCACCTTCACCCACTTTCCCTGAGACTCTCTGCCTTGTTCTGCAGCCTTTAGCCAATGTCAGAGAACAAAACCACTGTGAACTTACCCCCAAAATCTTTGGAGATGGATGCTTCACTGGCTTAGGTCAGTCTGATTTAATTCTAACTCTCAACACAGAGCACATATAGCAGACACCTGGGAAGGTAAGACAACTTGCTGTATACGTACTCCTGGCTGGCTATATGTTGACAGTTGATATCAATGGCAAGAACAGAGGAAAATCCCACAAAGTCACTTCATTATTAACAGTTACCTATTCTGCAGCAATACATGTGTCCTTTCCTGACGCCTTCAGTGCTATGTTAATTTCCTGGTGCATAAGGTTTCTTTAGCATTCACGTAAAAAATACAGATTTGGCACAAATGTGACTCTCTGAACGTGTAGAGAGCTTAAACTCTGGAAAAGCTGGCACCCCATTAAAGCCCCTTTCTGGTTTTATCCTGCTTCTGGTCATCACTGGTCACATTTATCACTGTACAAATGTAATTGTTAAATTGTCATTTTATGGAAGAAAAGGGTTGTCCTTGTGACAGGCTTATATTTCTGTGTGCCGTGGTTTATATGAGTAGTAGCAGCCCTAACAAAGAGCATGTGACCTGATTTCCCAGATGTCTGTAAATGTACTTGGCGTTGAATTTTAAATCTGACTGAATTCAAAGCTCCTCATATAAAACACAACTCAAGTTAACTTTTATCTCTATTTTTTCCCTTTCTGTCTCTCAGCAGCTGTTCTTCTTTTATTATTTCATGTGCTATATTCAATATGCAAAGTTTCCTTGTTTGTTAGAGTGCATTACACTTTCTAATGCATCTGTCATGCTGAAAAACAGGAAAGTAGCATAAAGCCTCTCTTGTGAGTTTTTCCCCCCACTTAAGGGAAGGCTTAGGTAGAAGAAGGAAAAAAAAACAAAAGGAAAGAAATTTGCCTATGAGCATCTAGGGAACCTAAGAAAAACATTTTTCAGCTGTATGAAAGTTTAAAAATTAAAATACCAGTGAATTTAATGCTTAGAAATGACAGTGACTGGTCTTGGGAATTTTCCTTAAAAGGGTGATTTGGGAGCTAAGACACAGACAGGAGACCTGGATTCTGTTCTGCGTCTATCAACATCTCACTGGTTAACCTCTCAGATTATACCAGCCCTGGAGATAATTAGAAAAATAACTCACATTCTCATCTGAACCAGTGCAGGGACCTATGGGAGTGGGGGTTTTAGATACAATAGCTAGACCTGTTTTACCCTTCCCTATGTTAATTCTGCCAAAACTGAGCCAAAGACATACAGTTCAGAAGTTCCTGCCTCAGAAGCCTTTCCTCACTAAAGCTTCCTGGATTATAARACACCGGAGCTTTGCTGTTTCTTTAGAACAGAAAGATCACAAGAGTTGGATCTGGGTATTTCTTCACAGCAGTCAGGATTATGAGACAGTAGGAGAAACCCAGCCTGGGCTGTGCAAAATTAACTCAGGATAATTCACCCTCCCAAAATCCCAGCAGCCGAAGATCACTCCTGTGGAATTCCAGATGGATACTGCACCTCCCCCCCTTATGGAATCCATCCGTATCTCCACACACCCCATACAGCTTTCAAAACTGTGCACACTGTAGGGCATTCTTATTAATAAATCAAAATCAAATAACAGAATTATTGGGCATTTAAATAAACATTAGGAATATCACTAGTTACTGGGGCACGTATGAGYTATGTCCCTATGAGTATGTTTATAACAGGTAGATATAAAGGGAGGCTGCACTTTATACTTTCATGCAGTTTTTAAAAGGTAGAGGCTCAATCTAATCAACAGAGCTAAATGTATGAATTTTGCAAATGGCTGTAGCTCATTTCCAAAAGCATGTGGTCACAAAAACGTTCACATCCCTAACCAGTTTTCTGGTTGGTTTTGCTGATGGTTTCTAATTTCAACAAAGTTTTATGGGGGCAAAGTTCCTTACAGCTCTCTGCCTGGCACCTGAGTCAGAGGCTGGAGTGTGTCCTCAGCAACTGGCCAGGCAGTGTGCTTCAAAGTGCAGCCCATATTCTTTCAGGATGAATTTTCAAAGGTGTACTCTTCATTTTGGAGCAGAGCAATGTAAGAYCTAAGGCTATCCTCCATGAAACAGAATAATCTTGTTCTATCTGCCACTTCTTCAAGCTCAAACATCCCCCGTGATCCATATTAAGCAGGATTTTTGGTCATCAACAACTGAAAYGGAGCCATCAGGCAACCTTACATCACAGATGTTGTCTGACTTCATTCAGAGCTCAGTGTTGAACTCCAGGTATGTAGCTACAGTAAGCTGTGGCCCTGGCCAGCCTCTGCAGCCTGGCCTGGGCCAGCAAACATTAACCCCTTTCTAACTGTGGGCTGTGCTGCCACTCATTCACACAGCTGCCTTGTTTTGAAAGCTCAGAGCATTCTTGTCTCTAGACCCAGCCACAGCACATTCCCAGCAGGACCTGGGCCGAAAGTCCAACACAAAATTTAAACACATTGCAACATTTTGGGCAGAAAGAAGATGAACTTGGCACTCAACCTATAGCATGCCTGTGTTTTGTTTCCAGGCTATTTGGTCTTTCTGAACGCTAYCTTAATGTTTTGCAAATACTATTTCTCTCCCAATCTATCTGCATGCTAACATTTTCAAGCMATCTGAAGCCACAGTTTGAAATGGTATTTAAGTGCCTAAAATCCTTTAAAACTTCTAATTGCCTTTAAAATATAGGTCTGATTGACTCAGAACTAGATCTGCAATCAGAAATTATGAGCTAAACATGTCTCTCATTTTAACTCTACAACCACATAGCCAACATTACATTTACGTAGTGCTCAGAGATTGAAGTTAAGAYTGGGTTTCAGAGAGGAAACTAAGCTAGAAAATACTCATTTAAAAAYACCTTCAAAATTATGATGGAAATGTTAAGGAATAAAAAAAGGCTGAAAAAGGAATTAATTAAACTTCACTGCTCAACAGCACAAAGGATCTTGATGTGCACTGGAGAGAAAGTGCATATTCAGCTGGTAGGAAAATCAGATCCTTCAGATTACTCTTTTCCTTCAAGTACATTGGATCTATTTAGTGTCCTGTCCTTAATCYACCAAATATTTAATTATTCATATGAAAGAGTAACCATTTCAACAGGAGTGGTTTAGCTAATGGCCAAACTAATGGGCACAAGTGGCCTGATACCTGAGTCACTCCAGACAAGGTAGTAGCTCAACTCCCTGCTCCTCTTTCTTYGGGTGACTTTCCTGCTCAGACATTATTAATAGGTCTGCACACCTTCCCAACCAGGTCTGCCTTGACACACTGCTGAGGGAGAACAAAATTACCTGAACCAGGCCACAGCCATCTGCCAAGTCAGTCTAAAGTGAGACTTAAGTGATTTAGAGCACTGCAATCATAAGCATTCACTTAGTCCCACGGGCGCTTCTGCCTCCTGATCCACCAGATGGACAAAGGTGAGACTGAAATATCTTGGAAAACACCTCACTCTACAGCAGCCCTGATGTGACTGCAGGGCACAGCATGGTCCTCTGTTGTGACCCCAAGGTTTTCCTTTTTGTTTCTAACTGTGTAAGGGAAAACCCCCTAGACTTCACTCCCTGGGATAGATCGGCACCAAGAGCAGCCAAGAGCATGGAGATGAATATCCATACCTGATATCCATAMTTCCTTATATTTCTGAGGCTCTGTAGGCTCCTGAAAAGCTGCTGTAAGTACTGCACAAACATTCCATTTGCAGCTGAATTCCAGCAGTTCAGAGATCATAATGGAATCAGTAAAAATAATAGATCAGAGTAAAAAAAGTGATGCCTGATCCACAGTTTCAAAGGTTCTTCCATATCTATTAGTTCTTTTGTGGCAAGTAGTTTATCTCTGTTAATGTCCCAAACATATCATCTCTATGCCTGAGAAGACTGGTAAGTACTAAATAAAATGCAAGACTAAAGCAATAGAAAGAATAGAAATAAATAATGTATTTTTGTATGCCTGTAGGAGTACAGAAATTCAGAGTTTGGTGTGAGGAATGGGAAGAAAGGCTGAAGGAGGAGAGAAGCAGGAGAACGCTTTTAGAGGTAGGAAGGGCTAAAATCTTATTTCAGGCATCTGTCTAGGAAGTGATCAGCAGATGGAAAGCTCACAACATCTGGCATTTAAAGAGAAAGTCAATATTTAACAGGATTTCCTCTGTCTTTCAAAACATTGATTTTTGAAAATGAATAGCTTTTAAAAAGCACATGCATACATACAAAAAAAACCCCTCAAAAACAAGCTAGCCATGGTGCTGGGTCTTAGCACATCATACAGCTGTCTCAAATGTGGTTACCATCTGCCCCAAGGGTGAATTTAAACCTGACAGACTAGAAATTAAGGAACCGTTGTYCTCAGTTGATCAGGTCATATTCATGATTCAGCCTAACCTTAAAGTCCATCTGCAATTCTCAGGGTCAAAATATGTGTTATGTACACACAACAGGTGCACTGGCCACAAACATWTCCTGCCTCCTGCCCCAACACAAGGAGCAGGGCAGGAATGGGGCTCACACTGCTGCTTCTCCACAGCACTCTGGTGCCTGTGTTTCCTGCCTTTCCCCTGTGAGACAGTAGCAGAACAGGACTGCAAAGAGCTATTTTGCAATAAAAGATGTGTGTGGTGTGGTTCATAGCTCATCATGCTTGCAACACTCCTCTAGGCTGTGCTGGTTTTTCTCCTGAAAATATTATGTATTTAGATGCATAAAATAAGTATTTATCAGATCAAGAGCTAGAAAAAAAGGGGCAGGTTTATCTAGTCTCACAGGAATTTACATATTTCTATATGTATGTATTTCTCGGCTGCCAATGATTTTATAATGCAGAGAAGTATTTCTGAGGAAGTGTCCCTCTTTTAACAGAAAATAATCTGAGATCTCCAGTTTCCAAATGAGCCAAACTCTCCATACACTCAAGCCAATTAAATTTGTTGTGACTATGACCAGAACTACCATTGTGTTCTGAAAAACGAGGGTCTAATGATCTATGCTGCTAGCTTGGAAATGAATTATAAATACCTTTTAAAACAAAGTAGTGACTTTTTATTTCTCCATAGCAACTTTTAAATCAAGTGTTGCCTCCACATGTCAAGCCTGTGGCCAAAAACACCATACATGGATTATCYCAAAAAGGCCCTCTTTCAGAAAGGGAATTTCTTTTTCTGCTCTGTTTCTTAATCTGAAGTATACCCTTCTTCCAAATTGAAAAAACATGTGCATGGAAAAAATGTAACAGGAAACTTGGATGAAAGAGCCACAACAGGAGGTCATCAGTAAAAAATTCTAAGTTTAAAGCTGAAGAAGGCCAGGAAGTGTCATTCACTCCTTAYGTCCTGGTAACAAACCTAGACTTGGAAAAATCTCCGTCACAAACAGATTTCAACACGTACCCAGAACGAAAGTTAAATAAAACCCAGTTAAATAAAACATAGCTAAAACTGTACATCCAATCCCAACAATGATGCCCCAAAAGAGTCAACAACCTTTGCCCAGATAAAAGCCAGCTTAATTTGTTAAGTCTGAGTACTATTGAGTTGTCCTAAATTCCATCTCAGCCCCTGAGCCTAGTCTCCTTTTTGCCAAATGTTTTTGAAAGCCCAACGATAGCCAAGAGAAAACACCAAGAACAAAGACTCATGTGCAATTTTGGCCATGCTAATAAGTCCTAGATGATAAAGGGCTTTTCCCTTCCAAATTTTTTTCCTCTGAGTTAAAACTACCTTAACCTCAAACCCCTGCCAAGAAGTTCAATTTCTCTKCGTGAAAAGGCATTACTGAGAAAGGAGAGGAGGGACGCTGTCATCCCTCAGGGTCYCAGGCATTCCTTGCAAAACAAAAGAAACAAATCCTTGCAGTATACAGCGTACAAATGCCAGCAGCATACAGTTCACTGGAGCAGGGGGTACTGTGAATTCACAAGTTACAAGCCCATATCCCCTGAAGAACTGCATGATGAGGAGGACATGGACATGAGCCAGCTGAGCTGTTTCTTTTCACRGAGCAACTTATCTTCCATGTAATTTCTTTCACTTCAAAATCTTTCTTTGAAAAATTATGTGGAACTAAGGCAGCAGMTACAGAACACTGCTGCTGCATACCTGGTTTGCTACACTCTGGAAAGCAGCTGAGGAGAACTGGATAGTCTGTCTCCTCTTCTACAATTGTCAGGATCTGCCCATGCAAATGGCTGATCACTAGGAGTGGGCCAGTATTAAGGACGCCTTTGGAAGATGACCCCATAAGCTACAAAATCTCTCTGCTGCAGCTAAACAAGCCATTTGTAAAATCCTGGACAAAGAATTTATTTTGGATGCCTTTCAAAGTTCCTCAGCAATTGGACGTACACAGAGCTGCTTGCACTGAACACGCATGATTTCCTTCTATTCCTTCTATTGGTTCTATAATTCACATGCTAGACAATTTATTCTAATTTCTTACCTATTTTTACAGGACCAAACCTAACTACATAATCTTCAGGTTGATTAACGTGACCACATGTTCTGCTCTCTCCCTTCTCTCCTAATGACCTGGGGCTGTGAATAGGCTGTTGTTCTGACACTACAGGGTGTGAATGGCACGTTAGCATTCAAACTTAGTGCAGGAACTGGTTGTTTGGCATCCCTGAATTTATGCCCATCTGTCAAAGTGGTTTTGTTCCCGCTCAAACAGTCATATGTCGGTGGCAAGAGACAGGACAGGCACCAGGTGTAAGTTCAGAGAAGATGTGGCTAGAGTGTTAAAAGGGGGAAAAGAAAGAAGAAGGAAAAAACAAAGAAAAAAGTTTTACTTTGCAAGTAGCTGCTTCTGATAGCAAGTAATCAAAACATATGGAGATTACAGACTCAGATTTCTTGACACTTGGAGGCATTATGCCACAAACGAATGCTTTTATCCTTAAAATGTTTCATTGCTGGGAATTTACATTTGAAAAGCCTAATTAAGGGACAATATTGTCCCCCACAGAAAATAAGCAACCTCCACAAATTCAGTGGATATCCTTTGAAGTACGCTGAAAAACGTATCCTTACATAAGACTTCACATTATTATTAGTGGAGGGCAGATGTTTCTTGTTCCTTCAAACAAGCTACAGGCACTCAAACAGGCATAAGCCTGGTAAAGTTGCCCCACAAAGAAAAGAAAAAGCAAGATTTGCATTTTGGGAACACGATTTTCTTTATTCTGATCACAGCAAAAAAACAACAAAGGTTGACTACTTCAACAGTAAGCAAACTGAGATTTGTCTCTGTGAGCCACATTTAGAGCTTAARGACATGGACCAGTGTTAGATATTAATAGTTTGTGCAAGGATGTTTAGCAGATCTAGTCTAAGAGAAAACAGCCGAATCTGATGGGAGACTCCAATTTTTCTCCCTCTGTAGTTGAGTAAGAGAGTCTTCCTACCACATATGACTTTCAGGAGGACAGACCTCTAATGAGAKAAGGGTCACCCCTTAAACATGCTGAGAGAAGGTAGAGGAGAATCAGAAAGGCAATGGGACTTAGCTAAATGGGGCAGGAGAACAAAAATTGGGAATCATGAGAATAGCATGCTCTCGTCATACCTTGGGTACACTGAAAAGAGGAGGTGCCTTTTGGTGCCAAAAGGACACAGGAATTCAAAATGTCGTCAGGTATTTTGTCTCCCACAGCTGGACCACTCATGATGGATAAAGCCCTGAGAGTCATATCCCTTACATTTCTGCATGWAAAACTGATGGGCAGCCCAGACATCCCTCAAGAGGTCTGGAGACACCCTCAGGGCTCACAGTCCCAACAGAGGCTGAGTGTCTTCACTGGGACATCCCTCAAGGACAATCTGTCCCAGCTAGCATGTGTTACTGTTACTTTGGAGGACATATATCAAGGTCCTATGTCCKGCAATAAACTGACCTAGCACTCTTACTGACTGTAAATTTGCAGGAAAGAGAAAAGGAGTATTGGAGGAGTGTCCTCTTTGATGGAAGTGTGGTGAGTGTAAAAGCACCACTTAGGCATCAGATTATGCTTTCAGTTTGGCAGATCTAGATAGAAGATATCAAATTTGCAAGACARATGTGTGTATGAGTAGGTACCAGGGATTAAAAAAAAGAAGAAAAAAAAAAAAAAGAGGAGACTCAGTAAAACCTCATGCTAAAGCTGTAGGAAAAAATATAACAAGTAAACATCTTTCTCCCCACATCAAGGTAGCTTGTAAGTTAACGGGCCAGAAAACAGATGTTTGGTATCTTACTTTCAGCATCAGCAGCTCCCTARAATGATTCCTGAGTTTTGTCATCTTTGGTGGTCTGCTCGAAGTGAACAATTAAGAGACAGAAAGAGTTCTGACAGCTCTATGCTGGCTGGTGTTTCCAGCTATGCTTTCTTGCCTGCAATTAAAACATTATGCTTTATACCTTTGTGATAAAAAATGGATAATTTTTTTCTTAGCATCCAAATAGTTATTATATTCAGACTTTTATGAGAGTTTAGGATATTATTAAAGAAAACAGGAAATTAAAAGAAATGTAAAAAAAAGTAGAGGTGTTGGAATAATCCCATAGTGCCCCCCTTTTGTTCCCATGATACTCAGGTGCTGAGGGTTGATAAACCCCTTCAGTAACATTAACACAAATTAAAATCATATTAAGGTCCAATTCCCAACTGTAGCTCACACATTAAGTTAAGAAAAATGTGGGCAGACTACTCTGGTGTTTATTGGAAATGGAAAGAGAAAGACACAGAGAGAGAGGGAGAGCAGAGAATGTAATTGCTTCACAGCAAGTGGAAGCATTTCTGGATGAAATAGTACTAGCAGTACTTATTAAATTTCATAACAGGATGTTCTCAGCTCAAATGCCCTCTTTAGTCCTTGACTTTATAACTGAGACTGACAGAGCAAAACCACTATGAAACCAAATATAAAAATCTTACTTATTTTAAATTGCTTTTTCCCCTCTAGCATTGCTGCCCCAGACTCTCTGGATTCCTGAGGTTGGAGTGCACTGCTACATATCTCACTTCACGCACCAGGGAAAGCCAGTTTTACCCTTCCAGATTCCTTCATTACCAGCTCTTAAACCAGCTCTGCAATTAGAGTGTGGTTATCTCCTGGGTCTCTGTCCACTCATCCCTGGTCCCAGTCCCAGTCCCTGTCCTCCAAAAAATACCTTTCTATCCTCTGAGTTTTCAGAGCAGATAAAACA
The DNA here is from genome assembly GCA_003546035.1 of Mixornis gularis. Taxonomy (NCBI): domain Eukaryota; kingdom Metazoa; phylum Chordata; class Aves; order Passeriformes; family Timaliidae; genus Mixornis; species Mixornis gularis. The sequence continues at coordinate 930,430 of QVAJ01000157.1, forward strand.
GTCACCTCTGCATCCTTGGCAGATCAAATAACCCTAATAAGCTGCCATAAAATTCTCAGCTTCATCATAAAACCTTCACAGAGAGAGGTTGAGAGTTTGACAGACCCTTYGTCTTTTATTGACCCTATATCCCTTTCAGAATCCTCAGGTGTAAACCAGGTGTTCCCACTTTCCCTCCAGGAGAGCACAATGAAGTTATGAAGGGCTGAAACCTTCCTTTTCTCAAGCAACCCAGCACTATCCCTTGCTTTGGATATGCCAATATTTCCTGTGCCTCTTCCAAACCGTCTCCTTGTCCAGACAGATCGTTAATGACTGTTCCTAGAATTGCCTAAGCCTTCAAAAGGCTGGTAGCTTGTATCAGGGTGACAATGTCCCTTTTGCAAAGGAATACTTCCAACATAAAAGTTCTGCCTTGCCATAAATTAATCTTTGTATTTCACACAGCATGTTTGTACATAAAAACCACATTTTACATATATCTACATGACTAATACCTATGACTCATGGCTGACTATTGATTAAGATCAGATAGGCAAATTTCAGGGTGAGAAGAGGCGTGGAATGACATCTGTCTACATAGGAAACTGGAAAACATAATCAGCCTGCTATGAATTACAGCAAATATTGCTGTGACCATCTGCACTGCACCATTAGATTCTTTTTTTTTTTTGGGGGGGGGAGGGAGGGATTGCATTCCTTTTTCCTACACTGCCAATCTTGTACCTATTTTACTCTCATTTAAATTACTCCTTGTGCAACCCTTCTCATGCTGATTGAATTAAAATGAAAATTTTAAAAATGCAAACCATAAAAAATATTATATATATATATCTGTACACCTGTTGTATAGCGAGGTGAGGTACACTATCTTTTCCTGTACCAACAAGTAAGCACAACCTATGCACCCATTTCTTAGGCATTCAAACTAATGTCTATAACAGTCTGCCCCACTGCTCCATCCAGCTCTGGGATCCTAAGCAGAGGAAAGATATGGACATGTTGAAACAGGTCCAGAGGAGGGCCAGAAAAAAAAAATGAGAGGACTGGAGTACCTCTCCTGTGGGAAAAGGCGGAGAAATTAGGGAATGTTAAACCTAGAGAAGAGAAGAGAAGGCACCAGGGAGGTGATATTGTGACCTTTCAATACTTAAAAAGGGCTTATAACAAAAATGGAGCCTGTAGCAATTAGACAATGGCTAATGGCTTTAAACTATAAGATGATAGGTTCAGGCTAGACATAAGGAAGAAATTTTTTATGATGAAGGCAGTGAAACACTGGAACAGGTTGCCCAGGGAGGCAGTAGATGCCCTGTCCCTGGAAGTGCTCAAGATCAGGTTGGACAGGGCTGAGAGCAACCTGATCTAATCAGAGGTCTTCCTGCTTATTGCAGGAGCGTTGGACTAGCTGACCTGTAAAGGTCTCTTCCAACCCAAACTGTTCTGTGATTCTGATTCCAAGCCCTACAGGCTCTGGGAGTTTACCTTCCAACTCTCAGAGACCTCTGGTTGCCAAGAGCCAGAGCGAAGGAGGAGCTCAGTGCAGGATCCCCTGCCTTCCCCTTCAGAGAGGCTGGCAAGCTAAACATCTTGTCCTTCATCCCTGGCACTGCCAGGTCTCACACCTCCTTATCCTGATCCTTGTGCACTGACTTGACTTTCTGGATCATGCCCCAGGACCATGAACTTGCTGGGCAATTGCTGATCTGAGGCTGATCCAAGTAACTGTCTCTGAGTGCTATCATGGTGCTGATTCAATTCCAGGACCCTCATTAATGTCATAATGGCAGAGGACACACTCAGCATACACAGCTCACTTGCCCTTTTGGAGCTGCCAGTTGTTACTGATACCYCACAGTATAACACAGGTTTCTGGCAAAAAAAAAAAATAGCTTCTTTTAAGTAGCAGCTGGTCCTCACATCTATCCAGGATCCTGACCACAGAGAGCTCTGCATTGCCATTGCCAGCAGCAATGACATTCTGGACAATCCTACTGCCAAACAAGTATGTCTTTTTGAGAACCTCTCACTTGCTTTGTGTTCACTCCACTCACTGCTCATCCTTGGGGAGAATTAAGATTATCATAGGTTTTGGAGCATACCCAGAACCTTAGTTTTATTCCTGGCTCCTTTCTATTAAAAGTTTAAAAGAGAAGGTAATGCTATAGCCCTTGCATACATTACCAGCAGACACTCCTTCAGTGTGAATATAGAGATCACAGGTGTTTGGCAGCAAGAGCTTGTTCTCTTGTGTCCACTCAAGAAGACACAACAGCAACACATATCAAGCCTATTTATATGCAATATTTGCCTACTGATTGCAAATTCCAGCTCTGGGAAACCCACAGAAAAATGTCTCAGCTCCCAACAGGTCAGAAAGAACATTATACAGGTGAAAGTCAACCGTGATTCAAGTGATTCATAGACAACTAAAAGGGAATCCTTTGTTATGTTTTTCCTCTCTTGAAAAAGAATTATGTTTCATGGATGGAGAGGTAAAAAAGAGCATCTACAGAGTTTCTTGTGGATGCCCTCCMTAGAATTCTAATGTATGCTAAGTTGAACCATTAATATTCATAGATCAGTGTTACTGCCAAAAGAAATAATTTTTACAGGAAATTTAGCTTACTGCATCCTAAGCTGTCAAAGCTCTTCAGGATTTTGAAGCTCAGAAACKCCTTTTAAGTTCTAGCAGAATCCAGAAAACAAAACTATCTTTTAACTTTAATGAACTTCGATTATTCTATATTTCTTGCTCCTTTTCCAGAAAAACTAATCCTCGGGGTTCAACTTCTCAATTTCTCCAACTCACTAGGAGTTTGAAGAGATCAGCCACTACTGAAGCMATCAGAGAATATCCTTAGATGCTCCTTTAATATTTCAAGAGAATTTAAACAAATTTTTATCAGACAGACTATACAATTACTTTTAGAATATACTGTTCGGCTCCCTGCACTTCATTTTTCATATTTTTTTTAGTAGAAATGTCTTGAATTAGGTGATTGTTTCAGTAAAAAGACTTAAATCAGCTTTAGCTTAAGCCAGCATTTTTCTTTTATTTTTATCTATTGAATATATAGTAYGCACCCCAGAAATTAAATATTCTGTACTCAAATGGCGCTGCCAGTAAAAGCCAAGACTTGTACAAACATAGAAGTCTAACATTAAGAATAATTTACCATATGACCCGCACTCTCTTTCTGATTACACTGTTAATTTTAATGTAAATGCCTATTCRTATTCTGAAAAAGATATTTCAATATTCGTGTTGTTTATAGCTGGAGTTGGGAAACATTTTTATGAAAAGCAATTTKTTCAATTTAATTCTTCAATTGCCCGTGAATGTGCCATACTCATCATTAAATTTATTTCATATTAAAAATTATTGCTGAAAAAATGTTAGTATATAATTCTTGGCTTATAATACATTTCTAAGCACTTCATTGCACAGAACTCAGATTCTACAGTCTAAAATTATGTACAGACCACATACCATAAATTCTGTCTCTATTTTACATAAGCAATTCAGCAATTATCCAAGCATTTTTCTGGGCAAATGTATCAGAACACATACATAAAATGAACGTGAGAGTACTCATACACTGTCACCCTTAATGACAGTAGAGAGACTCCACCCATATCTTTAGATAAAAGAATGTGATTCCACAAATTGAGTGGTCCAGAATCACTCTTTGGGATAAAACAGAGGGGCAAGAATTTTTGCAGGAGTCACTTGGTGTCTAATCTTTCCTTCTGCCCTCATGTAATAATTTCAAAAAACACATGAACTGGAAAAAATTATGCCCTTAGCAAGGACCAGATTCCTACAAACACACAAGCTATGTAAATGTATGGCTGAAAATTATATCCATAGGAAACTTTCAGACTAAAAGTGCATTAAATTCATAGAATGTTTTTTCCCAATTAACAGGGCCCGCATGGAAGGATTTGCCAGAATAAAAATAGACATCTACACTGCCAAAGTCTAGGTCTGAGATGCTTTCACTAGAATCTCACCACGGAGATGAGGGGCATTAATGGCTAAACTTTTTTTTTTTTTTTTAGTTTTTCACATTTTTTTCATATATTTGTAGCCTTGTAGATTTTTTTATATATAGTGGTATGGTTTCTAGGACTTTTCCTGCCCTTTCTCTCTATAAGCCAACCCTTACTTGAAATTCTGTTTCATCTTATTCTTAAGAAGAGACTTGCTGACAAGGACATCTTGTTTTCCACCAGGACTTAAGAGACATAACAAGAAATAGGGGAAAGAAGCCCCTGGACCAACTCCAAGGGGCTGGCCCAAGGATGGGTTACCAGGACAACTGATCTCCTATTGGATGCTCCTGCTAGACCTAGTCATTAATTAACCTTATAAAAATTGTAGAAACCCTTTATCACATGTGCACAGAGCCATATCTGTGCATCTGAAAGCTTTCATTGAAGAGCTGCTTTTTATTTTACCACTTTAACACTGTTGAAAGTTTCACCTTTTGATTTCAGGCAGCAACGTTACAATGGACTACATGTCTTACCCTAAAGTGAGATGTACATAAAGCGAGTCAGATGATTTATGTCTATTAGGTGTAAGCACATAAATTGCAGGCATTGTAGATAAGATGATTCTTACCCCATCATATTAGCAATGAAACTTGAGACTGTGAAAGCCCCGCTACTAAGTATCCTTCAGCAAGTAGAAACACATTTCTTGGATCATTTTACTGGTTCTGCTTGCCCACAAATAGAAACTTGCATGCCAGAGAAAAATACGTTTTTGCAACATGTTCAACAGGAAGAAGGCTTCAGATTTTTCCTAGAGATAAATAAACTTAATTAGACTTCAAAGGAGCACTTTTTAACTTCTTTCTCATTAAGGGATAGAAACTTCTCCATTTATGGAAAAAGAGTGCATCTTCTAATGTAAAAAAATGTGGAAACAAGACGGTTTGGCATGCATTTCTTAACTCCATTTCATCAAGCTTCTATTCTTTGTGTAAGTACTCAAGTTGCTACATGAGCAAATCTTACACAAATAATGACTGTCATTAAACAGTTGATTCAAGTAGAATATCATGGCTCTCTAGTCTGCCAGATAAGCACTCGGGAAGTGTTGCATTGCTATTTGATATGTTTCCCTTCTTTTAAATTCTAAAGAATCCCATGACTTGCATAATAAGCAGCTTTACATTTTAAACTCAATGAGCAGAGATACTGAAGCAAAGCAGAACTCTATCATTAAAAGAATAAACAACTCCTGTTGATGCTTCATTGTTGAAAAGCTTTCTTGAATAAAACCAAAACATTTTCTTGCTTTGAGACACAAGTGGATTTCCAAGTCTCACAGTGGTTAGAACAAAAAAATGAGTTCAAGTCCAAGAAGCATGGAGTACCTCTGTAAAAGGAAACCCTGTCAACAAAGGCTGTTCTGTTTCAAAGTACTGTTGCAATGGAAATTAAAGACTCTGGCATTTTTACCCACATGAATTCCCATCTCAGTCCACAAGTACCTTCATTGCATACCTAAATAAAAGGATACAAGAAGTTTATGAGCAAATGGTAGATTACACTGTTGATTAAATAAGGTGCTATAGTTTGGGATTGAAGATAAGTTGCTTTCAGCATTTGCTTCAACAATAGAATCACAGAGTGGTTTGGGTTGGAAGAAACCTCAAAGCTCATCTTGTTCCAACCCCCCTGCTGTGGGCAGGGACRCCTTCCACTTAGACCAGGTTGCTCAGTGCTCATCCAGCCTGCCCTTGAACACTTCCAGGGATGGGGCATCCACAGCTTGTCTGGGCAACCTGTGCCAGTACCTCACCATCTTCACAGGGAAGACTTTCTTCCTACTAGCCAATCTAAACCTGCCGTCTTCAGTTTGAAGCCATTCCTCCTTTTCCAGTGCCCTTGTAAAAAAGTCCCTCTGCTGATGTCTTGAAGCCCCTTTAGGTACTGGAAGATGTTATCAGGTCTCCCYAGAGCCTGTTTTCACAGGAGAGGTGTTCCAGTCCTCTGATCATCAAAAGAAAACAATAGAAAAATTGAGAATAGGCCTAAAGAGCATTTGTACAGCAGCTCTACAGAGTGAAAAAATACACCAAATGAGTAAACTTTAACAGCAATCTCACATTTCAGTTATTTTCCTTTATTTGCATACTGCATAATCACTATAACTGCTATTGCTTACACACATTTACTGAGCAAGAGCTAGACAGAAAGATTCCAATCTCAGCCATTTCTTAGCAAGGAATGATCTTACGGTCATTTATGATTGTACTGTCACTGATTTACACCTGTAAATCAAGACATGAACTGCCCAAAAARCCAACAAACCAACACACACAAACACACCCAAGAAAAGAAACCTGCTCTAGTAACAATAGTTCACAAACAAATCTTGAAGACWGATGCTTCTTTTGTAGCTGAAGGGAGAATTTATGACTATGAAGAAAAAAGGGTTTCTTGGTTCTCCACAGTCTCCATTGCATCACTTACTGAACATTTTTGGTAAAAATAATTCATCCCTTTCTMAAATTTGGTGTAGTCTTTGTTTGCAAAATATCTATGCAAATGTTATGCTTGAAAAACTTTAGTTGCAAACTAGCTGCCTGTCTGCCTCTTCTTCCCAGTTCTCCTTTACAGCCTTGGCTTTCTGGCTACATAACTGCACCAAAGGCAGTGACATAAGGGTAACAATCTCAAGGTCCTTATTTAGGCTTTAACTGCATTTTAAAGAGTAGAAGTACAAGGTCTGGTGAGGAAGTACTGCCTGTGGTGAAGATTCCAAAGGCTTTGACTTGTTATTAAAACTGAAAATTAAAATCTTCACCTTGTAAGCAGCTTTGCCCAGGAGGAAAATAATATTAGTTTTAGGTGCGTTTATAAGCTGGTTATGCATGAATGGGCTATGAGGACTTTTCTATTTACAATAGGTATTGTCAAACMAACTCATTAAAGCTGTACTGAAGTGGGAGAGCAGTACTAAATRTCTGTATTTTGTACCTGAAGAAAAAAGGTTATTGAAAATTTTGGAGATCACAGAAACATTTTTCAGCCTGAAAAACTGGGGAGACAATAGAAAGGACTTTATGTATCCTTTATACATACCTTTAATATTCAAAGTAGGACATATGAGAAGACATATAATTCCAAGAAGCACCATGTGCTTAGCATTTGGATACAGGAGTGGTGCAAGGTAACCATCATTCACCACCCAAGTAAATCACTTGKAGAACTAGCTTTAATCCAGTACTGRTATCATATAAGCATCAAAGAAAAGATTTATCRTTCTTTTTTGGGTTTCACTCATATAAATTTTAGAGGTCTTTTGCTATGTATAACCAATTCTTGTAATTCATCTCCTGCATAGGTAAGCAAACCCATTCTCCAAAGCAGGAAAACGTCCCAAGTTTCTCTGAATTGGAAAGGTGTTGCTTTCAAAAAGATTTACTTAAGCATATTCACCACAATACTTTCTTCCCCAGCAGGTAATTCCTCAGGAGAATTTGGCTGACCTAATTGGTCTCACCCTTGATTCCAGAGAAGCTCAGCTCCAGAGTGTTTATACTGCAGTTATAACACAGAGAACATTATCCAGTCTCTGCATGATGATAGCCCAACTTCTAAGAGGCTTCAGCTGTTTTCCTTCTTGAAAGAAGAAGCCAAATATTGTGGTATAACTTTAGAAAAATATCTTAATTAAATGTTGGGGAGTACAGAACACCCAGGAGACCACAATTGTGTGATAAGATCAAAATCGAGTTTATGCAAAAGAGGAATTGCTAAAGTTGCTGAAAATTGCATTTCAAAAGATGAAATAGTTGTAAAAGAGAAAGGATGCAAGTTCATGCTTTCCTTCTGTGGAAACATTTGTATTTATGAATCTGCTCACACAAGACTGTATAAGTTCAAATATTTCAACAAATTTAAAACATCGTTTTTACCACTGTGCGTACACAAGACCAAAAAAATTCACATCACAGATCCTTCAATGCTGTGTTCAGCTGTGAAAATTACAGAGGCTTAGGGAATAAAAGGTAGTGGAAGGTCTTCTTTTCCTAATACATGGAGGTTTCAGAAAATTTAGGAAAAATGGATTAAATAAGGTGCACATTTCTCTTTACTACCAAAATCCAATCTATTGTGAAGTTGCAGCATTTTTTTAAAAAGTAAGAAATCTCTTATAATCACTGAATAAATGCAGGGGTTTAATATTGAGTATTAATGTCTATTCCTTTTCTTTTTGTATTACCTAAAGACAGTACAATTCAAGGCACAACAATACTACAGCTAAACAATAAAATAAATCTTGTTAATGAGAATTTGCTTGAATCCTACTCTGAGTCAGGTATTGAGATATAAGCACTTCCCTGAAAAATTACCTTGCAGTAAGTATTCATCCTCTTGAAACATGAATTCTGCAGATTTTTTTCAGACGAGCTAAAATGTATCTCAATCAGCAAAGAATGAGAAATTGAAAAAATGGAAAGGAGGAATGATTAAAAAAAAAAAAAAGTGGGCTTTGCAAATTTGCAAATAATATAACCACAGGGAATCTGCCTGGTACAGCCTGTTCATAGTCTTAGCAAGATTATATCCTTGGAATGACACTTGTGAGCTTGAAGGGAGAAGGTGGCATCTCCACAGCAGCTACTAAGACAAAACTTTTACGTATAACAAGAGAATAAGGAGCTTTTACTAGCTAAGTACATCCTTGCCTAGGGTAGAAAGGCACAGCAATCACAACCAAAGGGTCAGCTTGGAACATGATAGACAAAGAAGGAAACTGCAACACCACTGGAGTTTTTATGAGTTGCCCAAACTGCAATTTACTCCAAAGAAAACATCATCTGCAAATGGTGAGCAAGGCACTGGCTTAAGCACACAAATTGGGTAGGCAGCTCCCCAGGGTGAATCATCTTTACTGGTTTTTGCTGGGATAGGGCTGAGTTTCTTCAGAAAGTAGCTATTACAGTGCTCTATGTTGGATTTGTGACCAAAACAACACCAATAACACAGGGAATTTTTTAGCCATTGCTGAGCAGTACTTGCAGACTGTCAAGAGTGCCTTTTCTGCTTCTTTCCTCCTTTTTGCCCTTCCCATCTTCTCCAACATCCTGCTGTGGGG
>QVAJ01000157.1:939803-969751 GCA_003546035.1 Mixornis gularis
TGTACAAATTTTGCAGAAGAATTTTCCCACCCTATTCAAAATTATCAAATAATTAAGGGAACAAAAAGGGAAGAGGAAGAAGCAAGTAAATATTGCAATTACACAGACTCACAGGAAATTTTTGTTAGGCTAGTCATGAAAGCCAGGTATGCAGATCAGCATGGTAAYTTCTGACTTCTGAACAGGAAAACAATAGAGCCTCTCTTCAGAGTATGAGGACTACMATGCCAATGTTAATGACTATTCAGTGGTTGAAAAGCAACAGTGTTTCAGTACCACACTATTACCACATAATATTTCAAATTTTCTACTAAAAAATGAGTTACAGATGTACATTCCCAATTCCCAGACATAGTTCTCACAGGGTATCATCTGCACCACCTGCAGATGCAAAGGATCCACAAAGGAGAAAAAATTCCTTTTCAGACACAAAACACAGTCCTTAACACTTAAGAGACAGATAAAAATACGAAGAAAATAACATTGGAATGTGAATCCAAGCAACTTCTTTGGAAAGCCTTCTTTGGAAAACCTTTTGCTTCCAACAAACCKCCTATGAACTTCCAGATTTCTGCAGCCTGTGACAGCCAGAGGATAAACCACACAAATAAATGTCTGTGCTACCCAAACCTACTGACTTTTCTAACTGTCCAACCTTTATTTAGTATTTCAACCAATTTTGAATGACCCTCCAGATGTTCATTTATCTGCTTTGTCAGGTCCCACTCCTCTAACAAGAATTTTGGCTTCCAGAACTAAGGGATTGCTCCCAAGAGTTCCTGCAAAAAAAGGTCCTTACCACAAGCTGACCATTAAACCAAACCAGGAGTGTAGTAGCTGTCCTGATCCAAAACAATGACAAAGACCTTCTGAAAAGCAGAGACAGCTGGGGGTTTGTACCCAAATATGTTTCTGGACATGTTCACTTCACTGGTACTAAATACACTGTGTTTCACTATTGTCTGACTTGTCCAGGGAAAATACTGGACACTGTATAACAAATAAGCAGGAAATTCTGTAAGAGGATAGTAACTGAATTATAATCATTGGGGTTTGTAGAGAAAGGGGAAAATTCTTTCTTTTGAAGGAAAAAAATTCCTGCAGAGCATTCAGCCAAGCTTAATGAGGTCAGCATATGTTTTCCATACTCTTTCCTCGAAGCACACAGAGATCCTGCCAGCAAAGTTCTGAACTCATGTTTTGTTTAACTACTGCTTTACCATAAATATATCCCATCAAAGCTTTTTAYATTCACAGCAATAAGGTCAGGCCTTACTCACTGATGTAAATCCAGAAAAAGCATCACTGAAACCTACATATACTGTTTGTGCATGCAGATCACAAGCATTCTTAATACTCACTTAATACTCCTCACCTAACTAAGSAGTTTAAGTCCATACAAAGAAGGGGCAATTAAAAGCTCAAAAGAAAAAAAAATCACATATGTAAAATAAATTATATAGGAGCAATTAATTTACAGAGTCAAGCTAGAATTAGGATTTAAATGACCATTGAAATATATATACATGAGTTTTTTCTGTCCTTTGCTTACTATAAAAGATTTGAGGACAGTATGGTGTTTGGGATTGCAGTTTTGTTCTTACAACTATTAAAATGTGTAAGCAAAATTACTTGTATAGCTATTAAGGACATTCTTTGGGGAAGTTATTTGAATTTCCACATAGTCTGGCAACACATTTGCAATTATTTTGTTTTATTTAGAACTCATGTTTCATGAAATATAATTATAATTAAAAATCTCTTTCATATTTAAATTTGACTATTTGTATTTTTTGTTTAAAACTGAATATTGAMGTTTAAATAATAGAAAATAGGATTATTTCAATGTTCGAGTATGGCATTATGATTAAAACTGATTTTTGTTTCTGCAGCAGTTTTTATTCCAGAATAATGCAACATGTTAATTATAGCTTCTGTTCAAAAAAGCCTTTGTCTTCAGGAAGCCTGTTTAGCACATGTTTAGTGAGATTTATGCATAAACTTAAATTTAAGTTTATTTTAATGTGATTTCCTGAACAGTGGTGTAGCTTTAGCACATAAATAAGAGAGGTTTTTTGCTTTACAATTAACTAAACTTCACAGTGTCCCTGAGGTCTTCTTAAGTCACATCCCTTTAATGGATTTTGCTCGACTGTTAATTCAGAGAAATGAAACACAGGCAGATCAAGACACACATTTTTCCTTAATTTGGGGCAGATTTCAGACCCGGGATTTTTTCAGACCTGGGATTTCTCTTGCAAAAGTGGAAACACAAATCCAAATCTGAGGTTGCTCAGATTTCCTGGTCCTTTGAGATTTGCCTCTAAAATTGCAGAAAATTWACTTAAGAGCTAATGTAGGAACATTAGCTCTCTGGCTAAAATGCCAATAAAAGTCATTACAGCTTCACAAAGTCAACAAACACGTAATGAGAATGCAAAACATTTGAAGAACATAAAGAGGCATAAAAGTATTCTCTATTCTGTGTTGTTAGATGTGCTTCAGGAGCTTCCCTTTAGGTTATATTTAGGAGTCCTGTGCAGAGTGATTTAAACAAGTAACATGTCTTGACCAGACAGTTCCATTCCAGCACCAGAAATCCAGTAGACACAAACCTGAACCCTTCTAGAGGTGGACAAACACATTAATCAAAGAACCATAGAATAGTTTGTATCAAAAGTACTTTTAAAGGCTATSTAGTCCAATCTCCCAACCACGAGCAGGAACAGCTAGATCAGGTTGTTTAGAGCCCCCAACAATGAATCTGAGTCAACCTCCTAAACCTCATCAAATGTMACTTCTTTTCCTTTTTCAATATGTAATTTGAAGACTATTGCAGTAGATTGTAAGGAGGTTTGATAGTGAGTGAAGGGAATGAAAAATCCACTCTCCTGCAGCTGATCTGGTTGGTGACTGCCCAGCCCTCTAATTTATCAAGGTCTCTCTGCCCTTGAAGAAATTSACAGCTCCTCACAATTTAGTGTTTTCAGCAAATTTACCTTCAAGCCTTGCATCCAGGTTGTTAGAAGCTGTTGAAGGGCAAAGGGTGGAGGATAGAGCCCTGTAACCCCACTAGTGACCAGACACCAACCTGATGTCACCCCATTCCCTCTATGCATATGTTAGGTTTCTCAAAGGAAAATCAACTCTGTTGGAAAAATCCTGCGGATGATAAGAAGAAAAAAAAGCTATGCAATAGTATTCAACCCATTGCCATGAATGATGGCACAAAATCTTGCATCTTCCAAAGAGAATCAAGTTTATTGCCATCAAGCAAGGCCTTACACATATCCTGTACAACTAGGTAAGGCTTTTATACTGTGCTAAAAGTACTCTGACTAAAATTATACTTGTTAACAGTCTTGTGAACTGAAACAAACACACGTTGCCACCTCCTGTGTTGCTGTCCACACATCCTCTTGACCAGTCAGCAACTCTGATCATGCAGTGTCCATGTACAGGTTAAATTACTTGGTTTTAGTCTTCATGTTGGCTGTACATTTCCCAAAATGCTTTTTGTGAACAGAAGTGAACAAAGGCCCTTTATTCTATAAGATTTTTCTTGTCTCCTACAATCCATGGCACTTAAGCACTTTCAATCAACTATATTTCTACATCCACTTTTCAAAAACACTGGAAAAGTGGTGATAATTCCTATTTCCTTGAAGATTAACAAATGCCATGAAGTAGGAATCAGGCAAAAGAGTGGATAAGGATTTCCAAACAACTCTACCAACAGTTCCTCTACCAATCCAACTGGTCTGAATACAGGCTCATTACCCATTGCTAAGCATCAATACACACCAAGGTATTTCTACTTTTTGTTCTAGTTTTCACAGAGGAGGGAGGCAGCTGGGAACCCACAAAACTTTACACTAACTCACCAAAACTTGACTGTATTTATACATCTTAATAGAGGCATCAGTGTTCATTTGTTACAGATTACATAACTTTTTCATTAATTAATACTCAAACCCCTATTTGCTTATTGTATCTCTTGATTCTAGTGTTAATTAGTCCTCAAATGCAATTCTTTCCTCCACTTGAGTCAGGGGCCCATTTTTAGCAGGTGGTCAACCAGTTGGCCACCACAATCTCCCACTGCCATAATTATCTTTTCCCCAGTTACTGCTCAGCTCTGCTCACTTCATTCCTGGTGGCTCTCATCCAGACAGCCCATTCATCTTGGGATTCACTTCCCTATTTCATAAAACAAAGAATAAGCCAAGCAATTGCTTAATGAGCTCTGCCTAGATATAACTACTGATTAACAACTAACAAAAAAGATTGCAAATTTTGGTTCAAGCCTTGAGGGCTCAGACCTTGAGGGGCTTGACATCACAACCACTGGAAGTACCACAGAGCACTCATTCAGTGCAACACCTAATTCATAAAATTGTTGAAAAGCACTAGAGGTTTTATCATTTCAAACCACAACTCCTGGCTGTCCCAGGAGTATAAAAGGCTGGTGGGAAGCAGGGAGCAAGCAGCACAGTGCAGTGTTTATTAAGCCAACATCTGGGTTCTGTCCCGACTTCAATTTCTAATTTCAGAACTTAGCCTCAGGCAATATGTCATTACTTTTCTCATACTGGAGTAAGTATAACATAGATAATCACAATAACACCATTTCTGCAGAAAATCTCATTTCCCAAAGTACAATGCAGGTCACTTTTCCCAGCCCCCGCTAACACTCACAGTTTGAAACTCCATCTGCTCTAGATATAATAAAACTTTGAAAACATGGACTTTCTGTGAAACTGGCAGCCACATTTCTCCACTCAAAAAGGTAATATGATCTTGAACAGACAGTTATTTTTCTAAATATGGTATTCAAAGAGGGTACTTGAGAGGTGCTTTCCATTAGGGATATAGTTCTGGCATGTCTGGCAGTGAGAGGTGAACTAGAAATTAGCATTAAGTCTGGTTTGTAACTGGTATCTCTGAATGTGACAGATTTAATGCTTTCCCATGACCTAAGCACACAAGTCTACAGGTTCTCAGAGATGAGAGCCTGCCTTCTGAAGGTCTCAACACGGCTTTAGATCTGAAGGGAAAAGATGATACAAACCATTCTTGTCTCTTTCAATACTTCTTCAATATTCTGAAAAAGAGACCAAATGAAGGCMAAAATGGCAGCTGGAGAGACCTGCATATTGATGAAGTTACTGAACCTGGGSCTTGTGGATTTTTGGTAATTTTCCAGGTTTCTAGTGCCCAGGTTGAGTTACTGAAGAACAGTCTAAATACCCTGACACCCCAAACTCAGATGCTGCCATGAAAATCCTTTTGTATTGYAGATACTTTAACTGTCTAAAGAAAGTCAGAAGCTGATCTGATTTGTGACGGTAAAACATTATTTCGCAATGAATTTAATAAAGGCATAATAAAACTATTATTAATATATTAATTATAATTAAATYACCAGTTTATTAATATTGAAAAGCTGGCATTGTATGTTATTTCTTATGCTAATGTCAATAACAATAAATATTTAGCTTTATAAAGCTGCACACTGGGAGAAGATGCTTTCTTAAATATTTGTTTTACTTGACAGACATCAAAAGCAGGAAGTCTAAATTGTTTCCCAYCAAGAACATCCTGGAAACCCTCTCTGGGAATTGCAGCCCCCTCAGAATTACCACACTCCATCACAGAACACTTATTTAAAACACTTGGAAGAACATGAGGCTGACACAATGTATGAGAACATTCTTGCAGTTTGCCCAGCTTGCTCTTTTGTATGTCATTTACCATCTTSCCAAGACATTCATTCCACCCTTCACACCATTATTCTTAACGAGAAATTGTATTATTTTTGTTTGAACACTGTGATCAGCATGATTTTGCAGAGTACACATTGACCCTTTTAGATTTGTGTTCACAGAGGTGTCTTGCCTAACGTGAGCYGGCAGATAATGCCCCCAGTGACCAGGAGGTTGTCCCAAACACTGCAATCAAATAGTAGGTCTGATGACAATGTGGCATATATTTTTGTTGCTAAATTGAATAAAGTCCAGGTTGGCCAGAGCTCTGAGCAACCTGGTCCAGTGAAAGGTGTCCCTGCTCATGGCAGGGGTGTTGGAACTAGAATATCTTGAAGATCACTTCCAATTCAAACCATTCTATGATTCTATGAAAATAATGTCATTTTACCAAACCAGTCCCAAAGACAGGAAGGCCCCTCAGCAGCAGGAAACCTCTCCATGGAATTCTAGCAGACTGAAAACAATGTGTTCAATTAAATCCATGCATTAMATGAAAAGAAAGGAAAAAAGAACAAAACAATAGTTCTTTCTTTTTATGAACTATAAAAAGATGAGGAGAAGCAGCATTGTGGCCATATACTGCATTGTCCTAGGAGCTAATGCCATCCTGCAATCCTAAAAGGTGCTTTTAGCATTGTTATGGAGATACCACTTCTGAAGTATGAYAGGTGAGAGATACATATTCATGAAGGATTGAGGAACATTGAGGGGAAATGTTGCTGTAAGTTCAGCTTGGCTGTATCATTCCTCGCCTCCATCAATGGCACTGCAGGAGATGTAACACCAAGCTTTGGTCTGCTCTGGTATGTCCATTCTTATGTTCAAGCTTACACACCTTCAGGATCTTTTAGCAGGGATTTTGTTTTCCTGAAGTGCTTTTCTCTTTCTTTTTTTTTTGAATAGTGAGGATCATCAGACTGTTGCCAGCTAACATTTTTCTGTCTCTCAATGATCCGTCAGCTGATATTCTTTCCTGAAAGCATTTCAAAGCATCTGAAAGATATGCCTAGGCTTCATAGGCATTTCACCTTTCAAATCTGGCTTCTGTATTACCTATAGTTTTTGAAAAGCTACTTTCTACTATTATTTCTTCTGTTGTTTTTAATAGAGGCTACGTCTATACAGCAAGTTTTTGAACTMACACTTCTTAGATGGTTATCTTCTGGGATATCTGCACAGATGTTTGAGGAAAGACGTCCCCAGAGGCTGTAAGGCATATATCACTCACCATGGATATTTCATCTGTTTCAGTACACAAGAGGTACCTCTGAGATGGAAACCAGGTGAAGATGGTTCTGAAAAATTACATCTCCTTCCCCRGGCACCAGGGTCTCTAAATCCCTGCAGAAGGGAAAGGCAAGACCTCAAACTGCAGCAGTTAAATCCAGCTAAGCTTCCAGTCAGAGCCCTCTTTTAGGGAGCCTTGCTCTTAGATCCTAGAAAAGGTCATGTATTTAAAAGGATATGAAATGATTGTCGCTGCCTAATTGGTAGGGCTATGAGCAAAAGGTTGCTCACGGACCTTGATGAAAATGYCAAGGTACAGGAGATTTTTTTCCTAAAACCTTTTTCYCAGATGAAAGTCTACTGCTCTCAGYCTGGAGTGAAAATAAAAATAATGTACATACTATAACAATCCCAAGGCACAACAAGAACAAAATAGAAAGAAATAATTCACAGCAAGGTTAGAGAAACATTACACAAAAATTACAGTAATGTAACTTAACAGGTGTAGGAAAGAAAAATTGATGGGTYAGATAGGACTGGATCAACATGTGACACCAGCATGGCCTGACCCTTAGGGCAGAGGTGTACAAACAGYAAATTACTGCCAAAAGCAGCTTGTGATTGACTGCAAGGAACAGTTAATTTGCCAAAGTGGAAGAGGAGGGGTGAGGCAAGATTCATGTGTGAGAGAAGACAATGCCTGTCTGTTTCTGTGAGGTACAGTGCTAGCCAAAGAGAGCTGGCAGGCAACTTCAGGGTGCATTCCTCGACATGATTCAGAGACGTTTCAATGGCATAGATGATGTCTGAGGTATGTAGGAGAAGGAAAATAAGCCCAAAAGTTTCTGCATGCAGATATAAAGATGACAGCCTGCAAYTGGAGTGGGTCAAGGGTAATGACTGTGAAATTATACACACTACATGAGGTAACTGGTTTTTGCATGCACACCCAGAGTGGCACTGAGACCGGCTGCTCCCCACGAGTTTTGGAAYGGGAGCCACCTCCTCTCCTTCCCTGTCTCCTGAGCCGCCATTGTCCACATGAGGGAGAGGGGGCTGAGCCCGGCCACAGCGCCCCCTGTAGGCGCGGGGGAATCATCGCACCTGCCCCGCCCAGCCGGGAGCCAACAGCGCCCCTGCTGGCTGTGCCCGGAACTGCACCCAAGGGGAAAGGGCCTGGCAGCGAGAGAAGGCTGAAACTGGGGGGCTGCTGCTGCTCTCTCTGCTCTGCTGCTGTTTGTTTGTCTGGTTATACATATATCTATTCTAGTAAAGACTGTTATTCCTTTTTTCCATATCTTCACCTGAAAGCCCCTTAATTTCAAAGTGATAATAATTTGGAGGGTAGGGGGCCATATTTTCCATTTCAGGAAGGTTCCTGCCTTCCTTGGCAGACACCTGTCTTTTAAACGAAAATAATTCTACATTCTTTGGCTTTAAAACTGGTTTTGATTATAGCAGCCCTATAATTTTTATGCTATGTGWGACTTCAAACTGTGACCTCCTATAAATACATCTGAGAAAGATAAACTTCCAATATTTAGTTTTTACTTGATAAAGGAAGCATCAAACAGACATAGAAAATGAGAAGTGTGATGAGGCAATCTACTTGAGTTCAAAGTAAAAAAAGACCCATAACCTTTGATACTCAGGATACCTTGTTATAGAGATGGAATAAAAGTCTTCTGAATCTGACTTCAGYGCTTTGCAAAAACCCACTACTCACATTGGAACTCACAGTAGGAGAGAACCAGAGGAAAAGAAATGTCCAGTCTGGTATCATGTTTTCTGGTAATTTTGCCAGTAGTTGTTAATAGGACTAGAATGCATTCTCATTGAACACAGTATTTTCAAAGATGGTACTTTCTGTCTTTTCATACTGGATTTTCCTCCTCATTTTTTTTCACAGAACTTGAATATGATCCTACAAGGAGTAATTGACAAATGCRACTTGTTATCTAAAGTGGCTAGCAAAAGCATGTCCTCCTCACAGTATGAAAGCACATTATACTGATATGCTAGAGAGAGCCAGAAGCCAGACTAAAATTTTCTCACACACCCAGTGGAGTCTGACAATGATAACATTTTAATTACAAAACTGAAATTCAGGCTATGATAGCTGAAAGGCTTCTCAGAGCTCAAGATGACCCCTCTGCTTTAGGAGAGCCTAAGGTATCTTTGCCTTATTAAGAAATCATCTGCCTTCTCCCTCCTTCCAGTCTAAAACTCTTACCTGAGCATACTGTAACTGAGAACTAAGGCCAGGTGTTTACAAATTTTCATGATAAATGATAATAAATGTTGAAGATTATTGTAGCTGGGTTTGCTGATATACATGTGCAATGAACCAGCACAACCAGTGAAAATTTCAGTTTTGATTCCAGTTTAGTCATCTAATGCCATGAAAGAACATGGATTATTTCTTTTTCCATTGAGGAGATTTGTAATGTTGCACATTATTCTGTTAGCAACTGAGGGACTATTCTTTCCAAGAAAAAGTGAAAGAGAYATCAGACATTAAAAGAAGGATGAGAAAAGGACATGTGACTTTTTAAGATGATGCAAATGTCTTTTCTAACTGCTTTTGAGTTGAACTTTACACATGCCAGTTTCATTCTCCTTTCTAAGCCAACAAACAGGTCTTCCAGCATTGTGATGACATACACATATAGACAGGAATCTGTCCTGAGCTTCCCAAATGTTTTAAAAGCCCAGAAGACTGCATTTAAAGTAATTACCAGAGCACTTGCCTTCAATGTATATACCAGCTTGCAAATTGCCAGCACTACAGAATACTCATGTCAACTCATAGGGGACCAAAATTATACTAAACCTGACAGCAGCCACACTGACATCACATATGTTCCAAAATATCCCTTGGTCAAAGCCTCAGAACTACAAGTGCATAAATTTTCCTGTAACGAATCCATCATTTATTTTGTTTGTTACCCAGAACTAAGACTGGCATACCAAGCCTAAGTTTCCTTCTGATGCAATTACTTGCTAATATTGTGCCAAGTTCAGGCTAATGGTTTTCATGCATCAGTAAATGTATTTGAAGTGGGGATCCTAGAGCAGATTTCATACTAACTTGAATAGATTTWTATTACTAAGTTTTTCATAAATGGCCCACTTCTCAGCTGGTAGCTCTGTCCTCATAAATATTTGAAATATATAGTTTATCTTTCAGCTTCCCACGAAGTGCCCTATTAGCTGTTGAGGTTTTTTCGAGATGAAATTGGTAAAACAGGGGCTTAGTAAATGGCCTTCCAAATGAGATAAAGGTCTCATTTTCTGTCTGTCATTAGTTTCAGCTGACTAATTTCTCCACACTGGCTTCTTGTGTGTATGTGTATATATGTATGGACAGAGAGAGACAGTGAGAGGGATCATTGTGTTCATGTGGCTTTATCATATGAAGGAAAATAACAGACCATTATAATTTTGTATGAGCTGTCACTAAGCACTAAGGTGCTCCAGCTTAGCCCAGCCTTTCCTCATCTCATCATTTCCTCCTGCAAAAAATGAAGCAACTCTATAATAAATGGGAGAGAGGGGTGTTTGCAAAAGATCCCCATTTTAGGCATTGGGCTAAATAGGAGGGGGCTTAGTGGAGACATGACAGTGTACTCCAAGGGACAGAAAGAGGCCTAAATGTGAATACAAGTCTGTGACATATGCCTTTCYTATGATGCCAAAATAAAGGCATGTATTCTGAATCTCCTCCTTGAAACAGCAAGTCCAGATTCCCCACCCACAGTAGTCTACAAGCAGTTTAAACCTAGAGTGSGCTAGAGAGTTGAAAGAAAGTGAGGCTTCTGCTCCAATGCAGGCTCCAGCCTTCCTTCTGGTAGAGGTTTTGAGGTTTAAGGGTTTAGAGAACCTGGTATTGAAGATGTGGGCTGTCTAATCTTTCACTTACAAAGTCTATTTACAAATATATTTTTGATCTTCATTTCCCAGCTTTCTTCTAGGCATCTAGGAGATGAGAAACTTTGCATTTATGCACACATTGCAGTTTTGTTTTGTTTTTTTTTTAATTTGTTAATGATTATAACTGTTTAATTTTATTTTCTAGCTAAATGGAAGCTAGTATGTCTGGGGGCAGGGGGAGGAGTATTTTTTAGTTCTTCTAAGATATAAACCATGAAGTAACTGCATCCACACATGGGAGTATTAAAGAAAGTAAACATTATTATTATTATTATTATTATTATTATTATTATTATTATTATTATTATTATTATTATTGTAATCTATGCCAGGAGAACCAAAAAGTTTTGAACCACATGCAGAAAAACCATGAAGGCAGAGATACCTTGTAATAGGCTGTTTTCCATGGTTGTATTCTGCCTGGAACAAGCTCCCTTCTAATCTGAAATAGCCCAAGCAGTATTGACTGCCAGGGGACACCACAAGGAGTCTGTATTTGTGCAGAGTGTGGTAGAAGATAGGTGTTACCTCTGTGTGTGGGAGCAGTGCTTTGATTTCTGGCAGAGGGCTGATTTCTGCTTGCTGCTGGGGTAAGCTGCTATTTAATTTCACGGTGAACTGTGTCACAGCTCTGTTTTCCTTTGCACTCTAAATCCCAGTAAATTGCCAAACACAATATATGTTTGTTTTAAACAACCTKTTCTCATTGTCCATTGATGGGCAAAATTCTAACCTACTAAAATGAGTATAATCCACTAATATCATTYTACCCTGTGCAGGCAGCAGTGCATCAACAGCTTATATAAAGTATCAGCCTCTCTCTTTCATACTTAAATGGCCTGAGATTCACATGAACTGACTATCTCTATTTTTAATACACAGATCCCCACAGAGCCCTGTCTGGTAGACAATGGATGTTGTGACACCCATTTTAAAGATTAAAWATTCTGACACAAACAAGCTGTGGGCCAAATAAACTGTGCCTAATACGATTCAAGAAGTCTTGCATGCCTCTTCAGAGGCTTCAAACAGTGACAATCTGGCTTCTCTCCACTAAGTCACTCTTCTTGTTTTTTCCTGCMTGCCTTTCCCTACCACGGGTGGAGAAGTATGAAGCAAAGCCTTAAACAGTTTCCAGAATGCAGGGGTATTTTGTATTTTAGAAAGAAGATAAGAAACTTAATGGGTAAGAAACATCATCATACCAAGAACAAAGTATAGCAAGCCTCTAAGTCATATGTAATATATTGACAGTTCTTCAAGGTTATTAATACACACAGAGTTATTCACCCAAGGAGAGACAGTAGCTGGCATAAGTGCAGTTATGCAGATTACAAGAAGCCCGGATGCACAAAAGTGTCAAAGCTGTAAGAAAACTCCATTCTCGCTCATTCTACCTCAGTGGTTGTTGAATCTGCTGAGGCTGAGAAGAGACAGATCATTTTATCATAGTTTCTTCTTACTATGACTTACACAAGCTGATTTTCACAACAGCATTTTTTCCTATCAGCTCTGAAATTTCTCTTAGAAAATCTCTACTGATCATTTTCTGCTCTGCTTCTTGTTTGATTTTTTCCAACTTTTGACTGGCAATCAAATTATTCCACTGACTGGCATATAACATTTATTTACATGCTTAAACATTTATGTAAGTGCTTAAAATGTGCCACATGGTCATCAGACTGGACTGGTGTTTCTCATACTCTGTCTCTTGTGCATTTCTTTTCTWAGTCAAATTTTAGAAGTCATTTTAAAATGGGGTAATTAGAACTACAGGCATACCACATCTTTTAAYAGTCACATAATAATGCTCTTTTGCTCTCACTTCCATGTGATTCTTGAGACTGAGATTGATCTTTTGATCGTCAAGAGGCAATATTCTTGACTTCACTTTTATCCTGTGAAACACTCAACTAAGTGCACAAAACATTTTACATAGAGGGCTTCCTGGCATTAGGATTTTTTCAGATGGATCAGGGCCTTGAGCCCTCTCTTTAATAGCCTGACAAGCACAGAAAATTGAGGTTTGGATGTGCAAATATGTCCCCACAGATATAATGGATGCTTTGAGACCGTGTTCATTTCACATTAAAATGTTTGAGCCCTCAACTGACATTACTTTTCATGACACAAAATAATCCAATATAAGAACTTAATTTAGTGGGGTTCTGATTGAATGGAAAATATGTGACCTGTTAAAAAATGATAGTTTCTTTCTAAAAGAAAACATCTCTTCATCTTCTCCATTAGATTACACAATGTTCACAGCCATAGGTACAGCTTACATTAATTACTGATGGTCCAAACAACATATGGSATAGTTTGAATATTTCATAAAGCTCTGCCATGGGATTTAACTTTAAGTGAGTCTTAATTCCACCTGAAAGGCCCCCAAGACTACTTCCCTAAAAAAAAAAAACCAAAAAAAAAACAACTAATCAAAGAAAGGCTTGGACAGAATCCAGGCAACCTATCATAATTTAGAATTTAAAAGGCAATATCAGAAGGAATGGTCTGAAGTCACAGGAAAGGACAGAAATAACACAAGAAAGCTTTTTCTTACATAATCTCTAGTGTTTTTTCATTTGTGTGAGAAATTGTAAGGGAAACAGTGGACCCCAGATATTTTCTGTGGATTAAAACAACATATGCTGTTCAATACAGTCTCTGGCAGGCTTTGTATTTAAGAAAATGAAACACAATCTATCCATAGTATTCTCAGCAGAAGATATAAAAATRGACTTACCTGTTGTCAAGTATTCCCTTAAGGTAGTCTGGGACTAATAGGAATGGGACATGAAAGCTCATCTACCCATTAAGCCCTTATTCAGGTTGTGGTAGCAAAGTACCTTTTGAAAATGGCATATAAATGATCATCAGATAAGAAAGATTTCATCCACATTTCAGCTCCTGAGGGGAACTTTCCCTCATGTGCATATTTATATAAATCCTCTGAAAGCCTGACCATGTGTCCCTCTGAAATGGTTAACAGGAACATTGGTATTGTAGATTTTACATTTTCATTGTAAAAGTGTCATTCTGAAGACACACAAGAAAGAATCCCACACTGTTGAGCTCAACCTGACTATCACCTRGGCTGACTGATCTTCCCATGTGTCTTTATTTATCTAACCTTGCTTTGTCCTCCTTAGTGAAAATCTTCAACACTGGCCAAAGCATACTAAATCCCAAAGTTGCAATCAAGCTTCTTCAGGATCTGTCTTTAATAAAATATTAATAACATATTTACAAATCATTTTAAAGTAGATTTTTGTTACTGCCACTTGTTAGTGGCCTATTGTTGTCTATTTTCTTATCCACATTGCCTAGCGGGGGAAAAATACATAGGTGCCTAATATTTAATTCAAAATAAGATTCAAATCATCTAGGCTTCCTTCTTAGCTCTGYGAACAGAGAGCCTCAGAGCATTCCAGTTTTGTAATTTATTTTTGTAATTGTAAATCCTACTCTGAGTGTAAGGGGATTATGACAACTGCTGGGGACAAGGGAATAATAATCCTTACCAATATTTCCTTTGAAAAGCAGACCTTGAGTTCCCTAACGGTAAATTTTTCCAGTGGATTAGTCAAAGAGACTCACTGCAAGAACATCATATCTCTGGTGAAGTTAAAAGCCTCTTCTAAACATGTTTAAAACCATTTATTTCCTTTATGAAACAGCTCTTTTTCAATTGGTGTTGTTCTGCTTATTGATTACTGAGAAAAGTCATTAAGTTTTCATTCGCAGGCATTCAAGGTTATAAAAGATTTTCTTTCATTCATTAAGTATCTGCAGGAAAATGGCCTTTTCAACACACTAGTCAAAATATGGAACTGTTTCACTGCTTAAACTGCATTAAAGGAGAACTCAAGAAAGGCTTGCTTTGGGGGCTTTTTGCCCAAATCATAAAAATATATGAGACAAAGAAAGTAGAAGAGAATTTTTCAGAAGGCAATATGCATCAGATAACTTCATCAGGCACTTGATTTAGGTACAGCATTTATAGGCCAAAGAAAAGTGTCACAAACACTGTTTTAATTAGAGGCAGAAACCACATTCACCACTCAGTATTCTAAAGCCAGTCCTTACAGGCAGTCTTCCTTTTAAGACTAAACCATCGGTAGTTCCTTTTTGCCACTAGTGTTTCATTCAACTACCACCATCATAAGTTAATTATATTGACTCATTTAAATATAGATACATGTTTTTGCTGAGTGGTTTAGGTTCAGCGTTAATGTGAAGGTAAATGTTCATCTGTGTCCATTTTTTTAATAGGATTTTTTCCTTTTTTTTTTTGTAGGATTGCATTGAATCACATGAAAAAAGTTTGCAAGAAACCCACTACAGCTAAAAGGCAACTTCAGACTAATAGACACCATCTAGCTTTTGCACACCAGATATTTAAATCAAGGCTGACCAAACTTAAAACAGAACTTCAAACAGGACTCAAAACAAGCTTTAAAATGGAGTGAGATTACCATTGTTGGAAATTACTCAAAGTTTAAAATTTTTTATGTAACTTTAGTCAGTTTTGTTCGCCTTTGCCCCAAGGAAAGGGAATTGAAGTTTCTTTTCAGGGGTGTGTTCCACCCCTGGCATGATCAGAGACACCTGGTCTGGGGAAGGAGAGGTAAGAATGAGAACCTAATCAGCACCAGAGGCAAAGAAATTTGTATCCAATAGGAAACCAAATACTAAGAMCTGCGCAACTTGGGACGAATGAACATTGAACCAATGAATTTCTGTGGGGTTTGACTGTATAAAACATTAAAAAATCTATTAAACTTCATTTGTGATGGAATTATTTTCTCTGCACAACCCAGGCAATGTGAGGATGAAATTACTTTTGTTGCACATCCTGGCCAGAATAAAGTAATGCCTTCATTCTCTAACACTAAAAATGGCTTTGGAGAGGTTTTTTTGGTTTTCCTTCAGTTTTGGTGACACCATGGCAACTACTTAGGACGGCATGAAAGAGAGGAGCTACACCATCACTTGTCAAATCAAGTATGGCTGGAAAAGGAAAGGTGATTGCTTCCCAAATACAGAAAAAATGAAATACATCAGTTGCAGTATTACACGACAAAAGAGCCCGTTAATCCCAAAAACATTCATGTTCTATTCATCAGCCTTTCTGGCAAAGTATGAGGAATAAAATTCATTGTCAAGCAGCCATATGTAATCAAACCAACCTGAGACCAAATTCTGAAAGCACTTTAATAAGATTATTTCGCTGCAGAGACACACTAGGGAACATGCATCAGAGACTGAAATGTTTTAGTTAATGACTTAGACATCTTCATGAAAGATTTTTGCTTATTATAGCAAAACTGTGTAAAAGTTGCAGAGAAGATTACCACGCCCTGTCTAAGGCCCCAGACCTGTCTAAGGCAGGTTGATGGAGAAATGATTAAGTGGCTCAGGTCTGGGCTGGAGGGAAAAGAATACATTCACACAGGGATCAAGCTTAGCACCTTAGGGGGAAGTCCACAGCCCTGGTGCTCTCAGCTGCATAAACCCTCAGAACAAAGGGGCGAGGAGGAGAGGTTTTGGGTGTGTGGTGAAAAAGCCTCTGCTCTGAGGCAGTGAATGCCCATCCTCTGCTCTGCAAATCAGCTCAGCTGTGGGGTCCCTTCACCCCAGGAAAAGCTGCAGCCATGTGAAGGACAGCAGAGAGGATCTCATGGCCCATCAAAGGTCCCCCTAAAGGGGTCCCCAGACCCAGCAGCAAAACACTGCAATGTGATGCAAACAGATCCACAGTGTTGCAAGAGACAGTGKCAAACTTGCCCTCYCCAGGGGAGGCTCATGGGCATTCCCACCTGGCGCAAACATACATTAACCATTGGATTCTATAATTTTTGGTGTGGACCTGCAGGGGACCCTCGCCCACACACTCCTTCCTTTCCCCCCCCCTCTCTCTTTTCTTCTCTTCCTCTCTCTTTCTCTTCACCTTTTTCACTATTAAATAAAAAGTATCAAGTTTTTTGGCACCAACATCTAACCTCGTTTGGTTTCAATGAAGTTTTGGGSTATTTTTCAAACCTTTCTGGGTTCAATCTGTATTGTTCACAGGGACTTAATTTTCTTTGCTCTTCTGTGTTTTAACTGCTTTGTAACGATATGCAATAAGGAAAGCTGAATTATTATTATTGTGCATAAACTGTAGTTATTGCTCCTAGATATTTTCTTTGTTGTGTGTTCATTATTTTGATTTATGAAAGCATCACCATGCTCTTCCTTAATCTCACCTTTGTTTCCATACACCACCAGTGTGCATCTCACTAATTAGATTTCTAATTTTTTGTGACATCTGTCTGTCTCTTTCTTACTCGCCCTGTCTCATTATTTTCACATGAAATGGCATTAACACTACTCTTAATAAAAATATTGTTCCCAGATGCAGTCTTAACAAGCCCTACTCCAATACCTTCATAAGATTTATCTTTGAGCAAAGACATYGTGGTGGCAATTTAGGACTCAGAGCACTAACTGTGCTCAAATTCCTTCCAATCCAAGTACAGTTGGCTGAGAATTGATTTTCCATTGCAATGTGGTGTTGGCATGTGTACATTGTATAGAGTGGGCTGCCTGCCAGCCTTACCACTGCCATGCAGGAYTAATGGAATATTATGTAGACTTACAAGTTTATTTCTTTGCAAGCTACCACAAAAAGAACTGGAACTTTTTCTTAACTAAGAGCAATATTGTTATTTGACTGACATTCCTTCCAAGGGAAGCTAAATCATTACAAATTCCTGACTGAAATAGAACRGTAATTGACTCCATATTGCAAAATCTCTACTAGAGACACTCTTTTGCAGTCTTGTCTAGGTTCTCCACAATGATTTCCAGGGCAAGGATGATGCATTTGCTACCTGGTCATAAATCCCAGTCTGACACATCTCGATTTTTATTTTAAGACAAAGACTGAAATTCTGTTCTTGATACTAATGGCCATGTTTCCCTAACATCATCTTCTCATGGTTTCTCCACTGGGTAGTTGTTGAKCCAAAGAAACAGTTTCAGAAGTACTTTAAGCAGGAAAAAGTAGGAATTTCACTTAAAGGCAAAGATTTATGTCCTTGTTACCAGGCACTCACCTACAACTAAAGTTCTCCCTTTGTGCTATTAAAAGTGTTGGATGTACAGTGAATAGAATCAGAAAACCCCCTGGGGCTAAAAGCACACTGGTGGGCTTCCCRCATTCATTTCAGCTCCAAACTGCTTCCCAAGATGACTGTACCACCACAAAAAAGGGAGTGGGAAGGAACAGAGAAAAAAAGATGGATTACTTCTTTTGATGGTGTGCCAGCACAAAGAATTCATAAAGCTGCTACCTAAGGGTCRTTTTGAAGTTTGTGCTACCCAGAGAGGTTGTGACTCCACAGAAGTTTTTCATTTCATAATAATCCTCGCTGCACCATCACCTCTTATAATCCCCTTGGTACAGGTAAAAGTATKGGGGCATGTACATGAAGGAGGACTTTGGGTGTAAGGAAGTGAATGTGTAACATACTTCGTGATTTCTGGAGTACAGTTGAACTTGAGAGGCATAATTCAGATCCTAGCCTGTACAGAAATTTGCTGGGTTTTCTGATTCTTTTATTTCTTGATTCTAAGCTTTCCTTTCAATGCAATACTGAAGAGCAGATCTAGAAAATCAAAAATCAAAAGAGAGAGGATGAGAGAGCAGAAAACTCTACTGATTCTGAGTATCAAAGTCCAAAACTGTAATTCTGAGAACTCCCATTCAGTCCCCATYTAATCTTGGGCATGGTGTGGAGGAGTTCTGTGTCTCTTCAGAACTTTTGAATTCATAGAATCATAGAATGGTTTGGATTGAAAGGACCTTAAAGACATCCAGCTCCAAGTGCAGGAACACATCCCCACAGACCAAGACACTCAGTCCAACCTGGCCTTGAACACTGCCAGGAGTCAGTCATCCACAGCTTCTCTGGGCAACATGTGCTAGGTCCTCACCATCCTCACAGAGATTTTTTTCCTAACATCTAAGCTAAATCTAGTCTTTCAGTTTGATCTTCATTTTGAACTCCTTATCCTATCACTACAGCTCCTGATGARGAATCCCTCTCCAGCTTCCCTGTAGCCCCTTTCCATACTGGAAGGTTGCTACGAGGTCTCCACGCAACCTTCTCTTCTCCAGGCTGAACAGCCCCAACTTTCTCAGCCTGTTTTCATACAGAAGGAGCTGCAGTCCTCTTAGCAACTTCCTGACCTCCTCTGGGCTTTCTCCATGTCCTTATACTGGGGGCCCCAGAGCTTGATGCAACGCTGCAGATAGAGTTTTACCAGTCTCACAGAGCAGAGCAGAGGGTCAGAATCCCCTCCCTCCACCACTGCCCACACTGCTGTGAATGCAGACCAGGATACATTTGGATTTCTGGGCTACAAGTGCATATTGATGGCTCATGTTGAGTTTTTCATCAACAAAATTGACTTTTCCTGACATCCTTGCTCAGCCCAGAACTGCCAATCTGATAATCTTGACAAATCTAAAAATCCAAGAGAAAAATCCTCTACCTAAATTGCTCAAGGATTTGCAGACTCTCAGGTCATAACATGACTCTATTAATTAAAAAAAAAAAAAAAAAAAAAAAAAAAAGGCACTTTGACATCACTCTCAAAACTCCATTCCATTTTGTATGAGTGGGCTTGGGAAAGGATTCTATGAACTGTACCAGGTACAATACCAAGCAGAGAAACTGATTCCCACTCCTCCTCTCCTGAGCTTCCTGATCATTTAAATGCCCTAACTGCTGGCCAAAGATATAGTCACAGTTTTTCTGGTCCTCTCTTTTGATCCCATGTTTTCCTGAGAATGATCAAAGACTAAATATACATTATTCTTTCCCAGAGTTACAGAACTATCTCAGGAGGAAGAAACCGAATTCATGTCCTGACCTCCTATGTGA
This sequence comes from Mixornis gularis, assembly GCA_003546035.1. Lineage (NCBI taxonomy): Eukaryota > Metazoa > Chordata > Aves > Passeriformes > Timaliidae > Mixornis > Mixornis gularis. The sequence continues at coordinate 959,668 of QVAJ01000157.1, forward strand.
GCGCTCTAAAAAAAATTAACAACTGCATAATGAGAGAGGACCTTGAGGACTGGTTTTAAAAGAAGAAATTAAGTCTTTCAGAGATCCTAAAAGAAAGCAATCTTCACTAGCTCAAAAGAAATAAAAAGAATTTAAGATATATATATGGTCAGAAATATTTAATGTTGAAATTATGTTATAAATGTTAGAAAATCCATGGCAGTACCATGTACCTTCAGTGTAATTTGAATGATTTTAAGTAATACCTTGCACAGGGTTCATGCTATCCTGGATTTCTTTTTGATGAGACAAAATTTCACCACATCCACTTGCAGTTTCAGGGGGAAGGAAATTTAGTTCACTATAGATGCTGAGGAGTGTTACTCCTACTGCCTAACACAGCACATAAACTGGATTTCCTGTGCCCATAATGACTTGTGAGTTGTAGGTGGCAAGCAAATCTGAGCTATCAGAACTTCACTCTTTGTTGCAGTTTCCTGCATACACTTTCRAAGTCACCAAAGGCAAAAATTTTGAGCTGCAGAGAGTAGCACTCTCTCTCAGCTTTGAGTTATATTGGCTAAGCTGAATACAGCCTAAAGACTTAGAAATATACACAAATGTACAAAATATTTTTGTGAGCATCTAGAAATGGACATGGAACTAGGTTTAAAATGAGCTATCTGTAGAAGTCATAATCCCTCAGTATGGGTTTACAAAATTAATCATGAATTTTTCCTAATTTCAATAAGTATAGTTTACAGAACCACAGAATCATTTAGGTTGGAAAAGACCTCTGAGAGCATCAAGTCCAACCTTTGACTGATCACCACCRKGTCAACTGGRCCATGACATCAAGTGCCACATCCAGAAGTTTCTTGAAGATCTCCAGGCATGGTGACYCCACCTCCTCCCTGGCAGCCCTTTCCAATGCTTGGCAACCCTTTCTGTGAAGAAATTCTTCCTCATGTCCAACATGAACCTGCCCTGATGCAGCTTGAGGCCCTGTCCTCTTGTCCTGTTGCCAGCTGCCTGGGAGAAGTGATCAACTCCCACCTGGCTACACGCTCCTTTCAGGAGCTTGTAGAGAGTGATGAGGTCACCCCTGAGCCTCCTTCTGTCCAGGCTAAACACCCCCAGCTTAAACTAGTTTAGGTTGTCATTTATTTTCAAAGATACTTCAGAACTTTCCATCAAAAAATCTATTGAAAATAGGATCAAGGTAATAAGAACTTTTTTTTTTAATGGTTTGCACACAAATAAATATTGTGTCCTCTTTTGACTTCAACAGCACACTGCTGAATAACATCGTCAGAGCTGTGCTAGCCTAATTTGAAGATACTTCTGCAGGAAGATACTAAAGTAYTCTTTAAATGGATGTTGTTAAATAAAAACAGCCTTGCCTGGATTCTGTTACATTTAAGAGACGGGAAAACAAATCAATGTTGCTGAATGGAAAAGGATGAGATCAATAGGTGGACAAAGTACATTTTCAAGGCACTAAAAATCTGAAAATTTAGAAGATTTAAAACTGAAAAATTACCTGTCTGCATCCTTTTAAATCAAAGTTCCTGGAAKTTATAGAATGCTAGATGTCAGATAATACCATGCATCTGAGAGCTTAGCAATGCAGTTTTCTGATAATGTATCTCTGAAGGCCTAGACTTCAAAAAGAGCTTTGGAATCATCAGCCATGATTTGTGGAAGYAGTAATTTAACTTCTCCCTATATTTCATGTCATTAAAAAGAAATATTGCCCTATCAGTTGAAATTCTCTTTCTTCAGGTAGAGCTAAAAAGAGCAGTAAAAGCTATAGATGAACCACACTTCAGCCAGGTGATTTTCCAAAGATTAGCTACATAGGTACTGAACAAAAGCCTGAGTTATCTTGAGTGTTATTCAGAGCTCCTTTTCTTAGTTTTTTGTCCCAGCTTCCAAAAGGTGTATCCAGCAATACTGCTGGAGCTGGGAGGAGGAAATYATACCAAAGCTCTAGAAAGGCTTAAAAACCAGAGTTTGGTTATTGGCACATAGCCCTAGTTTCTATCTCTGTATAGATAAGGACCCCAAATAAAATGAGTCTCAGAATACCAGGTTGAAAGGAMCAGCAAAGATCATCTGGTCTAACCTCTCTCAGCAAAAGAATGGAACAGGTTGGCTGCAGAAAAAGCTTTTCTTCCTTGTAAAGAGAAACATAAATCACAGCTTCAGGATCTGCTTTCAAGTCTATTTTGGGTGCATACACATATAATTTTGTTTTCCTCTCAGTAAAGGGTAGTCGCAGCACTAAAAGCAATTGCAAAGCTTAGGAGAGGTTGAGAGAAAATAGATGTGGTAACATTTACAGCAGAAATTCACTCCCTGGTTTGCTAACACCAGACAGCCTTTTTCCAAGCATCCCCATAAGTGTGTGGAAAGTACTTTTCTATAAGTGATAAAATTTAGGAAGCCACTGAAGTCCTGCTCTCTGACCATGCCCCTCTCCTGGCTAGTCCAAAAATTAACCCTGTCCTGGCCACAACCAGGACATTTCCTATTAAAGTGATGCCATTTTACTGACCAATGTTTATCATTAAACACTGGCTCTTGTGGATTGTTCTACTTTCTAATGCACAGCAATACTTAATTTCTCTCCCATGCTTCCCCTGTGAGTTCAGGTCATCAAGCTAATAGCTATCATTCTCATTCAAACACCTTGGTTATCTGAGGGATCATTAGGTTGGTGAGACAGATGTTTCACTAGTGCTATTAACCTTAGCCATTAGTTTTTCATTTATTTTGGAGCCTTTATTGCTATTTTTCTTAGTCATAAAAAAAGGCAAAATGTTTAACAACTGCCAACTAATTTCCAATTCAGAACAGGTTTCTTGCTAAAACACRTTGTAGATTTGTGAATGGAGGTAAGTATAATACTTTTGAACCTGTGGACAAAAACCACACCAACAGTGTGCTAAACCCAAAAATCATCAATTTGTTCATATACTGTTGTGTCTGCAAAGTTATTCAAATTTTGCAGGACGTTTATTCAAAACTTCCCAATATAAAGGGAAGAAAGATAAAAGGCAGACTGTCTGGCCTCCACTGAGAGGCTGCTCTTATCAGGTTTTAACAGTAGAGAGGTGCCACTTTAGAAARGTGGACAAGAGACACCTGATATTGCAGACATCATTGAGAAATATACGGTTCATTGACTCAGCAAAGGTTCTTGAAGTTCCTCGCTAACCACAGTCTGAAGGAGCACTTTGTTCTTCCTTCTTAACTACTTAATCTCTGTGTCACCCAGAGCATGTTTTACATAGAAAACCATTCTTAGTTTCCATTAAAGTCTTTTGACTGAGCCAGCAGAGAAAGGTGACCTAATTACAGTTTGGCAAGTCCCATTGCAAACCTTGCCACCAAGAGCTATGTGGACATTACCTGCTTGGAAATACGTGCTGAAGAGCTCATACAACTATGAACGATCAGAGAGGTACAACRCTTGCTTAAATGGCAGATCTGTGCATACACATTCACAACCATTTAGTTCTGATGGCAACAGTAGGATTATCACCGGAATATATTCAGAGAACTTCTGCCAAGTAAGACTTTAGCAGTTCACAGAACAGTTAAAAACCTGAAGCAGCACTTTGGAGCATGTAAGATAGGATAGTTTTTGTTTTAAAGGGTTTTAAATTGTGTTAATGTGGTTTTATACATTATTTAGTGACTGCTTAAAGAGTAATACAGTCTCAAACCTCCAGCCCCTCCAGGTTTTTTTCATTAATTGGTAGTAGAAAGAATCCTAAATACCTTTTAAACATATGGTCAAAACTATTGTTTCAAAATCTAATGAATAAATCTTTTTTTTTTCATTCATTCACCTGTCCAGCGCACAAAGCACCTTTCTGCCAAGTCTGGACAAGCTACCACAGGAGTCAGTGGGAAACAAGAGGGGACAACTYAGCTTAACTTTCAGAAATCTCAGAGCCAGCCTGCAGACAAGTTCTTGAATATTCCCCTGTCCAAATGATGTGGAAGAAACTTGYTCCTTGCTTTTCCCATTGCAGTTTCCCACCCCAGCACACCTGCTCCCCATCACATTCGCTCTCCATCACCACCTATCCTATGAAAGGAATACTGTACAGAGCACTTYCTGCAGTCACATGGGAGCTTTCAACATGCAGCCACTGCTTAATGTGCTAGAAAACCCTCCACCAGGATTTAACAGCACACAGGGTGCAAAGACCTGACAGGAACAAAGTCTTTCATATTTCCTTCTGTAAGGAGAAGCACTCAGCGCTGACTTCACAGACAGCAGTGCCTAACTCCTAATTACCACTGTCTCCCACCGAGCAGGAGCCAGCTTCTTTCTCATAAACTTTGCAAGATCCAGCTTTTCACAGGTCTTGGATCATGCTTAACTCAGAGAACATCACTTTTCCTTCCATGCAATTAGAGTAGCACGTACCAGGAAAAATAGAGCCAGCAGTTGTTTRCCTGGTGATGATAACGACGGGCATGTTATAGGGATGGAGGAAAGGTACTATAAAAGCCATCCCAAAAAGGACGTTTGTAATGGGTGGTCAATGTTTCTGCACCAAATACTGTCCTTCACATCTCTGAGATGAAAAGCCACCACTCATTTCAGCTAATATCACAGATTCTGTTTTCTGAGACATTGATAAATAATTTGGATGGGAGACTATTTCACAGCTTTGTAGAAGTCTGTCATTTTTATAATATCTTTCCATCTTAGGAGTCTTACAGTGCATCATGTTGTTTTGAAAGTGTTAAATATACATAAATAAATGTGTATTTTCTTGCTCAGAGAMAAGTCTGACTCCTATAGAAGCCAGGTTTTCATCCTTCAGATTATAAATAGCAGCCAGGACTGACTGACTCAAATTTCTAAACTAAAAGGAATACAACAATAGTTTAAAACCATAACTACAAGGGAAGTATTCCATGAAATGAGAGGCAAGATRTGCATCCAACTAATTCTATTTACTATTGACTTCAATAGATAAGAGATTATATTGACCTTTCTAACATTTAATGCAGTGCAGTAACCAGAGAGAGATAATAAAACCTACAGATTGGAAAGAGCTGAAGGAAACAGAAAACAGAAATGAAAGGAAGCCTTGTGTCCTTTCTTCAATCTGTCAACTTCGACCTGTGTATTTGAGWTTATTTTACAGCTAAAATGAACTCTTTACACTGAGTAAAGAGAGTCCCTTTACTATGCATAAAGTCATAAAATTAATGAAATTCTGTACTGCAAGATGGGCACATGTGATATTTAATACACTGTGCCTCAAGAATATGGACAGAGAAAGTTTTATTGCTTAATCTTAACCAAAATTGGCTAAGCTATTCCAAAACAGGGAGTTAAACTTCTCAGAAAAGTTCTATGCCCAAAAAATCTTCAGAACATCATCAGCTAAAAATTTGTGAGAACTACTATTTACCTAGCTATGGAAAGCCAAGACAGACTAAAATCAAAGTAGCACTTCTAAGATCCTTTTGAAATGTTTCTACTGAAGACTGTTATAAATATTTTATTGGAAGAATAGAAATTCCAACTGTCCCTTGAAAAGCTGCTGTGCTGAATTTAAAGATTCAATTCAACCATTAAAGTATCAAATGGAGATTTTAGTCCTGCTTTTATTGGAAATCAAAATGTAAGTTTATACTGTGGAGCCCCTAATGATGCCTCCATAATAGCAGCATTTTGGAACTAGACTCAAATGGTTTATGCCACTCATCAAACTGACACAAAAAAGAAGAGATTTAGTCTTGAAATAAAATAGTAATTTTTCCAGACAAAAAGATTGCTGAGAAGATTCTGTTCTATTAAAGATACAGAAAAGGGCAGCTGTTGTCTTTGATTATATTTACAAAGTATGAATCAGTTTTAATTTTAAGATAGCAAACCAGAATAAATCAATGATCACAATGTGGGGACATATGCAGATGACAAGGATGATCACAGTCCCTCATTTCAATTATAATTTCAGCACATTGCTGCTGCAAATATCTATCAGGCTTAAGGAAACAACTGCAGATTGTCATTAAAAAGTTTACTGAGAATGGGAGAAAAGAATCCAAGAGGAAAATAAAAGGTCTTGTAAAGAATTAAACTGAAAGAGGAACCAAGGGCTCCATACCTGAATTCACTCTATTTGCCAAATGAGAGTCTGACWGTGAAAATTCCATGTAGTTAAGCTTTGAATATGTGCAAAACAAAGAAATTTTTATCCCTTATACTGAAATATAAATATGTTGGTACCTTAAGTCACAGCACCCAGACAGAGCATCCCAAGCCATGTGTATTAGTTAAGTGACCATTTTGCAGATGCAGAAACAAGGATATTAAACTGAACAATACATTTGGTTTGAGGTCATAGAGAATAAATGTCTTTAAGTTTACTGCAAATATGAGAAAAACTACTTCTCTCCAGCATTAAGAGATACATAGGTTCTAAGGATTTCTGGTTAAATTTTGTTCATGCAGTTACTTCAAATGGTGCAATAATTTTTAGCATTTGCTATCCCATAACAAAATGCACAAATAACAAAACAATGCTGTTTACAAGCCATCTGTGACATTGGAACAGGGATTAATGTAGAACAAGAGGAAATTAGGGAGTGTTTAATATTGCACAGAAAGTAAACAGTTCAGTTCAAATTTGCAGGAATAAGAAAAGACAGGTAAACACACAATAAGTCTAACTTTCTGAATTAATTCTGCAGGGTATGGGCTTACATAATAGGAGAAAATTATATGGCTTCTTTTCACTGTCTAGTTGAATACTGGTACTCTAGAGACCATCACAAGAAACTCTATAGAAGTCTATGAATTTCATTACAAATTTGCAATACTCTGGTGAAGCTAAATACTGTGAAGAAGAAAGCAGCAATCTCTGAACACAACTGTAACATGCTACATGAAAACCATTTATCTGTGGAGTAGTAAATTGATCCATCTGGCTGCAAACTTATTTGCAAGAAACATAAGCATCTAGTCCTGTCTGTCCATAAGAAGGAACTTTTTTTTTTTTTTTTTTTGCAAATGCAGTGACAGGACAGGGAGAATGATTTGAACTGTAACTCTATTCCCCATTACAGTAAATTGTATAGTGAGACTGTATGCATATCACATGCATTCAGCATGCATACCCATTATATGTATAATGCTTTCATTTGCCTGATATAATCAGTTACCATTAAGTATTATATTACTGGTATGTTGTTATCAGGATTGATTTTGCAGTGATAGAGATGTCACATAGGTCATGGAAGCTTTATGTCTGCTTACATTATTACTGACCAATTTTTTAAAAATGCATGTCTAGCAATATCAGTAAATTGCTTGCTCTCTCTGGTCTCCAATCTAACCCAAAGAAGCTTTTTTTGATTAAAGTCAAAATAATTGCTATAACGCCATCATAACCTGTTGTAACACAACAGGCTCAGCCAGCCGGACAGTCCTTTGTCTCCCTCCCTGGATGCAAGATGTATGCGCAGAAATCCTGTCAGACTCACACATCATGCAGAACACCCAAGGGTTCACCAAGTTTTGGGTTATTTTGGATCAATTTATTATCCTTGTCAGACCCTGAAACTCATCATCTCTGGTCCTGACATCTTCTCTGGGGAGCACAGCCAGAGGCTGCCATTCAGAAACAGCAATTTCCTTCATCCTCTCTACATGGATTTACTTTGGCAGCTATCTGTAAGCTCGACATACTGGGGAGTATAACCTAATCATTCCAGAAGAAGATTTCATTCTACCAACGACTTCTGTTTCAATCTACTCGAGTGTCATTTGTACACACATTCTCTGTGCAGGGCATACCAATATTCCAAGTTTAGATTTCTGCTGCAATCCCTCTCTTGGGAAAATTATAAAAGGTGCTCCTACCATTATTGTATTATGATTATACATACATAACCTAATTGTTTCTGAAGTAGCTAATTTCTTTTTGCTACTGCACAGGTCAGTTAAGGAGAGACCATCTCATAGAAAACTAATTTTATCACAAATTTGTATTAAAGCAGAGTCTGTATGGCTTTCACACGTGGTAAAAATTAGACTAATTAACAACACTCCATGATAGCTCATTAGCTAAAAGCAAATGCAAGCTCAGTACCATCATTAAGTGCCAAAGGTCAGCTAAGGTGATATTCATGTGAAAAATCAGGAATATCAAGGGATGTAGCTCTGGTACTGTTGATGGCAAGAAAAGCTCTTGGAGCATTTGGTTCAGAGTCACTACTGTGTAGCTGCAAGATTTGTCAGACCCTCTTGAGTGTGAGGTTGTTCAGAGGCCAATTAAACTACAGCCCTAGGGGATAAATATGAGAAAGCAGGGATTTTTTTTTTTTTTTCTGATGCACTTCTCATAACAAGGAAAGGTATGACATAGTACTGTACAGGAACTGAACATTTTTACCAGCATAGCAATATACTGGATAAACCATTTATGAGGTTTAGAAAATAAGGAGAGTGTCAAACCATATCAGCTTTTTGCTATCAGAAGAATATCTAAGAAAATCTTCTATTTATATATTTGAATAATTTTATTTTAAGTCAGGAGGCTATAAAATGACATACTTCATCTTGTATTTAATTAGCTTGCTGAAATAAGGTATTTTGTACCCTATGTTGATAGGTTAAGGATTACTTAGGTGCACAGTTCAAAGCACTTAAATTATTCTATCAGTAATCAAAATATATCCATTTGTATGAAATMATTTCCACTCTCTCATTCTTCTACATTTTATATAACTGTATTCATCATTAATAACCATAATTTATTTTCTGATGCAGCCAAGACATTAGGAAACATATCTATAGATTCATTCCTTAAATGAAATTAGGATATTATATTACTCTTACCCATTTCAGCAATTCAAAAAAATGATTTTAGCCTCTCCCTTTAATGAAGAAAAGTATATTGCAGAAACACGACCAGTGGTCCACAGCCAGGGAAAACAAAAACAGTAGTAGCTTTTGGAAACATTACACAAATTTCATTCCAGCAACACCACAGCCTATCAAGTTAGCAAGAAATATCTATTGAATCCTTTTTTTTTTTTTTTTTAATTCAAGGCTATGTAATCAAAACAACTGCCAAAATGGAATGGGCTTAAAAGTGCAACTGCCTTGTAAAGTAGAAGATTCTCATCAACTTCAGGGAAGAGTTGTAATCAAGATTTTAAACATTCTAATTTATATGAGGCACTGACATATTATGTATAATAGTTCATGCACAGCATACAACAAGTGAAGTAGCACAGAAAAAGGCAAATTCTCAAATAATATATTGGCTTTTTCAGTTATCCTGTACTAAACATACCCTGTTTAATGTACCTTGTACAATTCAACAGGGCTGAGTTGACGAAAGAAATTGCACAAGACATTCTTYGTATGTTTATCAGGTATGAAGATTTTTTACAAACAAAAGAACAAACCAAACAACCTCAAAAACCACCACCACACACCCCTACACCCACCCCACACCAAAATCAACCAAATCCAACACGTTTTTAATTTGGCTATRACACTTAGAAAACTGTAACACAAGGATTTCAATTCTCCTACTAATATAAATTCCATAGAAACTAGGACAGATGCAGAAGAATGAGATACAAATTATAACCCATGGTGGCTAAGCTACTTTGCTGGGTCATAAGAAACCTACTGTACTGTTAGCAAACTTGCAGATGACACCAAGCTGGGACCGAGTGTTGATCTGCTGGCGGATAGGAAGGCTCTGCAGAGAGACCTGGACAGGCTGAATAGATGGGCTAAGTACAACAACATGAAATTTAACAAGTCCAAGTGCCGGGTCCTGTATTTTGGCCACAATAACCCCCTGCAGTGTTATAGGCTGGGGACAGAGAGGCTGGACAGTGCCCAGGCAGAAAGGGCACTCACCATGTTGACAGCAGCTGAACATGAGCCAGCWGTGTGCCCTGTTAGCCAAGAAGGCCAATGKCTCCTGTCCTGKATCAGGAATGGTGTGGCCAGCAGGAGCAGGGAGGTCATTCTTCCCCTGTACTGGGCACTGGTGAGGCCACACCTTGAGTGCTGTGTCCAGTTCTGGCCCCTCAGTTTAGG
>QVAJ01000157.1:969975-980624 GCA_003546035.1 Mixornis gularis
TGTCCCTGGAGGTGTTTAAGGAAAGATTGGATGTGGCATTTAGTGCCATGGTCTATTTGACAATGTGGTGTTTGGTCATAGTTTGGATGATCTCCAAGGTCTTTCCCAGTCTAGTTGATTTTGTATTCCTTTCCTTTAAACTCAGAAGGAAACAAAAATGCTTTGTTTTACCATTTTGTATGCTTGCAAGGAAAAAYATTTTTTATTAGAAATGGAATCTAAATCTCCGTATTTGTCACACTCAAAGTTCAGTCCTGTTTCTTAGGCTTTGGTTTTTTCAGTAAGTATGAAGGGTTCCATATCAAAATACATCTCTCCTACTAAAGATTATTTTCTAGCATTTACTCAGATTTGAAACTTGTATCTATTCAGCCAAAACAATGTACTTCAACAAGAACTACATGATTTTGCTATCAGAAAAAATCCTCAAACTAATGACCTTTCACTAACTTAGAAGCACTTAGGCACTACAATGGTTGGATTCCTGTGACTCTTACAAACTACCAGCATCAGGAAGAATAATTATTGATCTAGACATTAATTTATGAGGGGAGAAATGTTCAAGAGTTCAAGAATTGTACTTGAAATGTAATAACTGTTACAATCAAAGAAAAATGTAACATACACTAAACATCATACTCAGCCATATCACGTTTTCCCCTAAAAACTCAGAGGCTCATGGACATTACTGTTCTTCACAATACCTGAAATGAAAGCTACTCCTGCAGACTGTTATCTGTAATGCTCTTATAGTACCACAAAATTTCTAACACTATCTTCCATGTTCTCTGCTACAGAAGTGTCCGGGAAAGTTTGTGATTTTGAATATCTGTCTTAGCAAGTATGGTTACCTCCCTGCACAAGCATTATAAATTTAACATCACTGTGGTATCCTTGGCTTTCACTCCAGATGTATTTCTTAGCACTGATTTTTACCCTAAGAGCAGTCTAAAAAATAATGTACTCCCAAGCCTGTGACAAAGGCTTTCTAAATGTGATTCTGTGTCCTCCTTTGTTAGCTGTGATCTGAAATGGCACCTCCCTTTTTGTTCCATCACAGCAAATCTTCACTCTTGCATTAGTCTTGGCCTGGTTCTTTTGCAGATCATAAATACCCCAGCTTTTATACTTTAAAGCATTTAAACGGAAGATAATCAGTACTTTAAATATTAGTGTATCTAGTCAGAGACAATCATGGCTCCGTATTTAACAGCAAACCTGTCCTGGTTTAGGGCAAATGTTGCAGCCCTCTTGTTAGAGGGCAGAAATGAGCCAAGACACAGACTTCTTGTTCATCACAGCATAAAAAGGGTCCTGGTTTAATCCTCTTCCAAGCTCAGCCATCCCGACTCCAACCATTCACTGACTCTGCCTGCAGCAGCTCCTACTGGAGGTTTCCCTTGCAGCCTCTGACTGCTGGTTATTTCCTGCTGAGCTCTGACTGCAGGGATCAGTCTGCAGACTCTGACTGCAGGATTTTACCTGGCTAGACTGTGACTGCAGGTTCCAACAACAGGCTCTGACTGCAGACCCAGACTGACCTCACAGCAGGGATTCTCTCTCCCCAGGATCCTTCTTCTTCATGATCCTCCTTGTTCCCTCTTCTTCAAGGTTCCTCCTCCATGATAATCCTTCCCTTACCAGCTCACCCTCTCTTTTATTTTACTCATCCTTATTGTATATAGCTGTTACTCATCRGGAGTGAGGCTGTATTGGTTAATTAACACAGTCGTTAATTGTCAGGGGTGAGGTCACCTGTATTCTCTTCTCCTACAGGCAAATTTGGGAGGAAACTTCTAAAGGGGTCCCTCTAGAAAGCAGATTCAAGAAGCCCCTTCTCCTACTGGTTTGGGGAAGGATTTCCTTGGAGAAAAGTGGGAAAAAACTGTTTATTTAACAAGAAAAGTATTCACAAGCATAAAAAATGAATAATGTTAAACAATAAAACCTCTCGCTGTTCTGAAGAGATGGCAGATTCAGAAAGTCCTTGTTGCAGGGTGTAGCTCAGCTCACTCAGTCTCTTATCAGTCCCTCCGGTGCTGGAAAATGTTGTTCTGGGCTCCAGTGGGCCACAGGTGTGAGCCCCCACTGTTTTTCTGTGTTTTCAGTCCAGAGCAGGGCCAATCAGGTCCAASAAAAATAGAAGCCACAGTCCAGGGAATTTCTCTGCCTTAGCCAGTTAAAAAAAAAACTAACTAAAAGCAAAGGAGAGCTCTCTTTCTCTGTCTGTCCATGCTGCAGACAACACAGTCCAGGAGAACGGATGGGGGGCGAGTGAGGGTAGTTTCTGCAAATAAACTGCACGCTTCTTTTCTCCCCTCCTTCATCCTAAGAACCAGTCTTAAATGTGCAGAACTTAATATCCAGCACAAACAATACAGACAACTGGGGATACAAGCATCATAAAGTCACCCTAGGACAAACACCTACAAAGATTTTAGGGGGCTTCCTCACCTTTCTTCTGTATTCTTTGTCCTATTATCCACTATTTAATTCTTCTTCATTTTACRGATAATTATCACATAGAGTTGCAAACATTTAGACCTGAGAGCAGTTGATTTTTACACAGTTCTTGAAAATATTAATATGATAAAATGTTTTTGTGCTATTTGGTTGGGACAGTAGGGGAAAACTTCAAAGAGCTCTAACTCCCTYAGGGTTTACGTACTTTAAAATAACAGTATATCTGTGTTGCCAAGGGGTGTGGAGGGTGGGAAACAACAGAACTTCAAATTAATATTACATTGGCAGCAGGTTTTTACAGACTATTTTCAGGACTGTGTGYTGACTCCCTAGCTTAATGAACAGTTTGATTTAAAGCTTAAAATTATTAAGTGTTCCTACCAGAGTCATAAATAATGCAGTTTATAATATTCCTATCGAGCACATAAAACTACATTTGTCTTCCATTAGCAACATGCTTTTTAAGTAGCCTGACCTCTTCAGATATATAAGAACTTGCAATTAGTGCAATTTGTCACAGGTCCTTTACATTTTAATAAGACGTAATTAGTTGTCTGTTTAGTCTAATTAACTTTGAAACCCTGACAGTTCTTGCTCTCTGGTATAWCGCACAGCTTCTTATTTGAATTGCTAATACTGGACAGAGTGCCTCCACACAACAAGAAATTTAAATCTGTGTACCTTTACAGACCAGGAGGCACTGAAATAACCTGCCGATATTTCCATTAACTTTTCCAAAGCCTTTTTTGTCAATCTGTGACAATATATGGGAGTCAATAATATGGAGGAGTAGTCAATGTGGGAGCATTTGGGAAACAGGTGGAATTATTGCACAGTACTACTAGACTTCTACTAAGTAATTCTGAGTAATTCTACTGAGTAATTCTGAATCATACTACTTCTACTGGGTAATTGTGGTTTAGTCATAATTCTCATATTTCAGACATGATTTAACAAATGCATTACAGAGTCAGCCCAATGGAGATGTACATCCTTTGTGTTCTTTGAAGTTAACGTGCACCGCATGAAGTATCAAGTGAAGTAGCAAGCAGATGTCCTTGAAAACATGACATTTTAGTGATCACAGAAAGGTATTGGCTGCATGGAAGTAACATTAAACATTGAGGTAAAATCTCCAGAATAGGTAAAGCATGTTAAAAGCTCTGATATTCAGATTTCAACGTGTTTTTTTCAGCTATATGATATGACAGTATATATTGATTTGAATGAAAATTATAACTTTAAAATATGACAGATTTATTTTACATTCTCCTTAGGATTATTTTAATTACTTAGAGGACTGAATTTGCAGATAAATGACACAATTCAACTGAATAGTATATAAACTGCAGATTTGTCATTGTGTCCTCTCCTGAATAAAATAATTCTCTGCAAATATACTGAGAAACTTAATGATCTTCAGAACTGTAGAAACAGGAGAATGTAAGAATCTGTACAGCAAAAAAAAAGAGCATGCAGAGAACAGAAACTATTCAATGAAGTGATGATTTATGTTCAAATAGAGCATATATAATACATTCAATGGAAGGTTTTGTGAGTTGAAATAATATATGTATATATTAATCCTGAAAAGAGGAATAATTTCACAGTCTCAGGTTCTGTGCATGGCTCTTCCAAAATGCCAAGCACGGGGATGTATAAATCTCACCTCCTATAACATATAGACACTGACAGGGACAGAATGAGCACCAAAGYAAAAATGAAGTAGAAATGATTTTTTATTACTTTAGGTATTTCTTGCTGTCAGATAAAAATGAGAGCATTACTAAAAATTTTACAGTATGACAGCTATGCCTTATGGATAACTTCTACAGTTTGATATATGAGGCGGAAAATGTGAAAAATATTGTGAAGCACCACCTTGACACAATGATGGAATGCCACAGGAAGCATGCTAACTCCTGAAGAATGTAGTGGACCACTGTTAAATAAAGGAAGGAGACTGCAGGTCCAGCCAAAAAAAAAAAAAAACCACCACCACTACTCTGTCTTTAGAAGAACAAAAGTTGCAAATCTTTTTTAGACAGCTGCCCAAGTTCTGATGGTGTAGTTCGAACAGGATTACCTCTAGGACTTTCAATAGGTACAGAAGGCTTTGCAAACATTTGTATTACACCCTTTACAAAACATCAGAGGGCAGAGCAATTCCAGCATCGTAGATTTTGTTACAACTGACTATACATTTTTTGAAAGCACTCAGATAAAGCATGTGAAGGCTCAATAGGCAGTAGCCGTGTGGCTAAAGCAATTTAAAATTACTGTTATCCTTTTATTTGTCAAAGTCTGCTCCAAGCCTGACTACCAACAGTAAAAAGCTGAAAATGAGTAAGTACCAAATTCATGGAACATTAATTTGAATGTACACTTAACATCATAGACATACATGCACCATAAACCAGATGCCTCTGTATTTTTCATACTTCAGTATTGTCCTGTGCTCCCCCTTAAAGCCAGGGCCCCATGAGAACCCCAGATTCTGCTTAAAAGAAGTTCAGAGAATAACAAAGGAATAATGCTTACAAAATCTAGCCCAAGCAGAAAGAAATCATCTCACTAAGTTCAGAAAAAATGTAAGGCCAAATCACATGACAMCAGACTTAGAAATATGTCAAATTTGTTATTAACTAATACTAATAGATCTCTGCTGGGGAGTAAGGAGTTTAAATATTGCATATTTGAGAGGTGAAAAGCAATCTTTCATCTAGACATGAGGAAAATTTATTTTTTTAATCACAGCATAGCAGACATACTTAGAATCATAGAATCATCTAAACTGGAAAAGAACTCTAAGATCTGAGACCTCTAAGACCTGTGAGAGGTGCTTTCAATATATTTGTTTCAGAGCACATAAGCACATAAATTCATCTTTAGAAGATTATTTTAGCTCTAGAACCTTTCAAAATGTTCTAATCATAGAAAGAAAAGTAATTCCTGATAATCAGCAACATTTGAATGGAGGCAAGCCTGAAGCAATAGCAACTTAGGAGATGTTATTCGGTTTCATAGCATATATTTTAAGTGAAATAATTTTGTGTGCCTATAAGGGAAAATCCCAGCAAGAGTTCTTACATTAATATATTCTAAATTAACTTGTGCCAGCTGACAAAGTCCAGTGAAGAATTTTGGCAGTGTTGACAGTAGCTGACATGCAGGTATGATTGATGTCTGCCTTCCCTCCAAGGATAAATGGAAAGCTGGCAAATGCCACATATACATAACGCCTCAAATTTTAAGCAGAATTGGTTTTCAGACATCCTAATTGACATTTCCYCTTCATMCTTCAAATTATTTCTCTGTGCATGKTGCGTGTTTATAGAATATGTTTTGTTGTGTAGTCTGGTTTTATCATGTCTCCTTTAGGCTTTCTCCAGGCAGCTGTAGTTATAAATTGGCTGAAAAGCACTGTTTGTAGCAGAGATGAAATAGAGATTACTCCTGTCAAAAAAAAAAGTTTAAAAAAAAGCCAAGCAAAAGAGAGGCCTTTGTACAGAGTCATTAGCAGTACACTGAATTTTTATTCCACTCACTCTAAGCTGCCACCCAGGCTACTGCTGCTAAAAAGTAGTAAAATAATAAAGGAGAACTTTGGTCTTTCTGATATGTGCTAGGAARTTAAAATAACAAAAGCATGGAAAGCATTTCAAAGGTCTCATTAACATACGGATGGTCCTGCTGGACCAGTCTAATAAGGTTCAGGGAAGATATGAGTTGTGTGACCTCAGGAACACAGATCTCAGGACATGAAAGATGCCAGCAGAGGCTTTACTCCRTGTCTCCTGTGATTCCGCCACACCGCTGTCTCTGGTTTGTCATGTTCCATGCCTGTTACTGAACAATATAACATGATCTATGCTTCAGGGCTTCCTTCTATTCCTGCTTCTGTTTCATCAAATAGGGAAAAAAAAATAGCAGAGTTTATAAGCTTATGGGTTATATATTTAGTCCTGGGAGACATACATAAAGCCTAGGGCAATGTGTGTGTGATATTTTCTGTTACGGTCAGGACACTGCTATTTCTGTGTCTGTGTTACAAGAATTTGGTAAGCCAAAGCCTAGCTATGAGTGGAAAACGAGGAACTGCAGCAGTACCTGGCAATCAGCAGACATTTGTTTGTTTAAACACTATTAAGCATTGCACATTGATTTGCACTCTGTCATCTTCACATGTAAGTAAAAAAAGGATAAAATCCTGAGTAAAGAAGGTGGAACTCCAGATATTGATCCCCAGACTCATATTGACAAATCCAGGTTAAAACATAAATATAACCAGCCTGAGTTTCACCTCAAGTTCAATCCCTAGGCATGCTGACAATGTTTGAAAGTGAAAATTTACCTACAGGCAAAAGAGCTTGTTGGAACTGTACYACTCCAATTAGAGATAAGGATGTGTGAGTAGCTGTAAACATCTCAGCAGGYGTTGACCCTGTCTTTCCATTTCTCCGTCAATTAAAAAAAAAAAAAAAAGGAGAAAACCAAACCAAGTAAATAAACAAAACCTACCAAAGCCTCAAGACAGACATCCTTCTTTTCAAAATATTGAAATATTAGGCTAACATTTGCATATCCTTCATGCCTGAAGAGTAAAACCTCAAATTAATCTTGAAATGGATATGGGATCTTCTTTCRACATTTGAAAACTGAAGAACCAGTGCCTCACAAGTTTTCCATTTCAAGACCAAACTAACTTGCATTAACTTGTTTATAGCAATCAACTTTAATATTATAGGTGAATGTTCATATAAAATTCTGATTCYATGGTCTACTCTGAAATATTTCATTGAACCTTTCCTCCCTTAACATTTTTGAAATCATATTCAATGGTCATGATGCAAACTATCCAACTCTGTCCCGGAGTTATGCCTTTGAGATATACACAATAATTCTGTATTAATAATACAAAAGGAGATACGATGAAGGAAGATGTTCCTTCCCAGCTGTGRAAGTATTGGAATATACAAAAATTGATTGATGTATTGAACACCCATTTATTTTAGATCAATTTTGTTAGTGAAGCCCTGATAGGRCTCCTCCCTATGCTAGATTCTCTATGCTAAGTATTAAATCCAGAGGAAAAAGCATCAAGGTGCTGCAGTGTGAGCTGCCTAAATTTTAAGATTATTCTAACAAGGATTTAAATATTTATGCATTCTTTTWCTTCAAGATTTTTAATATATTTAGCAAATAAATATAATATGAAATAATTGCTGTTGTTTTGTTGTTGTTATTATTATTTTTATTTCTGTTGTTAAAAATAGAATAAATTTTGTTGGTTTGATTTTTGCCAGGAAAGCAATTGTGATGCATTCTCATTCCTAGACCTGTTACAGGAATTGCAAATGGAAAACCTGCTCTCCAGATTTATTTGCCTTTTGCAATAGGCAGAGATACATTTTCAGTGTCAAATGACTTTTGATATTTAATRTGAAAACCAAGCTACCTTACAGTTAACTGTCTTGGTAATAATGATAGAGCATCAAAGCATTTCATTTCTACCAATGGATTTTTTGGGTTGCCTTAAGTAAATGAAAATACATTTTATGATAATACCTCATACTTGGAAACTATCTTTATCAGGCTTTGGTCTGTTCAAGGGCTGAATCCYCTGCACATTCTGTTTGGGATTGGGGTTTTTTTACAGGAGAGCTAGCTAAAATATTGAGAGATCTAAATACGAATTCCAGTTAATTTCATATATTTTTTTAGCAGTAGAAGAAGTCTTCCAAAAAAACCTTTTGACAAAGTATATTTCACACTAAAACAATGTATGAACTTGTGCAGAGTATGATTTGTTTTGGTGAAAACTCCAACCATGCTCAAGTTATACCTCATGTCCACCATTGTCCTGGGGATACATAGTTTGAATTTTTTGAGTCTGTTTTTGAAAACTATTATACTTCAAGTAGCTGAAGTTATTTATTTCCTGYAAATTCAGATGCCTTACATGTATTAGTGTTCTATCCCAGCCTGAACCCTACAATAAGTGTTGTACCTTAACTGAACAATTGGTAAATGATCAACAAGATTTGAGGCAGGACCACAGACCAATATTCAGACAGAATTTGCYGTTCAAGACTGTAAGATTCTGCTTGATGTGATAGAGCACTTGAGAACTGCTTCCYAAGTAAGACACTGCTTGAAATATAAAGTGGCAGAAAACAGGGCCAGTTGAAGGCAGCAGTAATATCTGTACAGAGACATGATATTAAGTATACACACCACTGTACCAGTTCTTAAAGAATTAATTTTATCTAAGTATTGAAACTTCCACAATGATACATTAGGCAACAAATCAGCATCTCAAAGAAAAAAGTGTTATACTTTGAGATTCATTAGTATTGAGATTCATTAGTATTGAGGTCTGTTAGGTGCACAAGGAAGATTCTTTGTTTAGGACTGGCCAAATTAAGAAGTTGGGCACTTAGAAAGAAAGAGGTATAAATTAACTACATAACGTTTGCATGCAAGGCTCTTTATCAAGGAGGGCAACAATTTTAATWTTTWAAAAAAATTTAATAACCATCCTCTTTTGATTGTTTTTTCCAGCAGTGTTTACTGAGGCCACAAAACAGATTAATTTCACATTTTAGCAGCATAAGCCCAGTCAATTACCAGATGACATCCATTTGCTGTATCTCACAAATGAGCAGTTTCCATCAACAATTTTAATTGATGCCTATTTCACAYGAAATTTGTTCCTCAAGCAAATTACCCATCTTAAAAGTTCACTGGGTCTGTTCAAGAACATCAATAMTGCATCAACTTGCATAGGCTTGCAAACAGATGCTTGAGTTACCTCTCATGTGAGCAGTAATTCTTTTCTGACCCAGTCTGTGTTGTGAACAATAAACAATCCAATTTTTACCCAGTTCATGCTGCTTTGTCAGTCAGTAGTTATGGTTGTAATTAGACATTGCCTTCACAGAGTTTTAGTTTGTTTTTTGGTTTGCTCTTTATAAATCAGAGATGGCATATAGTCTAACTAACCAAACCACTGAAGCAGAGGCAAAAGGAAGCAACTATACGTATTTTTGTTAATCTCTTTAGAGACCGGGATTATTTGGATTAAAAGGAACAGCCATTCAAATTTTCCTCATCCAGGGATAACTAATAATCTGACCGAAAACGCTAGACCATTAAAGAGAAAGTCAACTCTCAACTAACAAAGAATGTGTTTCAGCTGCATAAAATCCTTTCCCCTGTGGAAAAAAATAATTTTACCAGTTTRGAACAAGATTTAAAGTGTGAATAACACACTGACACATGGTAAATTGGGTCAAATTTTAAATATACTTCATAAGCCAATAAAAAGTCTCCTGMAAATGAAATGCCAAGTGTYGTGGTTTGACACTGGCCAAACGCCAGGCCCTCATGAAAGTCATTCAGTTGTTGCAGTTGGGCAGAGGAGGGGGAAAAATGAACGAAGGGTTCATGAGTTGAGATAAGGACTGGGAGAAAAAAACACTCTAAGGGCAAAACAAATTAAAGGTATAAAGTAAATTTATTAAGTAAATTTATTATTAACAGTCTGAGGAGGATAATGAGAAGTAAAGTAAATGTTTTAAAACACCATTTTTCCCCCAGCCTCTCCCTCCTTCTCACCAAGGAGGAGACAGAGCATGGGGGCTTTGGTCAGTTCATCACTCAAGATCTTTTTCCATCCATTCAGGAAGAGAAGTCTCTTTTCTGCTATGCTGTGGGATCCCTCCCACAGGCAAACAGCCTTCCCAAATCTGTTGTGGCATTGGTCACTCATCCACAGGGTGCAGGATAAGCTGCTGTGGAAGCAAGGGCGCTCTTTCTCTATCCTTGGAAGCAGGGGCCATCTCCCTCCATTCAGGTYTCCCACTGGATCACATCTTTCTCTGGCATCCACCCACAGATCACTGTGAGTAGATCTCTGTATCCCCCATGAACTTCATCAGGGGGACAGTTTGTTTTATTATAGTCCTCACTACAGCTTGAGAGCAATTTCTGCTCCAAAACTTGGAGCACCTCCTCCTCTCTTTCTTTTCCACTGATCTTGGTGTCGCTATGTTGTTTTCCCTCACTTGTCCTCCCTTCCTCCTCAGACTAGAAGAGAAACTGCTGCCTATAGGTACCATTTCCAACGAGTTCCACCAATTCAGAGATCCCTGCAGGATCCCACAGCACTGGGAGGTTGATCT
>QVAJ01000157.1:981354-1083527 GCA_003546035.1 Mixornis gularis
CACCAACCTCTCTAACTGGGCCAGCAGCATGTCCATCTTCAGAGCCATCAGAGACTGGCTCTGTCGACCATGGAGAAAGCTTCTGGCAGCTTCTCACACAAGCCACCCCTGCATCCCTCCCCTGCTACCAAAAAAAYCAGGCCATGCCAAATCAATGCACCAAGAAAAATGGAAGATGATGAGGACATCTCAGCTAGAATGTCATGTCAAAASCGCAGTAAAATAATTTAAAAGCTATCTGTAAAAATGATGGATCTGTATGTCCAAGTACTGATGATTTAAAATCATAGCTATTAAACATAAGTGCCTTTCTTCTTATTAATGAATAGCTAACTCATTAATAAGTTAGCTACTTTGGTTTAAAATTCTTCAGTCAAACAGAAACTAAAACAACATAAATAGCTCCTAAATGGGCACATTACAATTGTATTCCCAGTTCAAGGACTACTAGGCAATAAAAATAGAGGGCTGGCTTAATAAAGTAAATCATCCTCCACATCGAAGTCTAATTCAACTAATGTGTTTCTTTATTTTAAAAGTCAGTTTGGTGCCCTAGTGACTTCTGACTTCCAGAAACTGTAGCATTTCTCTGTCCCATTTTCTCTCTGAAGCAGTGTCTGTATTTTTCACTGAAAAAAAAATTATCCAAACAAATATCTAGAACTGTATTTGCCTTTGAAAATATGTCCTGATGAACATTTATTATTATTACTACTACTATTTGTACCATTTTTATCCTTAGTACAAATACCAAAGTAAAAGCAAGCTCTGGGTTTATTCCATTCCTTAGCCACCTACACACTACCAAACTACAACTTTCAGGGCCTAAATCCAAAATCTTCAGCCAAAAATGAAGCATGACATAAAATTAGAAAGTTTGACTCAAGCCAAGATTTCACTTATTGTGATGGATTCTCTTTTATAACCTCTGAATTAACAAAGAGAAAATGGAAAATCATAGAATATCTTGATTTGGAAGGGACCCACAAGGAATAAAACAAAACAGTGCCATAACCCAATGAAACTTAAGCAGTTTTATTGTTATATCCTTCCAAGGCTGAGTAAAATACAACTGGCCAAAATACTGTTTTACTCACACACACTYCATCTTATTGCATTTAAGAGCTCTAAATTCAAAATATCAACATTTCTAGGGTTTGATATGGCTTTCCCTGTGGGGCAAGTGTATATATTTATATATCTATAAATTCATGTCTTTACATAGTTAAAAGCAGAAGATAAATATTCAGTAACTTCCTTTCATATCAATTTGTTTTTTAATTGCATTGTCAAAACTGTGATCAAGACATTTAACTGTAGCAAAACAGTTTAAACTGAAGATTGGGAATACATTTAGGGACAAATTTGAAGTAGAAAATTTCAAGTTTAGTACAATGGTTCACAGAACAAACTCTTACAAAGCACTTTTGTGTCTGACTCAATTCAACATTTTGTACTACAATTTCCCATCATCTCCTTCACTAGAATGGGATTTTTTCAGATTACAAATGACGATTTCAAAATTAAACTAAACATCAGTATAGAATCTGTGACATTTGTTTTCAGAATAAAATTATCCATTTTCATAGCCTTTTAAATTTCCAAATACTCCAGATGTAATGCCATATTTTTGTATTAAAATAGCTGAAAGGCTGAGAAGCATAAGTTGGGTTCCTACACAATATATTTTTATAACTGGTTCAAAACTGCTCAGGCATAGAAATAATTTTAACCAAGGTTTAGAAGGAAATTGAAATGACTCCTTGTTGAGGGCAGGGAATGATACAAAGTGCTTCTATACATGTTATGAAGACTATACAGAGCTTCAAAGTAGATAAGTACAATCCCACTGCTGAAATAAAGGTAGTTTAAGGGCTACTATTTATTGTAGATATAAATCAAAGTGAAAAGTGCCTATACTGCTATCAGCAACCATCAGAATTATAAATGTAGATGATGAAGTAAATGCACACACACACACATTCAGAGGATTTCTTTACTTCCACAGGCATGCAAAATCCTGACAGGGAACTAACCTGAGGTATTTCTATSAACAACACTTGATAGATAGTTCAAACAGTTCACAATTCTCTTGTATATGTGCAGTGAAACAACAAGAGGCAAGATGTAAAACAGAAAATAGCCTTCAGGTAAAAGGGAAAAAAAGTCTTTGCTGGAGTGGTCTGCGATGAACTTCCMTTAATAGGAAAGAAGCACTTAAGATTCAAAAACATTAATTGGTTGAAAGGAACGATAACAGTCAGAGGGTCCTCCATCAGTCAGGGAGTTTTATTAGTAAATTACGTGCTTTACATGGAAATTGGTATGTTAGTCCCTGACCTACTATATAGGCACACAGGAGTGCGTTAGAAATAAAAGAGAAGGGTAAAGGGAAGAGTGAAATTGAGCTCATGACAGCAGGGGTTCGATAAAAGTGTAGGGCGGAAGGGAAAAGAGAGAAAAAAGAGAGGGGAAAAGGGATCACCACCCCTTGCTCCAGTGTCAATCCAGCTGATGGCTTCCCAATCCTGGCCTCAGCATCAGTCCAGACAGTAAGTGGCATTCCAGCTGCACCAGTCCAGCTGATGAGATGTCCAGGGTCTGGAGGGCACCACTCAGGCTTGGGGTGAGGGGTACCTTTTTATGGACAGTTTTCACTGCCCCAAAGACAGGTTTCTCACTTTCTATGCTAATTAGTTATCATGCAGTCTGTTCTTTCACATCTTTTGGGCAGGGGTTAGAGGGCTTCAAGGGTCTTGAGTGGCCCCAGTCCATGTCCACTTCCTGCCAATCATTCCTGCACTTCCTCACTACTGTATTGTAGGCCTTTCTTGTGAAAAAGTGCTGCCCTATTTMCACCTGGCCTGCCTTCTCCAGCCAAAACTTAGTCTTTCTCACAGAACTTTAATAACAATAGTCCTTAGTTATTACCAACCATCCTTGTCTGTTATTACTAAGAGTTCCTTGGCTCCACAGCCATCCAGTTATCAGTGCCTGAGACACACACATTTGCCAATTATCTTCTGGGAGTTGAGAGCGCCAAAAAATCTCACTTTGGACCACTGTTTATTGGGTCTCAAGAGAGTTGGCTTTAGTCACAGTAATTTTCCACCCTGGCCAAAATTTAAGTTGGTAACTTTCATTAACGGTTCAGCAACAGAAATATTATTCTAGTTGGGTTATTATTCAGACAAGAACAAAGTTTGTAAGACTGCTTGTTAAAAACCAGGTGCTCATTAGACAGCACTAGCATTAGACATCCTGGGAACAGACAGTGTTTCTGATAAGCTGGAGAGGAGCTTTGCCCAGGTGCAGTTTGTCAAGGCTGAGGCCTAATAAGAATTTCTCAGACAACAGTGCATTCCACCTCCTAACTGAAGCTCTTTGGGCCACCCTGTCACAGGGAAGGTGTTTCTGTTAAAACTGGCCTTTTGACTTTAAATGGTTCCATCGGCACATGAGTGCAAATCCAACCTCTTCTGCCAAAAGAAATAAAACAACATCTTTGGAAAAACAGTAAGCACACCAGCAGTGTTGCAGCAAACATACTTTAACAAACCCACTGAACCACCAGAGTAGTCTCCACAAGGGGTACCCTATTTTAATTACTGCGGTTCCTCTGTCCACCCCAAGATTTTTCACTGGATCCTGCTTCATACAAACAAGAATTTCAGGGAGGTAAAGGGCTATTCCCTGAGTATCTCCCCTGAAATCCGTCCAGCAAAAGTTTCTTTCTGTTTTGCTCCAGCTAGTAAAGCCCTTAGGTGGTAGGTTTTGATCCTTAAATTTCCTAATCCAACCTCTCTCACATCTTCCACCTAAGCTGAGTGAGGTCTTCAGTTTCCTTGTATGAGATTTCYCTGGTACACACTCATCCTTGCTCAGATCTATTAAGGGAGATGCATCTGGTCTTATGTTATCYTTCTCTGCGTGTGATTTCTTGGACATCCTGTCTGGCCCCTCTGACACTACCTGTTCTTGTTGGTTTGTGGAGAGACTGTCCATTAGTCTTTTTGGGGTTCCCTTCTGCCTGTCTCGTAAGTGGACACTTCCACCCACCCTAGTTGGAAAAGGAGGAAATCCTGAGTGGAATTCTTGGACTAAATTGAGCATCTCACTTTACAAGTTTCTAGTTTGCTGACTACTGGCTTTACTGGATCATACTGTCCCCCAAAATTAATCCACTTCTGGGCTACCTCTCCCCTGGCCCACACTTTGCCTCCCCAAGCAGTGGTATCTCCTGCAGGGAAGGAGGTGGGCAGCAGAAAGCCTGTGTTTTCCCCTGTAATTATAACGCCATTGGTTCCAGAGAATCAGGAAGCCCTCTTATTAACGGGATCATCCAGTCAGCATTTACTCTCAACATCATAGGTAATTCTTGTAAAGGGRTTAGCTTACACTCATATATCATCTGAATGCATCTGAATGCATGCTGCCTTCTGGATACTTTCTACTAATTCATMTGTGGTGCTTTCTGTGGTTGCAGGGTCACGTTTCTCCAAGGGGTTTAAATTTCCAGCCCAGAAGGCTGCACCCTGGGTTAGGGACCACAGGGTTCAGCAGTCCCCAGTAGTAAGGAAAACACTGGGACCCCAGTGCTCTTCAGCTTCCTTTTGGCTAAGAAGGATTTGGCCTACCCCACTCAAAGAAACTCTCCAAACAAATTATGTTTCAGTTCCCGAGGGTGGTAGCTAAAGTCCTTTTTTAACTTAGCTAATTCAGGRGGAGTGAAAAGTATCTCTTTGGCTGTAATGATGGGGGGTTGATCCTAATAATTTTCATATAAAAATACAGTTTTCATTAGTGGGCAGAGATGGGCTACACTGTCAGAAAGGCTCTGTGAGCCCACCGCTGTCATTCCATCCCGTTTCAGTCTGTGAGAGCAACTGCTCTACCTGCGACGTGGCCCAGGCACGCCCTGGCAGCAGGCAGCACCCTGGGCTCCCAGACCAGCTCCTTCTGCATCACTTCTATCAAACTGCTGTTCTGGTTTCTTTTCTTTCCTAACTGTCCCTCTAGGTTTGCTACCTGAGCTTGCAGGAACTGAACCTGTGCTCGTAGGGACTTAATTACGCTGTCTCCTGATGGCTCCTGGCTGCTTGCTCTTGTAGGGCTGAAGCCAGTGCTGCCCTAACACAGCACAGACAACTTCTTTGCCTTCCCTTGGTTTAGATTTCATTTTCAATCACAAAGCTGTGMTGTGATCTATCACGCTTTGCACTCTGCAGCCCACTCCAATCGAGACACAGACTGGTCTCCCTCAGACCTGTCAGTGGGCCAGTTCTAATTCATCTGCTGTGTAGCTTGTTAATGCTACATAATGTAMTGGTTTTAAATTGAAATATTATGTGATACTAAACTAATTGCCTCAGAGAAATCTAAGTATCTAATAGTGACACAGGTGTCCTTATCAACCAGACCTGGAACTCTGCTGAAAACAAAAGCTGACCTGCCTGAGAAGAGGTTCCATAATGAYAAGCTTAATTATATTTATACTATCTAATTCTTATTTAAGAGACTCACAGAGTAGCTATTTCATTATTCCACCTTGGGCTAGCRTCTGGCTAATGTTTACAGCTCCATTGACTCATTCTTTTTAACCAGCAAAACTATCTTGTCTGTCCTTAACATCTTTTGTCAGTTTTCCAAAGAGCATAGATAAATACCAGAGCAAGACCAGGTCCCTCAATTCCTCACTGTCTCTCTTGATACATTTGTAGAATCTTAATATGGTTTGGGTTGAAAGAGTCCTTAAATTCTGCTCTTTCCAATGTGCCTAGTATGGGCAAGGACACCTTCCACTAGACCAGGTAGCTCAAAGCCCCATCCAGCCTGGGCAGGGAAGGAACATCCACAGCTTCTCCAGGCAACCTGTGACAATCCCTCACCACCATTTATTCCCAACTTTCATAATGTTTTGTGCCAAGCATTTTTTTGTGCTGTCCTCCTCCTGGACCTTATGGAACATACMACAGCCCTGTAAAAAGCCACACTTAATGGGGAAGGGTAAGTCACCCACAAGACTAATAAAAGCCATAATTTGCTATGACTTCTAAAGCCAACCCCTATGGAGTAGGTAGAGCTGATTCTCCCACCCAGGAGCTGGTTTCAAAGCAATGGATGAAAATAGCTTGTCTCTGCCTGACCTTGAGGTGCCACACAGCARATCCCTATGGAGAGGAGGCTGCTGGAAGCTGCCAAAGACCTGAACACCCCATGATCACCCCACATAAGGACATCAGGAAAGCGAATTGCTGATGTGGCAATGTGAGACAGGCTTAGTGAGAATTACCATATAAGGAAATACTGCATCTTGAAGAAGTGTATACAACCAGCTCCTTTCTCTGAATAAAGGATTCAGATTCCCTGCCAGTCTCAGTCCATGCCTCCGTTGTTTACAGGTCTCTCAGGAGTTTTGGGGTTATTCTTTTTCTCCATTTAGTTCCAAGAGGACTAAGGTGTTTGTTCCAACTTTTCTAAAAGAGGAACATCAAAATCTTAAAGCCTTGTACACAGGAAAATTACTATTCTCCTGACACTTAGAATAATTTCCAGCTTCTTTCTCAGCTGCCTGCTAAAGTTTTAAAAACATTAAAGCCCTGCTTCCAGCCTGTAAGTTATTTTGAAATTCAAATCCTGTGACTTTTGAAGTAGAATTGTTTCACAGCTGTCAGGAAATACAGAGAGGCAGTGTTGTTTCTCCCAAGTCACACAACAGCTTAATATCTTACCAAGAATAAATATTTCTTTATGGGTAAGATCATGAACARTTTATTTTTTAATACACTTACAGACATATAAGTAGTCATGTTTTATAGAAAAGATGTTTAACCTAAAGAAGGACTACAGAAAAATGGAGTGCTTCAAAGTCTGATCAACAATAAAAAATGTTCATATAATGCAGTTTCACAGAGACCAGTGCAGTATTCATGTTTAAAGCTGCTATTAAAGTGAAAATATCCTGATGCTTTCTTTGGATCCTTTATGAATTTAAGATGAAGAAAAAGAGAAACTCAAGAAGAGGAAGACAGAATTCAGACATTTATGCAAAAGGATGGATTAGATTTCAGCGTTCACTTTGCCTCAGGTACACTTCAGGGAAATTCATGACATAAATATGCATGTATCTGTGCACATAGGCATAAATCCTATGCACCATTTTAACTGTCGTTTTCATTTTGAAAGGGAGTGGGTAAAAGACAAATATCTCTTCACTGTTCTCTTTTTCTACATCACCATATATGGTATTTGCTTTTAAAAGTTTTTTTGGCTCCCAAGAAACTGCAATACCCTAATTTAACTGTGCTATTAGGACCCAAGAAAAAACTTTTTTTGACAGCCAGCTTGGTAACTTAACACTCTACCTCTGAGTAGCAAGAAGTTCAGATCTCCACTAACTGTCTGTGACAACTCTCACACAGTTGTTTGTAAGACCATCATGATGAGAAACAAAGTCTGCGGTCAGAGCTCTCTCCTAATATAAAAAATTATGTTCTCTTGTTTGTAATGAAACTGCTGCCTGCAGCAGTGGAACCACACTGGGCAGGACAGGACAGCATAGAGTCAGGTGGGCACTGCCATTGTACAAACTGTAGTCAGCCAGCCAAAGGAAATTTCCCTCAGAGGAGGACACAAGCAGCATGTGTCAGCATATCATGGCAGGTACCAGCACAGCTTTACAGCTTCTTTTTCCCCATCAGGAAGTTATGAAGCCAACTGGATTCCAAAATCAGCCTTGGCCACCTCACYACCCCATTGTGCAGTGGGAACATAAACACTGTGGACATTCCTGTTCCATGCCTGGAAATGTTCAAGGCCAAGTTGGATGGGGCTTTGAGCAGCCTGATCTGGTGAAAGATGTCCCTGCCCATGGCASAGYTGGAATGAGATGATCTGTAARGYCCTTTCCAACCCAAACCATTCTGTGGCYCTGTGATCTGCTTAGGGCACCTAKGTATGCWAAGCAATAAATTTGAGGATGGTGGAAGAATTCTGTCTAAACCTCACCTGCTTGTTTAAGTGAGTCAATGAGACAACACAGGTGTTAGAGAACTGGATTACAAATAATTARATCTTCTTTCTTGTATATGAAATACATTTGTACATATATGTTTCTGCCTTGGAAAAACCAGTTCAGTGCTTGTTGTATATGGGTTCAGGCTTAAAAATTACTACATCATCCTGAATGGGAATTTTTATTTTTTTTAATCTTGCAAATAATACAATATCTCAACTGTTCTATTTTGTCTCCATCCCAGTTCTGAGTCTGAGACCAGATTTCTGCTATTCTAAATGCCTATATATTCTCTCAATTCTTCCTCTTTCTGTGTGAGTTGATCCAGAATTCCGTGTTTGAACTGAGTAACTCCTCCTCCTGCAAGTTTAACTGGACATTAGCTGGCAGCTCTTGGGGGAATAGTGGGCTCTGACTACAGTTTTATATAGAGGCTCTGCTGGACACCTCCCACAGTAGTCAATATCTTACAGCAATTGCCAATTTCTACTATATGTTTTAAAATTAACCATGATAGGCACTATAAACTGATTTTCTCTGCTTTTCAGCTAAATAATTCTTACTCTTTGCCATGGGTGTAACATCACCATGACGTTCAAATGATGATACATGGATTTGCAAAACCCYCCCTACATCTCTTTCTCACCACTCTGTGTGAGGTCAAATTATGAAATATACAGAAGGCATATAGAGCAAGGAAATAAATAGTAAAAATAAATAAATAGTAAAAATATATTTATCTTCTAACATTTATTTTCTGACATTTGTTCAATATCACCATAGTTTCTTCCATTTCTTCAATTAATAAAAAAATTAAGAATTTTAAAATACCTTTACTCTTAGATCTAGATTGAGGCTTTATAAATATATAATAGTAATTTCTGAATGTCTTAGAGATTACTACATCTGCAGTTGAAGTTCTAGCCCCTGAATGTTTGAAAGCCAGTCTAAAATCTACTAACCTTGAAATGAACAGTATCAGACCTTTTAAATAATCTTCCATTCTTTTCAGAATACACATTTGCTGTAAGAAAGGAAATAGCATTTCAGGAAAGTTTGATGCTTTATGTTTTATCTGGTGTGTGCACAACACCTACGAAGCCAGTTAGCCAGTTTTTGAAAACTATTCTGAACAATTCTGAAGACGGAATTTTAATTTATGAGCTATACAGAACTTCCACCAACATTTTCATTAAAAGTAAAATCCAACTTTACTGATAGAAACATAAAAGTGAAAARCAAAACCCCAAACCTTTCAACCTGCTTTTACCTCTGTAAATGTCARGTTTGGCACAGTTGTAGTTGCATTCTGAGGCTAATTAGAACTTTTCAGTTTTTCCTGGAGGTAGCATTTAATAGAGCTCTCCTCTGCAGTATCTCTTGGTTTCTGAAACAAACRGCAACTAGAAAAACAGTTCCAGTAGGGATAGAAAGAGCCACCAGAAACAAAGCAGTACATTTTGACTGTGAATGTGGGTAGTACAAGAAAGCTCATCCCAGTATCATGACTTATTTTTTGGAGCTATGCCGTTAATAAACTGAATTTTTCAGAACATGTAAAGCAGAGACTAAACTTTTTACTTTGCAAACAAATGAAGKTTCCTACTTTCTTCGTATACACTGGTTTCAATCATATTTTTAAATATGTTATTTTTTCATTRGAAACAGAATAGAATTTCAAATATCAAATACCTTTGGACCTGAKAGTAATTTATCTGATAAGGAGCTGGGTGTTACTGCATCTTACAAGCCACTGGAGTATCCTGTCGCTATGGATGCACAGTTCAACTCTGCCCTTTGCTGTCATTATATCACGCAGCACATTTTAAAGATATATTTTAAAAAACACAGTGTGRAACTTGGGCATAGATTGTGCAATCACAGACTTTTCTACAAAGACCACAGCCTTATACATAGTGATACTAATAGGCATTTTCATGTTTACTTCAGTCAGGTTTGTATTCAGAGGGAGAGGTTTTAAATATTTCCWACACTTTTTAATCATTGTTTCCAAGCAGATAATACTCTTCTCCTGTGGAATTTTCACGAAGACATTAGAAAGAGAAATAAAAGGACTTCCAGCAGAGCAAGGTGATGACAAATTTTTAGGATCATCTATGTTCTGTCCATAACATTGTATTGTATCTTTATTATTTCCATAAAAGTTTCTGATCTACAAATCCAATAGACACCATCTGAATGAGCTCTGAGCTCTTCCCATCTAAGTAGAAGTTAGGGTGGAAAACAGAACATTTCCAGCTATGTTAATGAAATCTCTTTCACCTATAAGTTTTGCGTAAGTTGACAAAAGAAGGAAGAAACTCATTTTGGGGGGRTTGGTTTTGGTTTTTCTTTCCCCTGAGTGGGAGCTTTTCTTTCAGGGAGACACATCAGTTTCCAATTATTTTTTCCTACATTTTTCAAGCAGTGGAGGGCTCCAGCTGTTTTGCAGCTCAGTAGGCAAAGATCAGACTTTGTTGGAGTCACGCAATTAAAAAGTTTTGATCAGCTCTCTGCCAGGATGTAAAAGATAAGCAGCTCAGTCAGGCAGCCAGGGGATCAGCACAGAGACAGGAGTGCATCTGCACCTCTACAAAAGTATTTGTGACTGAGAGTCCAAAAAGTCCTGCCCATTCCTGYGTYRTGTCCTGAAGCATCTTTCTTSCACCCCAGCTCTGATGGGRTAATTGGRATTTAGTTGGCTATTCCCATRRGGTACCTCCAGCTGTTTTCTTACAGYAGATAACTACAGGTTGTATCAATACACCAGTACAGAAACTCTTCTAAGGTAAGAATTACCATAAAATGGAAGAAATATTATATCTGTGACTATTTAATTACAATCTGAGCATGGCCTTGCATTAACCACTAACTACTCTTGCACAGTAAACAGCTCTTTGCCATACATTTGCCTGTTAAATTTCACAYGCCCTTAAAAGTAAACTCAGTCTAAATCTGCTAAGGCAAATGTATGGAGTATTTGAATCACAATAATTATACTTTTACAAGTAGAACACACATTATACCTGATCTTTTACTTACCAGATTTCCTAATCTGCACAAGGATTTCAGAAATGAAGATGCATCCATACATTGTTTTTACTGACTGTCCCAAACTCCAGCTTAGTGGGCCCTAGTTAAGAATACACCAAGACATTTTCCAGTGAGGCTGAAGCAATCTTTTTGCTCCAGCCCCCAACTCACATTTATGATTGTCTGCCCTTACAAAGCAGATATCACCTGAAATATAAATGCAATATATTATGTGATCCAATGTAAAAATATGATGTGTGAAATAGTAAATTGTTTTCTCAAAAATTACATGAGGAACTGAGTGCAGAATATTTGAGTGCAGAATATTTCTTTGCACATTAAATGCCGTTTATGACCTCTAAATCAAGGGAAAGAAAAGCCCTCCTAGGAAGGAGGGGGTTTGTTACAGGCAAGA
Organism: Mixornis gularis; assembly: GCA_003546035.1. Classification (NCBI taxonomy): domain Eukaryota; kingdom Metazoa; phylum Chordata; class Aves; order Passeriformes; family Timaliidae; genus Mixornis; species Mixornis gularis. The sequence continues at coordinate 992,817 of QVAJ01000157.1, forward strand.
GACTACAGGTACACATTGTCTTAGGTTACAATATAAGATGTAACTAAAACTATGTATCCTACCACCATCTTCATAAGCTGTTAAAACCAGGTGGGGCAGTGTTCTTTATCTCTTCCAGGATTTATCCTTGATAACTTCAGGGAATATCTTTTGCTGATGGGCCATCAAAGTCTGACTGCATGACTGATAAAATTACACCATCCCATTGTGAGATGTTCCGCCCAGGGGAGCATCCATTGCTACCTGGATCAAATCTGGGATTTGCAACACCACCAGCAGCCTTACCTACTGAATTCCCAGAGGACAAGAGCTACAGAACCACCACTGGACCTTCAGAGGAAGACCAGACCTCTCTACAGGCTCACTGTTTCAGCAGAACCACATCTATCACTCCAAGAGGACTGCAGCCACCATTTAATGAGACTGCTACCACCCTGATCAAGAGGGTGACAGGCTGTGTCCTGACTCTGTCAGGTTAAGCCAGTGTTTTCAGCCTTTATTTTAATTTTCCTATTAAATTGTTGTTCTGACTTGGAATCTCCCACTGGTTTGTTTACAAACTAGTACAGTACGTGACTAATTGCTTTCATTCAGTTTTGAAATACATTTCCATTTTTATAGAACAAGTGCAAATAATCCTTGTACACAAATAATAAAACCTATATAGTTTAGTAAAACAATATCTCCTTATACAGGCATTTTTTAAAGACTAAAACTTACAGAAATTCAAATATTCCTCCTCAGTATCTGGTTCTCTGCAGCTATATGCCTCTGTGGCAATGCTAATTCACAAAGCAACTTAGTGAAGGATTTTCCAACGGGCAAGATGCCCAGGACTTACACATCTGTGCCAGAATGGCAGATTTGAGAGCTGCCTGTTTACTGACGGCAGGGTTATTAAATACCAAATCAAAACGCTCTTGTAAAGTTACACTGGACCTAAYTCATACTGTAATTGTCATATAAGAGAGCAACAACCACCTGAAAATTGCTGTATCCTTTGTCCTACCCCCAATGTCACTTTTTTTTCACCACAAAGCCTCCATGAAAGTGTACATAAACTCAGCTTGAAGCTGCTGTTGAACCTCTTCAGGGCAAGATGCTTGTCACCAATTTATTCCATGAGGGATTCTGCAGACTGGCTTTGAATGTTCCAGGTTCAACATATCATACATACTTGTTTTACTGAAGGCTATTTTTCCCTGCTGTGAACGAATAATATATATTAAAGTAGATTACAAAAAACTGTGAAAATTAAACCATATATGTCTGTTGTGAACACAGTCTTTAAATTGCTGTGTAGATTGGGTATTCTCTAGTGGCAGCTGCAGCTTTTTTGCCCACTGAAAGCTTTGAAATAGAAACTAAGTCTTTGAAACTGGTAACGATTTTCAAATGCCCAACAAATTGCTTTTGTGATTAATGATTAATTTGAATACTCAGGAGTAAACTCCCCAAGTACTTTGGATTAAAAAAAAAAATCTTATTCTCAATGCACTTGTTCTGTAATGATGTAGCTTAGAAACTTACCCCTTTGCATTCAGGGATATTCATAATTTGGCTCAAAACTGATGTGCAAACACTAATGACTTTGCTAGCAACATAATTCCCTAGGAAAACTAGAAGAGTTTGATTGTTTCAGGAAAAAAACCCACAACACACTGAGTACCAAATTACTAAAGTTTACTTAATCATGGGCTTCAAATAAGAACATACTGAGCACATTTATTGATTCTCAAGACATTTATTTATCACTCTATTCTTTAGCCAAAAAAAGAACAGAATACATTAAAGGATTGGTTAATAATGTTAGTACAGGAATACTTCTGGGGAATCTCCTTGTCTTTTCAGGGTATACATTAACACTTGCTTGGATTATAGTGATAAAGGGAACCAGCCAAGGAAAACTTCCAGTGCTAAAGATGTTTGCCTTGAATGTCCATGGATGTGCTCTGTTGGGCCCTTGGACTGCTGTTTTGCCCCCATGTAGTGTTTTAATTAATGTATTTTTCTACTTCAAGTCATTGCCTCAGCTCCAAGTGTCCAAGAGTGGTCCTATGATGCAGATTCCCCTCCCACCTTCCTTTTAGGACTGAGAGACTGTTACCTCATGGCCTTTGCTGCCAGTTCTACTGATTCACCACTGGCACCAAAACAAACAAAACAAAACACACAAAAATCCAAATGAAACCCAAACAAACAAAAAAAAAAGAAAAAGGAAAACGCCTTTCTCAAGTTCTAACATCATCTACCAACTTCACAGTTTACTTGAGAAGTTCCCAGCATTATTGGACAAAGCACTGACAAACCACAAAACACCTACCATCACTTGCCCTTAAACTTTTAAATTGCAAATTTAACTGAAAGCTTGTGAGAATTTATTCTTTCTTATTTGAAAATTAAGCACTTGAAGAGCATCATCCTGCCCACGGGTCCTACAGGGCAAGCAGTCTTTTCCAACTCTAAGTCAGGTTCACAGGTTACTAGGAAAAACAGGCTTTTCATAGGTGTTCCCTGTCAGGAGACAGTGACAGCAGTACCTGCAGCTGCTTTCTCAGCAGCACTAAACATCAGCAAACTACAACCATTAAAAATGAGGAGAGAATATAAGGGATATCCTGGTTCTCAGCTTGAATTTCCACATTTGCTGATCCTTACTGCTATTCCTAGGCTTTGGCCAGAGACAGTCTAAAGCATGCAAAAAAAAAAAAACCCAAAAAGGCAATACTGCTGTGAGGTTTGAAGGTCTTGAATATATTGAATGTCAAGACCTGTGACTGTACTTGAAGACACATATAAACTTTTTCATTATAATCTGAAATAAAAGGACCCATTTGTATACTAATTACTGCCAAATAAAAACCTAATTTATTTGGGAAAATATCCTACTAGCAAAAAAACCCCAACCTACTAGTTACCCAGAAGAGAATGGGTTTGGCTGAGACCTCTCAGCATATCAAGTTTTACATGAATGTTCTGGTTATTTATCTATAGATTGCTCATTGTTTTAAAAACAATCCAGGTTTAAACCCACACTGATTCTGTGGTATCTGATTGCTAATTTTGCTTCACTACCCTGCCATCATTGTGGCTAAGCAAATAAGATGTATTGCTGCCTCTATAAAATGGATTCTAGGGGTTGGCTGCAATGCATTAACTATGAAAACAACAAATACCATAAATTTTAGACACAAGGTGCTACCTCCAGAGGTCTCAAATCCCAAGCTCCTTACATTAAGGAATAAACAATTTTACATTCTCAAGGTTTGTGAAATGAGCCATAAACTTTTAAAACAAAGAAGAGTGAACCCCATACCTCTGAAAATGAACAGTGTGCTGTTTATAACATTGCTGTCAAATTAGTTGGCTTGGTTTGTATCCCATTGGACAGATGAGGAGGGAACCATGCTTGAGAGAGAGAAGAGCTGAGGTGGTTATTTACTTCATGAAAATTCCCCTTAAAAAATAAATTGAAGGAAGGGTTAAGGGTATCTTTTTTGAAAATTTATATCAAATCCTAGGACCCTGAATTCTAAGTAAGCTTAAGTGGTTTCTGCAAACATGCAGAAAATTCTGCAAGCATGTCTCATTGTTTATCTTGTTATGGTCTCTGCCTCGTGGTGGGGCTCCTACAACTACAAGCTGATAAACATGGTGATGGTGAAGGACATCCCTGGCAAGCTCACCCTAAGCTTTCCTGACAGGGAGTAGTTGGCAGGATAAAAATAAAATTTCATGGAAGCAAGACACAAACTGTGACAACAAATTTGCCTTCTAGGAAAGCACAAGCTAGCAACAGCTATCTCATGAACTGATGTCCTGCTTACACTTATGTACCTACACCAAAAGGAATAAAAAATAATTCATTGCCTACCTAAGAGGAGCACCAGACCTCCCTGACAGATGGGATCCTGGCTGGGAACACCTGACAAGCTCCAGTTCCAGGGGTGCAGGTCATCTTTACGTAAGACTTTTCCATTATTGGTTAGCCCCACTCTTGGAAGCAGTTTGGTCACAAGTCACATATTTATAGGTATATACAAGTAAATATTCATAAGTAAATACTTACTTCAGAATTGGAATTTTGTAATCACTTGTAATGTACATATATTTACTTTACTCATGCCATAAGTATATTTGCTTTCCTAGTGGTAATTTTGTGGTGACTTAAGCTGTTTGTGCATGTATAATTAGGTTTTATATATATGAAAAGTCACTATATGACTTCATGATCTTCACATACCTGTTGGTTGGTTAAGCCTCATAGGTCACCACTGATCCCTTCCCACTACTTCCTACTTGAGCTTAAATGGTACTCAGCTATTAAAACTTTGCTAACAATCACATACAAACAGCAGACATCAAAAGAAGCTGAGATTTAAAACCACAACCAAAATCTGCTCAGAGCTCTGCACCTTCAGTGCTCAGTCCTACAGACTTCAAATTCAAATCACCTTCCATGGGGTTCCCCATGAGCAAGGAGGGAAGGTCTGGCCTTTATTTGATCTACTCCTGACGCTTTTTAATTAACCTTTAAATAGGTCAATCACCCCTTCATTTCTGCAGTCGAGTGTAGTAGTCAGAAAAGCAACCTGCTCTATCAGACAAATGTCATAATTCCCTTTCTAGAGGAACAGTGTGGGTGCTGGATCTCTAATTCAGAATTATCCATTTGATTCATGGATCRGTCCAGAAGTTACCTGGGTCTGCTGTTTATCTTTGGAGTGCTACCCTCCACAAACAGGTGTGTATGCTGTAACACATAACCACAGTGCATCCCACCTCACACATACTGTGACCTAATAGTCTTCCTTCTACAACTATTTTCCGAGTGTCTTCAGATGAATATTTGCTGGAAAAAATTATAGCGATAATTAATAAGACAAAAACTGAGGAAGTACTTTAAGATTTTTTTTTTCTTCTCTTCAGTAAATGTTAAACAAAAAGAATTTCACTAGTTAGGGGGGATGAGGGGTATTCACCTCTGCTGGGATGCCGCGTAGAGCACTGTGTCCAGCTCATTGAAAAAGGGTGGCTAGAGAGTTGGTAGATATCCCATCCCTGGAAACATTCACAGTCAGGTTGGACAGAGCTCCATGCAACCTGTTCTAGAGGAAAAACCTTTTCTAGAGGAAAATGCAGTCCTCACTGCAGGGACATTGACCTTTAAAGGTCCCTTCTGACCCAAAATCTTCTGTGATTCAAACATGACCAGAAGCAACTTTTCAGTTTGCATATTTCAGTTTATTACTCTTCTGACTTCATATCGAATGTTTCATCTGATGCTAACCTGGTTCAGTGGAAAACTTCAGGTCAGCAAGCAATGACTTCAACAGAAGAGCCCAGCTGGTTCAGATTAGGTATGACATAAATAGCTTGCAGGATCAAAGCCAAAACAGTCACATAGGTAAGGTCCTTATATATGGAATAATTACCTYGTCCTCCTGGCCAGGGGCACATTTACCAGCTTACTTTATAAAGGTATGATCTAATTAATCTGGAATTTAGCATATGTTTGTTATGAAATGATCTTTTTTGGAAAGGATATAGGTCTCCAGTAACATATAACAGACTTGAAGAATGGCTAGAGAAATCCTACTTACACAGACCTCCTGTAGCCAACTCTGACTCCAAGGAGCACTGAGTTTCATCTGGATTCTTGACTATCAAATTGCTTTTTGCAGTCTTGGAGTAATTGACTCTGCTACTTCTACTTTTCTGTGCTCATCTGAAAGACATTTCCTTTCATGCTCATCCACTAACAGCATCTTGGAAATGCTTTTTACGTACACTTTTCTCTCACGTATGTTTTTTGTTTTTCCGTGGTTTTGCTCCACATCCTGTGCTTCTATAACTTCTTCTAACACATTGTTTATGTGATAAAGTTTCCAGAGTAGCCTTGGAGAGCTTAAAAGCAGCTTCCTCACCTCCCATTATGTTCCCTTCCTCCAACATTTGGTACTTCACAATCCAACATGCTTATTTCGTCAAGCCCCAGAGGCAAAAATAGTGCTTTCACAGAAAGAGAACTGAAACGCAGCCACAAAATAGTGCGTATCCATAGCAGCTTGAAAGCAGGACTTGTCTCACCTAAGTGGAAAACCAGCACCAAGTTCTGGCATTCTTATTCCAAATTAACCCTTTAGCCACATTCCTGTCTCTTAATTTGCTGTTTTACATATTGTCTGTTCTTATTTAAAACCGAGCAACAAGAAAAGTAAACACTGGGATGTTTTCCTTTTGGCCCTCTGGCTATTTGCACTGGCATTACATGTACATGTGTCTTAACAGAAAAGATTTAGGACACCTGAAGATATGAGCTCTTACTGAACATTCTGAACTTAAGCTGACAGAACCTCTCTAGTTGCTAAAAAAAAAATATATATATATATTCCAGCGCATTTGCAACCCTGCACAGTACAAAAGTATGGATGACATTATAGAATGTTAAGGGGGCTGTGTCGCTATATCAGACAAAGGACGAGGCAGGCAGCAGAAGGTCAGGCAGGAAAATCCCATTTTAATTTTCTGACTCCACTTTATATACACTTTTTACAGAGGGCAAAAGGTTGGCTACGCAGGTTGCCACTTCTCCGACCTCGTTGGTGAACATTACCATCAATCATATTTCTCCTCCCAGAGGAGAAATATGGAAACAAAGTAGATGGTTCTAAATATATACATAGCTTACATCAAACTGCCTGAGAATCTCTACTACAAAATTGCAAACACTCACAAAGCAAGAAAACTTAGGGCGGCAGGGCTGGAATGGGTCTTAAAGACCATCTAGTCCCAACCTCTCTGCTACAGGCAGGAACACTTCCCACTAGACCAGGTTGCTCAGGTTCCCCACCCAAACTGGCCTTGAACAATTCCAGGGATGGGGCATCCCCAGCTTTTCTAGGCAACCTGTGTCAGTGCCTTGCCATTCTCACAGTAAAGAATTTCTTCCTAATATCCAATGTAAATTTCCCCTCTTTCAATTTGTACCCATTATCCCTTGTCCTATCAATACAGTTCCTGATGAAGAATTTTTCTCCAGCTTCCCTGTARCCCCTTCATTGCTATGAGGTCTCAATGCAACCTTCTCTTCCTCCAGGCTGAACAGCCCCARCTTTCACAGCCTGTCCTCACAGAGGAGGTGCTCCAGTCCTCCAACAGTTCCATATCCTTATGTTGGGGACGCCAGAACTGCAGGCAGCACTCCAGTGGGGTGTCACAAGTGCACAGCAGAGGGCAAGAATTGCCTCCTTTAATCTTCTGGCCATTTCATTTTATTTACTTTAATTTATATCCATCTGAGATATTGAAATAACTCCAAAGACAGGATCTGAAAACTAGGGATGTCCCACTTGGAGCCTAGAGTTGAGTAATATGAATAGTAAAGTGGGGGAAAAGATGCACAAGTAAAAGACCKGGATTAACCTTCTCACATGAAAGAAACAACACAGTACCCATTGAATATTAAAGATAGTAAGTGTACACCAACATACTGGATTTCTACACATCCACCCCCATTTCATCTTTCTCACTGGAAGCTGTTAAACATTACTGCCTGAGTATCAGACTGGAGAACTGTCAGTGCAAATGCATAGACTGGTMATACTTCAATCTATCTACTTGGCTCACAAGAAAATATTATTTTAAAAGAAAAAAAAAAAAAAGGTAAGCAGCTTTAGTGGAAAAATACACTGGTGATATTCGGGCTGAATGAGGCTTTTTCCTGGTACTAGCAGGGTTTAGTCTGAGACAAACCCCTCAGACTCATTTTCCTTGCCTTACAACCTTACGGTCACATCTGACTGCATTTTTTATCGGTCCTAGAAGTTTTCTTTTGCTAAGTGTCAGAGGCTGCCACCCCTTTGCAGGCCAGATTGATCTCCCCAGCACACAGATCCCCTGAGCTCTCCCACATTCCCCTATCCAGGGACCAGCCATCCTGCTCTTTCTCCATGTGCTTTAATTTTTTTTCCCTTGTGGCTTCAGATCCCCACGTGAAACAGCAGTRTCTTTTGGTTCTAAAGGATACCTTTAAAACAGACATTCCCACAACCCTTCAATTTCAAAGGATGGCTGAATAAAAGAAAGAAATACTTCAAGAAAAGGGAATGAGAAATTATTATGCTTTACCTATTCTGATTACATTATAACATTTCCCCAGTTTAAAAAAAAAAAAAAAGCTTAAAAATATACCCGTGCTAAAGTTAAATGAATGCAAGTTTAGAGAATGAATATGAGACATAAACACCTGGAATGAGAAGAAATCAGTAGAGGTTGTATTGCTAAAAGGTCAACAACAAGAAAAGGGGAAGGGGGAAAAGGAAGGGGGAAAGGGACAAGAAGAAACACCAGGGGGAAAGTCTGAAAATAGGAATCTGAAATAGTTTTTTTCTGTGACGCTGCTTTGGAAAAGTTGTTGCATAGTGTATGCCCACTGCCATCTACAGACAGAGAGCAGTGCTTAGAGACTCAGCCCAGGGAGAAGAACTGGTGAACCCAGGATGTCCCCATTCCTAGGGAGGAGTCACTCAGCAGTGTTTAAGTGCACTAGCTCAGCTTTCAGAAACCTCCACACATTTGAAAATTGTCTGTAACAAAAGCAGCAAGGAAAACATAAAAGCAATAGTAATGTACTTGATGTGTCTGCTGGCAACAATACAGAAGAAAGTCATATCCTCTTAAAATACATTCTAGGTTGAAAAACAAAGGCAGTTACTATAAATATATGTACCATAATTGTGTTTACTTTTTGATGAAAATTTACAGCTGCCTTTCCAACCTCACTGGGGGGAACAGACAAGGATTTTACATGGAGGGTGCTGAAAAGAAAAGTGAACCACCTGTATTAACAGTAACGTTTGATGGCACCCTTATTTTCCTCTAAGCATGATCTTTCCTTTCTACTGCAACATTAAATGTTACATGTATGTAACACATACACGTGACATGCATGTAACACAGCCAGCACACATGTAAAATATTCCATCATCATCTCTTCAGAGCAACACCTTCAATAATTTTATCACATTCCATGAAACACTTATTTTGTAAGAGTTTATGGTGAATTAAGGAAGTTCTAATTTTAAAATAAAACAAAATGAAAACACCACTTGTAGAAGAATGTGATTTAAAATTCTGCCTCCAGACAAACATGAAGGTTTTGAAAAGAAAACAGTAAGCACAATTTCAAAACAAAAGTTTCCCCAGTTAGGAATAAAACTGTGCTGAAGTTTCAGACAAACTTTTCTAACATTTTTTAATGAGTATTTCAAACACCCTTTGCAGAATGTGCTGTTTTCTTTACTAATATGTGGAAGTACAAGTTTTTTTTCCTTCCCCCAAAAAGTGACAAGCAGTGTTTAAATTTTCATTTCATTAGGTTAAAATATGTCACTTTAATGAGGTTTTGCTGAGATCAGAGAAATAAAGGCAAAAACATTGAATAGAAAATGTGTAGAGCCCTTAAAATGGCATGGTTATTGTCAAGATCTTACAGAAAGAACACTTTGATGAAGCAGATACCAGGAATATTACACATATTAAAATAAATATATTTACACATACTTTTTAAAGACTGATGAAACATTTATCATAATTTTATTCAAAAGGAAGATCACACTTCTATTTTGATTTCAATGGGACTATTAAAAAGTAGTTGAAGACCTGTCTCCCTGGAATATCAAATTTAATGAACACATCTGGCAGTCATTTTCATTCACTGTCACCTTCCTACCATTGAAAACATGGGTTACTACATCGTCTGCAGGACTGGAATGTCACAGATATGCAGAAAATCCTGGCTCCTCCACACAAGATGAGAGTGTTGCGTTTGTGTAGTAATAGCATAAGAAAAGTTATGTCCAGATCTCAGACTGCTACAGTTGTCCTTCCTAAACCATTGTAAGGTGCAACCTTCCAGCCACAAATTAGTCTAGCAAGGCTGCATGTTGATGAACACTTCCCAATTAAAATAGTGGTAGCTGTATTACTCACTTATACCCCATTTCTCCAAATGGGGTTAATAAAGCAATTTTTACACCATTTTCAAAATAACAATTTTAGATAATTCACTTCCAATGCTCTTGGCTCCTGAATATAAAAAGGAAATCCTCCAAAAAGCCATAGCCCAAGCAGAGAATGGATGAATATGTATAATTGAATTTGCTTGCAAAATGTGCCTGCAGCCAAAAATAACACCAGAAAGAGTGAAGCAACTTTATGAATGTGGTCGAAGCTTCCACAGCACCCAGTTCAACAGACTGARAAAGAGAAGAAATTGTAGGATAATATTGTGCTGGGTAGACAGAGCTGTATTTTATGGAAGTCTGGAAGCACATCAATCTTCCCTCATATGTTTCTAGTTACTGTCTTTAGTGTGTAACAAAACTGTCAAGTTCTTTTGGCTATTGAGAATTCTCTACCTTTCCTGTCAAGCAGTAAAACTCATAAATATTTCAAAATAGACTCTATTTATCCCTGTTCCTCTTTAAACTGCACAGGAGTATGGAGCAACCCTTATGAATCACATACTATTTTATACCTTTAATGAGATTGCAGAGCATTGTAAGCGTACGCTCACATGTCAACTGCATCAGCCCCATTAAGATTTAAAAAACATCTCTTGCTATTGAAGAAAATTTAAAATGTGATGTTACCTGATGAAAGACTTAAAATTGAAGGGTGATAATTAACGTGGAGGTGGCTCCTTGCTAAACTTGTTGTGTTGCTCCTGGAACCTAAAACACTGACTCCGGGTTACAGCACATAGTCAGTGAGCATTAATGCAAGGCAACATTGCAAAGGTGTTTAATTTCTTCATCCCCTGTTTCTACTTGCCCAGATAACCTGGAGGACTTTTTCTTTTATCTTAATTTTTATCTTTATTAAAGCAAATTGCCACACTGGCAATTTCGAAAAGCACTGTACACTGCCAACCAACCTTACCATTTCATTAATGTCATTTTTTTGGCATCAAACTTGGTTATTCTGCAGTCCTTCAGAGAGGAGCTGTCAAATCCAATCTCTTTTGTCACACAAAATACTTGGTTTAGTCTTTCCTTGTCCAGAGTAATCAAAGAAAAGATCATGTAGTATATTCTTTTTTGAGGCTTAGGTTRCCTTTCTTTTGTCTTTTCGAAGTCAAATAAGGACTGTGTGCTGAAATAGAGCTCATGACTCAGCAAATACACTGTGCAYTGATCTTTAAAAGGAAAGACAACTCTGGCACAACTCCCCTAGTTATCAAGTGATTTTATAGTCGATCAGGTTCATTAAGTACCTCACAYTTATATAAAAATATGAATCAAAAATTCACAAACTTTTTTGCTTGTTCTTGCTGTATAACCATTTCCTCAAGATTTCCCTCAGCTCTTTTTTCTTGTTTCTTTAGTTTTCTAGTTATAAAGCATTAAATAGGCAACACCCTCCTAAAAATCCATTTCTCTGAGGTGCAAAATAGAAAGAACCAAACTCTCTCCCGCTAATCYAAGTTCACATTGCTTAGCCAGAAACTGAGATTAACAAAAAATAAACTGGGAAATTACTTTATTTATAAAATATTCATATGTAATAGATGAATAAGTTATCATAGTATGGCTTACTAATTCCCTAAAAAAAGTTTTAACTGACTAATTTTGCAATAGAAGCCAGTTCACAACTACAAGCTCACATAAGGGTTGAAGGAACTCTGGCCAAAAATAAATAAATAAATTTCTAATCAAGAACAATCTCAAACAAAGACTTCATGGTAAAAAACATGCCAYTTAGTAGAGGCAAATAAAAATGACATGTCAAGTGCTTTCTGTTGCTAAAAATCAGGCYAGAAAAATTCAAAATTTTTCTTGTTGAAATTGTGAAGGGCTTTCATTTGAAAACCTGCTTCTTTGTAACAATTTATTTTATGTGTAGGGGATGATGAACAACTTTTTTATCCTATATCCATGAATTCAYTTAGAAGAGAGATAAAATAGTCTTAAAAGTACACTTTATTCTGCAAAAGATAAGCTAGTGTTTCAGCACAGAGAATGCTTTCTACCCTCTGGAATACAGTGTCCCAAATGGTTTCATCCAACATGGTCACAAATTCCTAGCTGATTCTAGATGAGCTGTGAAAACCTCCAGACCACAGCAGTCCTCACAGATGTCATAAAGTGCTTCCAATGGAATATAGAGCTTGAATTAGGCAGAGGCACTCAGGTCCTGGCCTACAGCATCCCCAAGGAATACTGCTCTGTATTGTTATCACTTCACTGCTGCCTTTTCCCCAGCTACTTGGCTCCTGAGCAGGAAGAAGTTATTCTTCCAGGCTTATCTGCCATGGGATGAAATGAAAATCCATTGCATTTTGATCCTTGGGGAACAARAGAACTTTTCAATATAGGAGTTTAGAAGACATTAAAGGGAATGTGCAGCTTGCTTTATATTTTTTTAAAATATCATTGTTTTAGAAAATCCAGTTTTCTTACGGCAGAAAAAGAAAAGTTATGCTGACTCTACTTTGCTCCTTTTTAGTTGTACATTTCTATGCTACCAGATTTCTTATTCTCTAGACCTTTTTTCCTGTCTCCTTGACATTACCTTCCTCCTAATCTGATTACAGCTACTCATGCCAACACATTAAGATAAAAGTTCATACTGAGATATCATACTAAGGTAAAAGCTCTTTGTTTCTTATGTAGCACATTCCCATGCCAAGGAATTTAGGTTAGAAATTTGGATTCCTTTGACTACGAAAACTAGATATCAGAGAAGACTGTCTGTAGTAGGAATAAATGTTGAACTCTAGGCCCTTGGTGGTAAAGGGAAGAATAYAGGAGACAGAAGGGATATGCTGAAGGACAGAGATGGAAAGACAATAGAGTGAACTATAACCTCCTCCTTTTCATAGTTACTATCTGGAAACCATTTCAAGATCCTGCTGTTTAGAACACATTCATGGATACTATTCCAGAGATAGGTTCTGGTAGTAAAACATTATTACTTACTACAAGGAAAATTACAGAACATGACGTTACTCTTGCATAAGTTGGTGTTGGTAGTATCATTCCAAAGGATTCTGGCTGCCAGCTGGAATTAAGATGAGACAGCATTTCTCTATTAACTGACAGACCACATTAGCAATATTCCATTAGTMTTTATCACCAATCCATACTTCAGGGTATCAGACAGGCATCCTACAAATTAACATGAGTACCTTCACTTCCTGCACACAATCAAGTCCTTAAYAACAGAGAGGCAGTTCTAATGGTGCCCAGCAAATTCCTGATGCAGTAACTACAGGTTTGAGAAAAATGACAGTGACTTAAAGGTTGTTGCTGCACTTGTGTGTGAAGAATGTTTATTAAACAAAATGTTTTTRAAATGTGGAATTCAGTTTTAGASARAAACTGCTAGATGTATATTCTCTTYGCTTTAAGAGTTTGTTGCTTTATTAAATGTAGAGAAAAGACTGAAAACATGTAAGTTTTCAAAGTTATCCACAGTTTGCTTAGTTTTTACCAAATACCAGAAGATAAAAGCCATACTGCAGCAATAAGGTGAACTAACATGTGTTACAAAAATAAAGTTCCTGTGCAAATTTCACTGATGGTTCAGCTGTTGGTATTTTTCCTACCTGTCCAAATACACAACCTTAATATTAACAAATGGTTGTGTGACCTCCAGCTAAGCCCAGGACCTCAAAGGAAGGAGGATGCAGGGAAATGTTTTGCCTTACTCAGTACAATGGCAGGACCAACAAAATCTGATAATAACATGCTTACATWGTTAGGAATCACAAGCCACATGCACAAGCCCCTCTTGCTGTTTACTGTTCCCCAGGAACTTGTGTCCTGTTGATTTCAGTGCTGCATGAAAGAAAAGGAACTCAAGGTTTAGAGGGTCAGAYACAGTAAAAGACTATCATCTGATTATAAAAATAAAGTGCTATGTAAAGCAATAGCCAGCCCAATATATAAAATTTGTGAGCATAGCTCAAAAAACACTCTAGCGCTAGAATGTGTATGGAAAAAAATAGAAATGGGCCATTCTGTAGCTAGACAGCTCTATACTTTCCCTCCRTCTGGATTTTCCTGTTGTCAGGTTGATTAATGGAATGTCTTCACATTAATCTGCTTTTGGATATCTTAAATCTCAACAAGTCCAATTCATGTTCTTGCCACCAAGATTTTCAGTAGATTTTTTTCCAGCATGTCAGAATGACAGATAAATTCCTGCAGCCAACCTTGTAAAGGGCTCATTATTGTTTCAGACTCATGTACTCACCCTTACGGTCCTCTGTACAAAAGCCTCCAGAGTTTCTGAGTCATTTTAAAATCTGTGTTGAGTAAAGGTGTCATTTCTCTACTCGAGGAAGCTTTGGAGCAGAGATCAAGGCCACATTCTGAGTTTTATACCATTTTGTATTATCAGTCTGTATACCCTAGAAGTAATTGCAATAAACTCTAAGTAGCTCAATTCAGCACACACTTGATGCATTTTATTTATGTGGTTGGCTGCCCTATGTTGAAAAGCCACAAAGTTATTTATGAGGTGGTTCTATTATTTTTCCTTTAGAAAGTTTCGAGTTCTCACTGGCAACAAAGCAACATTATCAGTGTATATTTTTAATCCAGTTGCAAAATGCTGCTGGTTTGAAGCTCGAGTACAATAACCACTTTCACTGTTCAAAAAGAGAATTTTGGAAAAAAAATACAACTGAAATCCCTTAGATAAGGACAAAAACTAATTCCTACACTCACTATGCAATTTTTGTCTGTARTAGTGAGCTCAATCAGGCTCCAGTGTAGCTGTATGGAATGGTGCTTTATTATAATATAATTATATATAATACATTATATATATTATATACATTATAATAAAAATAATATATGCGTTATGTATATATATTATATATATTATAATAATAAAGCACAAATAATGTTGTTTTATTATAATTGTCGTGAGTTTGGCACTGAATGAGTGAATTTATGAGTAAGCAATGAGGTGGCAGATTGATCAACCACTTGGGAGAGATCCTGCCTCTGCTCCACACTGTGCCATCATCCATACTCCAAAGTTTGTGACACTGGCTCACAAATTTGGGGGCAGGAGGAAGAAGGGAAGAGGATATTGGTGATCTTTTCTTTGAGATTGAGGACATGAGAGGGGATCATTAGTAGGAAATGTTCCGTATTCTTTGCCATCGTGACTGGTTTTCCCAGTCTGCAACTAGAATCTGATACAAACAAAACATTTAAACCATTCCAAGCAATCAGATCACAAGTAATCCAAGACAGAAGCATAAAACAGGGTTAAATTAGGTAACTATTAAAAAAGTTTATATTMATTGCAAGCAAGACATTTTATAAATTACAGCTTGAGTTTCCTGGTYAGCTCCACACATGTCTAGAAATTACTAGCACATTTAAACCCCACCTACTGCCTAAGATCCATGCAAAGCAACTTAAGGTACCTGTCAATTATACACAGAACCAATAACATTATTATACAAGTGCAGACATCAACTTTCTGTAAATAAATAATAAGTAAATGTATTTACAAAAATATTTTGCATTTTTATCCCATCTCAGAAAGGTCATCTRCTTTGCCAGCTGTAGCTGCCAACCAGATACCAGAGGTATTTATGAAAGTTCTCCTTCCAGAGCAAGGGAAGGCTTTTCTCTCCATTCCAGTCAATACCAGCTACTGAGCTGTGTTCCTGGAAGCATGATTTTACCATACAAATCTGTAATTTCATGCATAGTGAAGGGGTCTTCCCTCCATCTGAGATCAGAAAAGCAATCCAGTTGAAATCATATCCTTTTCCTGCCTGGTTTTCTGAACTGTCCAACACCTTTCAGCCCATACAATCATAATCCCTGATAATATAGTAAGGAGCTCAGAGTAGCTCTATATTATATCTTTTCCAAATACTATTATGAAATTTTTGCTTTAGTTCAACCTACCTCTCAAAGCTATCTATATTCTTTAACATGATTAACTAATTATTTATTTTGAGAAGATAAAGTTATCTCTTAAATCTACCTCTCACTGATATAGACACTTCAAAGCCTAATGATAATGAAACCATCTGCTAGGCAAGTCACTGCCCCTTATTTTTTTTTCTAAATGCTAAAATGAAACATASYCTTTAAAATTGAAACAAGAAAAAARTTAACAAATAAATTTAGATTAGAAACAAGAAACTCAGAAGCAGAAAGTCAAATAGAAGAAGAAAGTCCTCTTTATGGCCATTCAAGCACTGGGAGGACCTTCCTCCACTGTTGTTCATACTTTTTTGAGGCTGCAACGGTGTCCTTGGTTCTCAGGCTGGAAAAGGGTTGTTTTGTCTACCTAAACTGTGAGGAGAACTTGGTAACGCTTTATATGAAGTTCAGGGTTAGATACTAGTGCAGTACAGAATCTGGAAAATATGAAAGCTAAAACTTAAGGCATCACAACAACATGAAATTTAACAAGTCCAAGTGCTGGGTCCTGCACTTTGGGCACAACAGCCCCTGCAGTGCTACAGGCTGGGGACAGAGACGCTGGACAGTGCCCAGGCAGAAAGGGACCTGGGGGTTCTGGTGACAGCAGCTGAACATGAGCCAGCAGTGTGCCCAGGTGGCCAAGAAGGCCAATGGCATCCTGGCCTGGATCAGGAATGGTGTGGCCAGCAGGAGCAGGGAGGTCATTCTTCCCCTGTACTCAGCACTGGTGGGGTCACACCTTGAGTGCTGTGTCCAGTTCTGGGCCACTCAAATTTGGAATGACGTTTAGATGCCTGAGCACATCCAGAGGAGGCAACGAGGCTGGTGAGGGGCTTGGAACACAAACCCTGTGAGGAAGGTCTGAGGGAGCTGGGGTTGTTTAGCCAGGAAAAAAGGAGGCTCAGGGGTGACCTTATCACTCTCTACAACTCCCTGAAATGAGGGTGTAGCCAGAGGAGGGTTGGTGTCTCCTCCCAGGCAATCACTGACAGAAGAAGACGACAGACTTAAGCTGTGCCAGGGGAAGTTTAGGCTACACGTCAAGAGAACATCAAATTCTTCCCAGAAAGGGTGATTAGGCACTGGAATGGGCTGCCCAGGGAGGTGGTGGAGGCATCATCCTTGGATGTGTTTAAAGAAAGACTGAATGTGGYACTCAATGTCATGGTTTAGTTGATAAGGAGGTGTTAGGTCATAGGTTGGACTTGATGATCTCAAAGGTCCCTTCCAAACTAATTCATTCCGTGATTCTGTGTATACTGTTAAATTGCAGCTATTTCTATATTAAATRTGAAACTGCCTCTACAGTTCTGTTCAGGTTGAAATCACCGTTGATGCGCCCAGTTTTCATTCATTAATCAGTATTAACTTCAATGTGTAAATAAATACCTTACAAGTATTAACTATGGTGTAAATAAATCCTTAGATATCAGTTCCTCATTTTACACTATTTAACTCATGAACACTAACACAAGATAAACTACAAATACTGAAACTCAATTGAAATCTTGAATTTATTTTAAGTTTCATTAATTTGTTTGCACACACTGCTTCCTCATATTCTCCCAAAAGTGAAAACTGGTACTCTGGTTCAACATTCACATGAAAAATCTGACTTAAAAGGAAAACATTTCATAACCTTCATTCTGAAAAGTGTTTGAGACTTTGCACGGAGACTCCTCTCTCGTCTTCTTAACAGGACACAACATTTAAATGAGAACATCTGCAGCATTCTTTCAATACTCCGGGGAAAGCATGAAAAGCAATATGTTACAGTAAGAGCAGAAGCAATGGGGACTCTTTCTTTGCAACTCAGTCAAAATATGCTGCATGTAGGCATATTTAATTTTTTAAAATGAATTTACTTAGAGTTCTTAAAGAAACCAGCTGTTGTTACAGTATCTGTGCTTGAAAATCCTCTGAGTCTAGCAGTTGGAAGTTTACATACTTATTCCATTAATTTAGATGACTGTGAACATTTCCCATAGAATAATTGTGCTGCATAATGCATGACTATTTATTCTCTAGTAATGTCAGTTGAAAGAAAGGAACAAGAGGGGGAAAGAAGTAGGGGGGTTTTGGTAGGTTTTTTGGGATTGTTTTTTTTGGAGGGGCTTGGTTTTTTGTTTGGTTGGTAGTTTGTTTTGTTTGTTTTTTGTTTGAGGAGTTTTTTTGTGCACTTAGAAATTAAGTAAGTTCAAGAGTGTTAGTGCTGCTTTCATAGGGCTTAAGTTGACACATTTAGGTCTCTGAACAATCCTCAGCATTCCTTTGGTTCATATTAGCCACAGAATCCCATATTTTTTTTTATAGTCTGGGTCTAATTACATCCAAACTTTATGTCTGTTTTGAAAAAGGACACAGAACAMACCAGTATCCAAACYGTGGATTTGTCATCTRCCTAACCATCRTTAACTTCCTGAGGGAATTTAGTTYCCAGGGTGATATTAAACCTAGGAAGATGCACTTGATTTTGGTACTCTTAAAGCAGAAGAAAGTTTTATGGGGAAAAAAAGGTCTCCTGAATATTAACCTTACCTCTGCCCTTTTCTTGTTGTCTCCAAGTTTTCCTTCTGGATATTTTGAAAAAAAAATGGCTTCCTAATAATATTGTAAAATACTGGAGAGCGGGATACCAAAAGAGGTGGCCATTTGCAGAACCCACAATTTTCTCCAGAAGTCAAGGCCAAGAGACTCCCACTCTCTCTCTCCTCCCACCCAATTCTGTCTCTAAGCACCCAAGGAATCACAGCAGAACTCCCAGAACTGTGTCTTTCATTTCTTGTTGATCAGAATGTCTTCTTTTGGTATAGTCCAACACAGTTGGGTGTAGAAGGGCTCACATTTTCCTAACACACCATACATAGTATAATTAATATAAAGGTTACTAAGAGAAATGAGAATGTTCATTGTACTGCCCATTTATAACAGGAAGTTCTGTTTCTTCTAATTTCCTATCCTGAACATTTATGTAGAAGTCCCTTGTCCCTGCTGTCATACCATCCSTATGGATATCTACACTGAAAGTTTTAAGACAAGACACTTAAATACCTGAGTTGTTATAGGGAGATTCTACTTGACCTTGTTATGAATAACACAAGATCTCTTGGCAGACATTATCCAGTAGAAAATAACCCCAGGTTTTCAGACCACATTGGGTGAAGTCAGGTGCAGATTTAAGCCTCTTGGCAGCTCTTCCCTTTCACAAAGGAGGTATCAATAACTTGGAAATCCACTAAAGCATTCCAGTGCTAGTGTAAATGTGGAGGGTGGATCATAGGATAGAAATGCTGCACTCTGACACCCAGTGTGGAGTTTTCCTCCTCTCAGCCTCAATGCTCTCAGAGCCTGTCCAATGTGAGGGTTCAATCAAAGGATGCCTTAAAATCTGTGAACAACTGTGAACCACACCTTTAAAAAAGAATTTCAGTTTCCCAGCTGAGGGATCTCTTTTGCTTTAATCCAACATGCCAAGTGTTCTACTCTGGCCACCCCAAGAATCAGATAGAATCAGCAAACACCATGAGATCTCACCAACATCAATATCCCCCATAACTCCCGACAGACGTAACAGCTATGGACTTCATGTGTACCACTGAGGCTGGAAGTAAATTAACTGAAGTAAATTTACCAGAATATGCTTTGGGGGTCTAAAGAAGGGAAGTGGAGGTACTCCTAACAGTAGCAGAGAAACTGAAAGAAATGAGAGAGAGAAATCAAGATTAGACTGAAAGGTTGATTTGCTCCRTGTGAGGATATGGCAAAAATGGATTAAAACCATCTTTCTGCCAATGAGCAATATAACAGCAAAATCTGGACTGCTTTTCAAAAACACTTTACAAAGCACTTTAGACTCAGATACAAGTAATTTCTCATGCCATACAGGTAGTTCTCRCTTCTCATTATCTTTAATCAGAGCATAAGGCCATAAGAAAAATGTGGCACAGTGATTCATGCCATGGATCAAATATGACCAGGCTAGTATAGCAGAATAAAAGAATCATTGAGAAAAAAAGCTTTAAAAATTGGAATGAATTGTATAAATTGTGGTGAATGCAGCCAGTGAAAAGAAGAGAAACAGAAGTTAAAGATCTAATTAAAGTAAATTAAAAAACAACATTCTTGCATTCAAACTACTTTAACTCATAACAGCATATACTCGAGAGGAAAAAAAGCCTGGACTAGCTCTTTGTATGCAGGTTTGCTGGTTGTTTTATCTGAACAGAGATGGCAAGGAAATTCTGAAGAATTAGAGATCTATCAGCTCTAACTATCAATAAGTAGAGATGTGAAAGTCATCCTCCTATTGAGATTTTTAACAGTAGATGGCTTTTCTCTAATCAGTCTGCTTCTGAAGACAAACATGATTCTACCACTATATGTAGTATTTAGAAACCATCATTAAGGTCACACTTGATGACAATAGGAACAACCATGGGTTTAAGCACTAGGTTTCTGCCTGTGATAAATGTGAAAATGAACAGGCACTGAAACAGCCATAAGAAACAGTCATGAACTCAAGTGACAGCAGGAATAAAATGACCATATTGTGTAAAAGAAAAGTATGTGGAGTTCTCAAGAATGAGATAACAACCTACTTCTAATATATGATACCATCAAGTTAATACAGAAACTTTACTCTGAAAGCAAGGTACCACGAAAATCATGTACTCACCACACAGAAAAAAAAGGAAGATCATTAAAGAGAAATTACTACATGATCCAGCACAACACTTAAAACCACAGAAAAGTCTACAAAGGAGAGAAGTAAAAGGTCTCATATATAAGAGTCTGGAGTATATTCAGAGGAAATGGAAAATATAATCAGAAATCATTTAAAAAAAAACAAACATTCTCCTGAACAGAGGGTCTACAATTATAAAGTGTCAAAGAATAACCTGCTGGAAAAAACAAAAAAAATCTCATTATTTCAGTGCTTCAGCGTATCTCCTCATAAGGATTACATACATTGGTATTGCTGATAATCTGTGCAACTCTTCTGTGAGTTACAACTGTTCTGGTGACATGAATATTTTCCCTCTCTGCTTTGTGTATTTATTTGTCTTTGAAGATTTTTTCAATTTATTGAGTAACCATAAATGAAGCTGCTCTTCAGAAAATTCTGGGGTTTTGTGCTAGTACAATTTTTTCTGTGAAACCCTCATATATGTGTTAAAGGCATTTATTTTGTATAGTGATGGTTCAAAATTGCTTTAATTCTTGAATACTGAAGTTAGTCCACATGAATGATATCCAAACAGAAATGTAATTTTCTTGTTTTATTCCACATGATATTTAATACCCCTGTCTCAGGTTTAGAATACCAAAGATAAAAATTTATTTTTGAAAGATCAACATTGGTATTATTCACAGAATTTCTCTGTTAAAACCAATCTACAGTCCACCATGATGTTTATAACCAAACTGACTATTTTTAATTTTATTTGAAATAGTGGATTAGCTAGTCCCCAGAGTGAATTTCCTTTCCTTTTAATGTATTGGTACCCAGGATTAGAAATCTATCATTTTTTCCTATTAGTTTACTACTTTTATATATCACTTTCAATCATATAGCATATAAATTACAAATCTAGAGATGAGCATTAGGAAAAATGTCCCAAGTGGATTTCAATGCTTCTATTGATGTTTTAAAGAACACTGCAGATGTTAAAAAAGGCACAAATCCAATTTCAGGTCACACATCAGCCTACCCATGTGACTTAATTGCCTACTGATTGATAGAGGAGGGAAATATTTGATCTGTAAATTTTCCCCCGACACATAACTTCAAAGGGAGCACTCTTTACTCCTTTTAAACCTAAGTTTGGGTGTCAGTGCATTAGCCAGTGGAAGGGATTCTGCCCGTTCTGCCTTTATTCTTGCAAAGGAAGACTATGATTAGTTTCCTGGTGCAAGGCAGCTATGAGAGAGTTGGATTGTTCTTTAGACACCAAGGATAAAACTGCAATTTTTTCCCTTCCCACAGGAGCTGAATAAATGATGCTTGACTGAGGGTGTCAAAAGGCCTTTTTGACCAGTGAGCCTTTCTGAACCTGAATTTAAGTGCTTTTTGAGGAAAGGGGAAATGGTTGTTTTAATAGACTTCTCACACTTCAAACTCTGCAGTCAAACCTTGATAACCTTCAGAGGAACTCACTGAAAGACATAGCTGATGCACTGGGGGTGACAAAAATGGGTATGAATATTTTCTCTATAGTGCAATTATATGATTTTTTCAATCAGTAGCCATGTCTATTAGGCTTTTTTATTTATACATTCTTTATTACTAAATACTCCCTGTTATCAAAATGTCATGTTCCAGTTTTCGTGGGGCTGAACAAAACATGCAAAGAACCAATGCTATGATTAAAACACTGGGTTTGCAATATTAAAAAATTCCAGCATGAACAATTAGGCTTCTGATTCTACTGTGATATTTGATATTATCAAATAAAAACACTTCAAATTCCTTCTCATTTCCAATGCAAAGACTGTGGAACCTGATCTACTATTAATAAAGCTTCCTAATTGCCACGTAACTCTAAGATACAAATGACATTGGATGTAAAAGTCCATAAATAATGATGATAAAAAGCCACTGTTCCTCTACATCTGGGTTCTCACACTGATATTTTGAAGTGTCAAAAGCATTAAATTTAATTCCTGGCTCTTTGTGTGCACAATAAAGATTTAGATAACCTATCTACTTTAAATCAGCAATATATGGGCACTCATCTGCAGCCTCTCTATAAATCAAGCAGTGAGACTCAGCCAGTTATAAATCTAAGACACAAACTCCAAATAGCAGACAAGAAATTGTCTCTGACACAGTATGAGCAGGAGGCATAAATGATTTCTGTCTATGCAAATAGGCAATCTTAAATAAATTTTGAAGTAATAATTTTCAAATTATTTTTGCTCAAGTACAAGAGAAATTAGGATTTTGGAAAGAGGGTGGTCCACATTTGAAAGATTTTAGTACGGTCACACTCAGCTCTGCAAAATACTTCACAGTCCATAATCCAGCTCTRGAATGGAACAAATATCCAAGATTTTATACACAGAATAAGAAAGAATCAAGACCCATACTTCACTTCAGCTGAGATTTACCCTTTTTGTAAATGTCCAGCATAAATATCACATGACTGCAGCAGCTGAGAAAACATTTGTTCTGACCACTCACATGTCAGAGTCGAATCAAAGTGAAAGGCAGAGAATATATAATTAATATCACCCTCTACAATTTGCAAAAGCTCATTTATTGGAGCCTCCAAACTTTCTGCCAAGGGTAGGTGGGGGTCTTTCTAGTTTACTTCTCACATTTTACACTTCAAATAGCACAAGAGTTTTTTAGATTTCTAGGGGGGTTTGGAGGTTTTTTTTTCCTGAAATTGATCCCAACTTTCTATAAAGCCATTATTGTGATTGGCTATGTTTCACACTCCGAATAATTATTAAAGTATTATTAGTAGAGCCTTAACATGAAAAGAGTATGGTACTGAGTTTAAGGTATCTTGCCTCCTGAGAATGATAGGGAACTGAAACTATGGCAAAACTAACTAGCAGACTGCTTGAAATCACAAAAAAAAACCCTTCTTCAGCTACTTTTGTAGTGTAGATGATGTAAGGGAGGTGTTTTAGTCTCCAACAGTATGTCACAAAGATGATGTGTGTGGTATTTCCCTGTTGTACAGAGCTTGACACTAACCAGGTCCCTGCTCTTCAGTCAAGAAAGAAAAACATTGAGAAGCACCAGTATAGAAGATCTGCAGCATAAGAACCTAGAAAGAAATTTCTGATTTTTCCCTGAAGGATGCATAAAATAAAACAAAGCAGAAACAGAAAACTACAAAAATGTATTTGGATAAGATATTTTTGATTGCGTTTTTTACACAATTTACATATCACAAAGTCAACTTTGACAGTGTAGTGCTGCCATATTTCAACTTCAGTCATCGGTTTTAAGTAGTGGGCTTTGATATTCTTACTTGTTAATTAGCAATAGAAATCCCAGAAGCTGAAATTTATCACTCAAGTATTTTTAGTCCTAACTCAAGGAAGGTTGGATTGAGGCTTGCCAACACTGCTTGATAAAGATTAAAGTATCAGTGACATGGCAAGTGCTTGCCTCACCCTAAGCCTGAAACCTTCCAAAATTTGAAGTGTGGGGACTGTTAGTGTTGAGAATAAACTCGTGATGTCTAACTCAACTGGATTAGGAATCTGGAGCAAGTTACTTTTCTGCCTTGGAAATGTGAACATAGGATACATTAACAATAATGATATAGGAGCTTATTAATACATTGTTAATAAATTAACAATAACAAGCTATGATCAGTGTATAATCGGAGAACAATAGTTTACCTTCAGGCATCATAGCTACAGTCTCATACAGCAGTGGTAACACAGCAAGAAACGAGACAACAGAGTATGGGTTTGGGAAGGTTTTTGTGGTGGTGATATTTACATTTTTTTAGGATTAGAACTTAGGGAAGGACATTAATGAACTATTTTATGCCTGCTTTGACATATAGCATGTGACAGGGATGAAGTCAAGTGTTCCAAATGAGAAGACAGTTGGGTTAAATCAGAATGAGAGCTAGCCCAAAAGTTACTCGGTTAAAAAGATGAGGTGCTAGGTGCAGTTGTAACTTCCCTTTGCTATATTTCTGCTGCTGAGTGTCTTAAGATCTTGTTTGCATAGGTGCACTTAGCATTTCATTCCTTCTTATTTTATTTTAACCGCAATTCTGCATTGCCAAAAATGGCTCTTTTACAGTGAAGGGGCGTTTGCTAATCCTCCTATTTAAAAGAAACATACAGAGAGCTCAGCTGTCTCTAGCACTAGCTCATGATTTATTTTACAAGCAGTTTCACACAGCTCTTTACTAAACAGACATTCTTTGTGCTTTATTACAAGTTTGTTCCATTGAGTCATGCTCTCTGCGGGATGTTGTGCTATATTTTATTTCACGCTAGCTATTAATTACCTTCTGGGCCCTGGATCATGTGTCCCTCAGCCTCATTTTTTACAACGGTGCCTGCTAGTGTTGCTAGTCAAGGGGCTGTCAGTATTTCCATTAGAAAACCCATCTCTCAGGGGTTTATAAGTCAGCTGTAAAGCTTTACTCCTGGCTGATGGCTGGCATACATGGCCGCAGCCAGAAGGGTTCTTTCTTTTCTTTCTTAAATTGAACTAGAAAAAAAAAGCCCTCAATGCTTTTAAGTTGTAGAATCAGACATGAGTTTGACTGTGTTTTCAAAACTCGAGAAACAGTTTTATTTCTTTAAACCAAGTTTTGCTGATAATATAAACCAGTGCTTGGGACTTTGGCTATTTTTAAAGGATTCAAGTCATCCTTCCTCTTCCATCACTGAACTTCCTTCCACAACACTTTGCTTCTGACTAACAGGTCTGGAGTCTGCTCCCCTGAAGCTGCTGCTGTCTGAATATTCCTGCACATGTATGCCCTTCCATTTATGTCCAACAATGAATAAATTGCTCTCCTCTGCCTATATCTCTACAATGATCATACTCACTTGCAGTTAATATCTCTATATCTCCATTTTGCCTAGAGAAGTTGTTGGTGCCCCATCCCAGGAAGAGGCTGTGAGCATTCCCATTGGAAATGTCCCTGACCATGGCAGGATGGGGGGGTTGAGACAGGATGATCTTTAAAGTCCTTTGAAACACCACCCATTCTATGTTTCTATGAGTTTGAGCAGAACTGGGAGGAGGCAAACCCATGAAATTTCCATAGAGCAACACCTGATTTCTACTTCATTTAGAACCAAAATGGGCACCCCAAAAGCTTCTTTGTAAGGGCTCCAAGGCAAGACAGGACAGCCAGGGCCCCAGAAGTCCAAGCAATCAGGAGTCTCAGAGAGCCAGCACTTTCCAGACAGGGATTTAGCACTGTAGCATGCAGATGTCTACTCCAACTTAAAATTTAAAGCAATTTCTTCCAACTTTATTGCAACAAATCAATGAATGATTTTAGTGCAACCTTTCAATGGCAGGCATTATCCAAAAATAAAGTTCTTACAAGCTATGTGGTATGACTAGATACTCTACAAAAATAGAGATGCAAACTAGAGATGTGTTTGATCCCAGTGTTCTTATCATGGGAAATTATTTTTACAGCAAAAAAAAAAGTATATATCAACAACTATATACTATAATGATACAAAAAAAATTGGAAGACAGTCAGTTTTAACTAAATGTATGAAGTTTATCCTCAGTCACTTCCCAAATAATCTGGAGCACAGGAGCATGAACATGCTACAGAGGAGCTTATGAAAAATAAGCCTGGAGTATAGCAAGAAAAACTACAGGAGACTTTTATATAGTCTTGATTAATCTGCATTTTGATTTATTAACTGCATAGTGGTGGAGAATTAGGCAGTTATCAACCACAGAGAGAGAACTGACAATTAAATTACTGCATTTATGAGTTACAGGTAAGATGAAAGTGAGCACTTCTTTAGCATGGTAAGAAGTGATAAGACTGATAGAGACCAGATAATGAGCACCACTAAATAAGATGGAAAAAAATTCCAGTTAAATAGAATTACTACCTATAAAAGTCAACAGTCCTTGCCATTAAGGTTTATTTGTCTTAAACTCCCTAGGATACATCCTGCTTTATCAAACTTCTTGGATAGATGGTAAGTTGCTTATTTCTATGCTCTCATGCAAGTGAAGTGGCCATAGATTCTGAAAATTCATTATCCTCATTCTTTTATTTTATCTGGTCTGCTATATACATATTCTGCTATATTTTCGTCATCTAAAGAGAACACAATGCCAAACACTCCTTTAGACTATCAGTAGTAAGGAAGAACATTATATGGGAGATGAGGTACAGAGACAAGAGGACAGTAAATCTATAAAAAATAATTTACTTTATCCAGGTGGAAGAACATGTTATACCAAAAGGAAAGGAAAATATTGGTAGGAGGGGTAAAACATCTTTCAAATGCATACCATATCAATTATACAACCATATTAATTATTAAAATAATCTTAAACAGTTTAAAGAGAACCCAACTGAATCAAGGCTTCGTAACCCCTCCACTGTAAACATCCTTCTCAGATGCTCCCAAGACCATTGTCACTATCCACTGGCTCTCATTCAGACAAAAGTATTCCCTCTCTAGTAAAAAGAGTTAAGACAATTTACATCAGAATAACTGGGGAGTGGGGATGGAGGTTATCACCACAGAACCAGATATTACTGTCATAAAATTGGCCATCAGTTTGAAAGATAGATATGGAAGTTCTGTCATCTGTTGTTTTAGGATTTGTATTTGGGTTTTAATTGCTTCACCCCTTGGAGTTTTAAATTCCTTAGAGGACTGAACATGTGAACCTCAGATCAATATTGAATACTAGACATATATTGAGCTCACAAAATTCCCTCTTTTGTGTAGGCCTAATATTTTCTCATCATTGTCATCTTCATAAGGAATTCAGGATTTTTGCGGGGTCAGCCACACAAAATCATCCACGTTCATTCTCTCTGCTTCTGTTTTAATTCATCAAAGAGAAAATAAATCTTTACACAAGAAGAATAAAGAGCAAGAGTGCCACCTCTGAATCCAGTTTCTTTCACTGATCTTACATTTCTACCCCCAGTTCTTTTTCAGTGGGAAGAATAGTATGTGCTTTTATTTTCTCTTTGAGGTTTACTGTGGCATTGAAGATTCACTTCAAACAAGAGGTGGTAGCTTTATTTAAATCCATATTCATATACAGTCCACAGCAAGCTTACTGTCCATAAATCAAACTGATATTTCTCCACAACTCCTCTCAAGCTATTCTACTCTCTTCTCTAATTCAGAGAGGAATTGTCAGTCACGAAAATTAGCTTAGGATGCATTTTCAGTTTATTACCTTGGTTGACTTAGCAGGTTTCCCTGCTAGCTCTGACCTATACTTGCCATTGTAAAACAATTAGAAGAGATACCTGAAAATATTTACTCTGAATGCAGGCTTTGACCCAGCTAGACTGTGACTGCAGACCCAGACTGACCTCACAGCAGGGATTCTCTCTCCCCAGGATCCTTCTTCTTCATGATCCTCCTGAGTCCCTCTTCCTCAAGGTTCCTCCTCATGATCCTCCTCACCAGCTAACCCACTCCCTTTTATCACACTGATCTTTATTGGATACAGCTCTGACTCCTCAGGGCCAAGGCGGTATTGGGTAATTAACACAGCTGTTACTTGTCAGGGGTGAGGTCACCTGTATTCCCTTTTCCTACACTAAACTACTGCTTTGGAAAAAAACATTGATCAATGCAGAAGTGATAGAGGATCTAAAGCAACTCAAATTCAGATTTATATTTCTTCTGATCTCATAGTAGGTCCACAGTGTTTGGCTCAGAGGTCTAGGTTTTAGACCTTTCATTCCACATCTGTGTGAAAGAAGTGCTATCCAGATGCTACCATTAGTCACAGCAAGGTGCAAAGGCAGACTCAACGTGGCCCTCAGACATCATCCACAGGGAAGCGAACTCACTTGGTTCAGTATCATTTTGCAAGTCTGCAAATATACACTCAAAGTCTGGGACCTCTGCTAATGGTCCTGAATACTTTTACCTTCCCATTTCAGGCTATGAGCAGTCTTTATTGCCTATTCATAGTCAATTAAGTATTAAATTTTCTCCTGACACATCCTGTAAACCAGTTACTTTTAAATTAATTTAAACATAGCCACTAAGTATAGTTATAAATAATTAGTAACTCATATGTGTTGCACCACAGAGCAAAGTGTTGCAGTTCCTTCAGTGTTTAGCCTTTTTAATCCTCTTCTGATTAAAAAAAAAAAAAAAAAGGAAGCATGTATTTTAATAGACTGATAGCAAAGATTAGTGTTTTGTAGATCTGTGGTACTCTCCCTTCTCCAGGACTGGGCACAGCCAGAGCACTGTGTACATGAACAGCTCTGGACTGGGGCACCAGGGATGGCAGGGACCACAGAGCTACTCATGGAGCAAGCAGGGATCTGGAAAGGGGAAAAGGACTGTCTAATGGAATGTTTCAAACCCCCTTGGCTCTGTATCAGTCTGTCTGCTTACATATACTCTTCTTGGAATCCAGGGGAATAGGTCCTGTCTCACAGCGAGTAGCACTCTTCCCTCTGTTTAAATAAATATGAGCTGTGCTCAGACAAACAATCTGTGCTGGTCCTCACCACACTGGAACATGCTTCTTAAAATATTTCCTGATGCTAGGGGCTGCCTGGTATGCAAAAACACTCACTCCAAGTGTGACATTAAAGTTCGGTGACAACCATTTTCCTGCTGAGTGAGCAGACCAGGTTATAGCCAGTCTTCCTGGCGTGGTTATGGCAAATTTATACTGTACCAAACAATTCCTCCTAGATTTGCACAATATTGGCAAAGGGCATCTCCTTATCCATGTAGAGTTTATTTCTCATCACTTCAAACACTATGACAGACCTGAAACCCCTTTCTGTGTGCTAAAAAAGGGACTCCCCACCCCTTATGCAGTACAAGGGACACAAGCCCATCTCCATGCAGGTCTCCAAAACCCATCTGCATCCTAGAGAGCATAGAAAAGCATAGTCCTGCAGAGAATAATCTCTGTGGGGTTCAGTCCCACAAAAACTATTTCATGGGAGTACATGGACTGAAGCAGGAAGCATTTGAATCCTGAAAGAAGAGATTTCAGTAAATGCAAGAACAAATTCTTCTCAAACATTTGCAGAAAGTGAATTAAAATTATAGAATAGTTGAATTAAATTCTCTATAAGCTTTACCCAGGAGTGTACATTACTTACATAATGTACATAAAATAAAAACAGGATAAAAATTTTTTTGTTCTGATTTTCATACATTGATCAAATGCATTGGAAGGATGAATTTATTCTTTATTGTTTTCTAAATTAATACACCATACTAAATATGTAAATGCTGACTAATTAATTAGCTACAATTCAAGCTGCAGACAAGCTGTTGCTCTTTAGGTAATATATTGATTGAAGTCTCTGTCATTTTTGTTTTAAGTGCACCATTATCTTCCACCAAAATGTTTGATTTATGATACAGACACAGTGGAAGTTTCAAGTTTTATTCCCCAGTGTCTCAAAAAAATAAAGACAAAGCAAGTATGTAACTGTGAATGACACCAAATGACAACATCCTAACAGTTTATACAAGAAATGTACTCACACGGGTAGTGCTGTGAAGGGCCAGAGCAAAACAAAATAAATGGATTACCCACAGGGGGGAAAAGGCCACTTTGGGGTGATTATATAATACGTTTTTTGATGGAACCTTAGTCATTCAAAAACAGCTTTTTTTTCCCCAACCAAAATCAACATGTTTTTCCTCTACTTTGCTTTGACCTTGACCACAAGCATACATCCTTCCTGAGAAACAATTCTAAGTCAACAACATAAGCTTCATTATTGCCTGCATTTTTCAAACAGACAAGAATAATGCACAGCCCAGATCCATGCCTGAGACCCTTGTGAACTGCAATGATCCTTCTGTACATGGAGGGGCTTGGAGGAAAAGCAGCATAATTTGGGTTGTCAGAATTCACGCAGTTATTTTAGCACTGACACAAGTGTGAACTTAAAAAATGTCATGTCAGAGTTGTCAGACACAGCCACGATGTTAGTGTAACTTTTCAGTTAATAGCACAGCATTTAAAGTAGCTTGATAGTTATTCAGGGGGCAGGAAATTTCAACTGGATACTCAAAGGTTGAGCTGGTCATGATGCAGGTAACATGGAGCCTGTTGTTCCTGGGCAAGCAAACCTGGCAGAGAAGGTGCACTTAATGACTGCAAAAGCCTCTGCACAAAACACAACCCCCACATTTCAGCCAAGCTGACATACACACATTATCACACACTGTGCTAGTCAGAGAAAACATGCCACAGCCCATACAGAAAAGGAAAATGAGCCTTCAACTCTGACATCATAGTTTACATATTTATAGATTAGCATAGAGAAATCTGCATCCTCACTGCTACGGCTCCTAATGGGACACCACATCATCTCTGGAGAGCAGTCTTGTTCATGCTCAGGGAGGTGTTATCCAAACTTTGGTGAGTGAATCTATTAGTCAACAAGCTTGTTGACTTCCAGCAGAAAAATATCTAGATGTTCTGTGAAGGGTTAGTTTAGACATTTTAATAAAATCTTTTTATTTGTATGGAAATGTACAAAATAAATATGGCAGGTATTCTTTTCAGATATTGATGCACAGAGAAAAGCAACATAGATACAACATGGAAAGTTGGTAGAAGAAAAAATAATTCCAACCTTACAATGTCCTGTTAAACCTAATGGATCCTTGCCAATTTTTACTGGGGAGAAACAAGAAGAAAAAAAGGATAGTGTTATAGTAATGTCATAAAATTCTTATTGATATTCCTAGAACAAGTTTCTCAATGTTTTTCTCTAAAGTATTTTTTAATCATCTACTACTGTAGATGATTAAAAGGAAATGATTACTAGAACAAAATTGCTTTTCCACTGGGTTTGATTTGGAGAACAGAGAAATCAGCACAAGGCATTCCAACCATACAGTCAAGTTTATACAACATGGCAGTGTTCCCACATGGAATTGCTCAGGCCAGTGGCTCTGGTGTTCTGACAGGGGATCTCTGCCCAAGCATGGGGGACACCCTCCCAGAAGCTCTGCCTCCTTGTTCCACACATCTGCTCTGACACGTGAGCTCTGTGTCCTCAACTGGACCTCTCCCAGACCTTTAATCACTGCACACTGACCCACGAGACTGAGAGAGTGCTCAGTGCTTTGTCAGCCAAGCAGAGAAGCAGCAGCCTGGGGCAAGAGTGACAGGCCCACCAACAAGGGGCACTAGAAAAAGGGACATCAGATGCGGGGGGCAAAATGCTAAATGTCCCCTTACATGCTAAATGTTTAGGACAGCAAGCGTTCTAAAACTGGTTTGCTTTCCCTGTGGAAAGGAAAAGGGATGAAGTTGTTATTCTTCCAAAGACAAAGCTGTGCAAAAGAGAGGCTGACTAAACCTTCCAAATTTACTTTGTGGCTACAGGCAAGCTTTTTGTACTGAATTAAGAGCCTGAGCACACCTGTGGTCAGTGGCTGTGCAGGAGGAGTGTCTGTGCCTCAGGCAGCCCAGTCTACTCCGGGTGAACAAAGAGCAGAGCAACTTCTCTCTCGTGCTCCAAAAGGTGCAAAACGTGTTCTCACCAATGCTACTCATGGTGGTTCTGAGGCTAATGGGCAAGAAACAGCTGTTTTCTGATCTCCCTAGAGCTTGTGCCACTAGGGTTTTCAGCGTTTTGCTGAAATTATGCAGAATCTGAGACTGTACTTAAATGCTGCAGCAATAGGGACATACGTTAAGTATCAGTGATTAATTTGCTACTGAAAAATATATATTTAATCTGAGTGCAAACACTCAGAATTCAGTAATTCGGCTTAGTTATTCACCTCCCTTCTAACCTGGAGATAACTTTGGAAGAAAATATTACTATTCATAATGGAAGTGTCGTTATTTTATCCAACTTTGAACTAAGGTGCCACCTACCAGAATAAATCAGGAGGATTTAACTGGGTCTATTGAAAACAACAGGTCAAAAGCAAATCTGTCTGCTTACATAACTGCTATGTTAAAGTACACTATAATTAGATTTCTATATCCACAGATACCAAAAAGGGGATCATGCTCCTCCCAAGAAGTCTTGATACTACTCAGCAGTTAACTGTCCATTTCTACTTTCCCAAACAATGGTGATTATAACAAGTACTCATCTTCAGTTCTTATGTACTTGACACGGATTATTCAGTGCTTAAAAATGCAAGCTGAATACCTTTTTTAATTATTACTATTAACATTGAAATGTCTGTCTTAGGAGTCCCAGGCTTTTTCAGGATAGCCAGATGCCTCAGCCTTGCAACTAGGGGGCAAGAATGAAGGAATGAGAACTTCCCACACAATAGGGGAGATGAGGAATTTAATTTCTAATTGCAGACACAAGTTTCTGTCTTCACTGCTAAGTACCAACTGCAGAGAAGCAGCAAACCATGTCTATTCTTAAAGGCTTTGTTTGGTGGTGGGCAGATGCAGGCTTTAGCTTTAAAGAGGGAGAGATAATAAATATTTTAAAACTCCCACGGGTAGTTTGTGAAGAGTAGGTAATGTCTGTTCAAGCTACAGAGGATGCTTCAGAGAGAGAAGGCCACTGGCAATTTGCCCTTCGTCACTTGCACAACTTCCACTTCAAACACAAGATGCTTCACTTATCTTCCTGCAGTTACATCTGCCAATATAATTTGTCCATTTGGAATAGAGAAGTGCCTCATCATCAATGCCTCACTAAGTATTAAGAGCTGAAAACTCTGCCATGAAGCACTTGGAATGCAGTTTCTCTTACTTTAGCAATAAGAGCTCAATCCGTGCATTTTATGCCTTAAGATGTTAAAGATTTTCCTACCAATAACACACAGGAAGAGATCCAAACTTGAACAAGCCAAAGCCTTTGACATATTCCAACGGGCATGCCCTGTCAAGTTTACCTTATATCACTCTCTCGTCCATGTGACTGAGATATATATGGATAAAAATGAGTGGAAGAGCATTGCATCCACTGCTCTTCAGGATCAGTTGATTTATATCAATTTCTTTTTTCTTTTATAGGCAAGAGGTTTATATTTATGGGGCCTAGAAACTTAAGACTGGCTGAGTTTCAGATCTCATCCTGCAATATTGGGAATTGATGCCTGACAGCTGACAGTCTGCCAAGTGTAGGTAACCACCTAACACAGTTTCTCTCCTTTGGACTTGGTCACTTCAATATTCTGGGAATCTGAATTAGAGGAGAGGCTTTGACCTGCCCTTGCTCGAGACAGTAAGTAAAGCAAGAAATATTGCAAACTTTCTCTAAAATGTCACCAAGCTCTCAGAGCTAAAGGAACCTCTGAAATGGAAGGGAAGAGACACTCAGAGAAGTTACACTGAGGGAAGCTGTAGTTTCTTCAGCAACTACTAGAGCACAGTTTCAAGTGGTGTATTACAGTCCTGCCATACAGTCCACAGGCTTGTCTGCCCAAACTCATGACAACAAAGCTCTGGGAAGGTGGGCACTTATTCCTGGAGTTCATACCCCTGTGATTTTTGTAAGCTTGCTTGTTAGGTGACATTTACACTTTTGGTTTGCTACAGACTTTGAACCTGTTGCTGATGACTTTTACATACACAGTGGAATTCTTCAGGGCTATTTGGAGAGCAGAGGAATTTGTGTGTTACTGGGTTTGACCCCAGTAACACCTATGGAATTGAAACATTTTTTTCCAGAGAGACTGAAGTGTGTATATGTCTTCATATCAATCTCAGTAAAAAGGAGGCAATGACTAGGCTGGTTATGTATGACCTTGCTTCCGGATATTGCAAAGCATGCAGAAAAAAAGAGTTTAAATTATACTTCATGATGCCATGGACTTACAGAAAATAAAATGAAAGAGTCAATTTTGACAAAAGAAGCTCTAGCACATGTACAGAAGACCAGCTGATAAGGTGTATTCAGTTTCTGAACAAGGGAGACCACAGTTTCAAGTTTCTCACATCCTCTCTCAGGATCTACCACCACTTGCTCCTACAGCTGTGCTTTCTCCTTTGTGATATAACGAAATGCACTTGTACCCCCAACTCCTTTGCCACTCACCTGGCATGAAGTCTACTGTTTCCAAATCGAACAAGCAAAACTCTAACAGAAGGAAAGCTCTGGAAGGAGATAACTCTCTCCCCCTGCTAAGCATGCTGGCCTCAGATTGCAGAACAAGATCATTAAATAAAGTAACCCAAAAGCCTCCAATCTCAAGACCCTTACCCCAAATCAAGACAGCCTTTGCACAGAGCCCCCCCACCTCTTCCTTGGACTATACCCAGA
Source organism: Mixornis gularis (assembly GCA_003546035.1). Classification (NCBI taxonomy): domain Eukaryota; kingdom Metazoa; phylum Chordata; class Aves; order Passeriformes; family Timaliidae; genus Mixornis; species Mixornis gularis. The sequence continues at coordinate 1,027,699 of QVAJ01000157.1, forward strand.
AGGTTTTACTGTGTTCACAAGGTAAACTCCAGACACTCCAGAAATAAATGCAAACCACCTTGGAGACTTTGTTTAGGTGGTGCAAAATTTGGCTCAGATTGTGAACCAGTGAAGACACACCTCACCCCTCATGTTTTTTTAAATCATAGATCTGTTTATATTGCAGCCTAATAACAAAATGTTTACATGGTCCTTAAAATATAACATGAAACTACTCTTATTCTGGTTGTGAGGCATACATATTGAAAACCTCTTTCAAAGCATTGCTCTTTCACCTGTGAACTGCAAGAATCTATTTTTCTAGTGAAGCATATATAAGACTGAGGACTAGGTTTTTCCCCAAAATCAGCCAATGTATGCACATACGTAGTAGATGTATCTCTTTTCTTGAAATAATTTCTGAACTATAGGGTACATTCTACTGAAAAGAAAAAAGCAGAAATATGAAGATTGAGTGACTGACCGACTGCTTTATTCATCCAAGTTATCACAAGACCTAAGGAAACACTTAAATGGGTGAGTTTATCACTGTGTGTCTAAGCTTATCATATCAGCTGGTTATGGTTAGAATCTCATGCCAAAACCATCCTGTCATTGAAATAAATGTGTCCCATAGCACAGAAGAATGACTAGATGTGAGAAGACAGTGTGATATGAGCATATAGACACCAAATGGATAATGTAGTTCTGAGCATTGTAGAACATAAGCTAACACTATTTTCCAAAATTTCTTTTCCTTCTAGTGTGTTGGAGGTTAGAGGAGAAAAATAACGTAAATGTTTTCTTGTCACCTGCCTTTTAACAATTTGCTGTCAAGTTATATGGTGAAATTTTGGGAAAATTTCAAATGGTGTGCAGTATCTTGTTAGAATGATGTGAGAAAATTCCTTTAAGACTATTTCCCACATTACTGTAGTTCCTTCATTACAAAAAAAAAAAAAAAACCTTCATCTAAATTTTCCAAGCAACAACTGTTTGAAAAGAGGAGATAAAAAGTAGAAAAGTAAGAGCACCTTTGCATTCACTACCATCATCAAATGCAGGAAACTTCACAGGTTTTTAATCTTAGGACAGCTTTCAGTGTAATTGTTGGTTCCACCCTGACTACTCCTCAAAATGATAGAAAGTGATGTTGACAAAAGATAACAAGCCATGGTACAGAACCTCTAAAAGAATGAAAAACTGGAAGTGGTGTAGTGATGATAGTCCATCACTTAAAGTCTGACACTCCTGAGTAATTTGAGGATAAATGCCCATCCTTTCCACCAAGCTACTCTGATTTTTCTACTTCATTTTCTTTTTCTTTTGATCTTTCTCTCACTTTGAACAAAATGAAATGCAGACTTAAGACCCCATCAGGAGTGGGATATCATGGAAATTTTATAGCTGCCAGAGTTAGCTCAATCAGCTGCTTTAAGTGAAGGGTTGTAGAGCAGAAGGGTGTCTAACATATAAATCCAAATGAAGACTCTGTAAGGTGGGACACCCAGTTCTGGTGAACTGGACCAAAGAGAAGTGAGAGTAAATTTTCAGGTATGTTCATAATTTTAAGACTTTTACCCCCCCCCAAAAAAGGGGAAATAATTACAAAATACCTAAACTACACAACAAAGTAAATGTGAAAACTTCACAAGGCTGAAGGTATTTTCTTAATCTATTTTGCTTCCTATAACATCAGGGAAAGAAATTACTCTAAAATTTTGAAAAACAGCATTTCTAATAGYGTCTGCTATCCCAAAGTACTTGGAAAGCTGCTTAGCATATGTTTCTTTATGAATGTAGTTAGTTTTTCTCAGCACAGCAATAGAGAAAAAAATCAAGTGGAGAAATTTGGTTGTAGACTATCTTTTCCCTGATATATCAGTGCAGTCCTCAGTGCCTAAAGCTACACAATCCTCTGAAGCTGAAGATGGTCAGTAATGGCTTCAACAAATAACATCTGTTCTTCCTTCTGACTGAAATAACATATCCCACAGAGCAAAAAAAAACAAAAATAAAGTTGCCTATGGCTGAAGACTTGTTGAGGTTTGTGCATCAGGACTTTCAAACCACCAGCAACATTTGTTCTGCTGTCCCCTACCCTGAGTATGAAGCCCCCAGCCCAGCCACAAACCTGGGAAAGCCATGATTACAGTAGCTTGTGAGATCTGTCAGATCACAGAACAAGGTAGGAAGGAAGGCTGCAGATTTTCCTGACACAAAAATATGAGGGCATTAAAAGACAGTTCTGGGGTTCCCAAGGAATCCTGAAAAGACAAGGAGAGCCCACATGAGGAATATGGCTCTGTATATTCTGACATTTGGATAGGTCTAATATAAAATATAAATCTGATAAAAAAGGAACCACGCCACATCCCACAAGTAAATCCAGTTCCACCTACATGCTTGCAGTAAAAACTAGCTGTGCCCATATGCCAAAAAACTGAAGCATCAGGTTAAGACAAAGATGTAATGTTTCCTTACCACTCCATTGAGTTACTACACCATAATATAGTGAAATTATGTAGACAAACACCAACTCCAATTTATACCTCTTTCTCAGCAGATTAAGAAAATTGCACACAAAGCAGCTTGTTAAGAAATAAGTAATATTTTTTTAAAGGCATTTAACAATCTGTTCCTGCTACATCTCCTTTCCAGCCAATTTGCACCTATAAGGTCATAGTACAACTGCTTTGGTATCAAGAAAACATGAGTTGCATATTTTTATTACACAGGAGATGTATAACAATACCATTTATGCATATATATATAGCTTTTCCTCACTGCATTTCATAAACACTTTAGCAAAGACGTCTTATATGTATACTGTATAAAATTACTTAGAAGTCCAATATGTCCAATGGTAGAAAATTGGTATGGACAGAAGAATGAGGTTTGTTCATCTTCTTTTCATAGTCCTGTATACCAAAAATGGATTTCTGAATGCCCCTGTGACATTTCTGCCTTCAGACCAAAACTTTGCCTAAAGCAGAAAATTTTTAAAGTGGAATCTACTTACCCAGAGAGAAAAGACCCCAAGACTTGCCACAATCAATAATTCTTCCAGTAAATCCCTTGTCAATGCATACAACACCAATGCAATCTGTGCCTGGGATTTTCATTTCCCCATGGGCAGCACTAAGGTGCCCATTTACATCACTTTGTGCTCAGATATTAACACTAAACATTGCTGGCTCTTTCTTTCATAAAGGGCCACTGGTACCAGTGGTAGAGACTATTTTTGTCTCATAAATAATCAATCAAAAATCTGTTCAGCTTTTCTGAAGACAAGTATTTGTCACATGTCACGTGGGTGGTTGGAGAAGAAGCATGGAATAGATCATAGAATCGACCTCGAAGACCACCTAGTTCCAACCCCCTTCTGTGGACAGGAACATTTTTTGCTACATCAGCTTGCTCAGAGCTCCATCCATCCTGGCCTTGAATTCTCCCAGGGATGGAATATCCACAACTCTGAGCAACCCGTGACAGTGACACATCACCCTCATAGTGAAGAATTTTTTCTTAACATTTCATCTAAACCCACTTTTTCAGTTTGAAGATGTTCCCCCATGTCCTGTCACTACGTGTCTCTATAAAACGCCCTTCTCCATCTTTCCACTGGGACTTTGAACCACTGACCACAACCCTCTGGAGATGACTGCTCAACCACTTTCTTATCCATGTAACAGACCATTCACCAGACTATCATATCACACTATTTAAAGAAAAGTGATATTTGGATTATCAGAGCTTGTTGTCATTCACGTACTTTCCAGTATAAATTATGAATGGCCATTTCTGAAGCATCAGGTCACTGTTCTTATGTGCTCCCACATTAATTTGCAAGATGGTCCCAGATGGCATGAAGACATCAAACATGCTTTCCTCCAATGTTTTTGTCAATCCCTGTCGCTCAATATGTGACAGGACAGTTCCTTTCAAAATTATGCTGAAGGAACACAGGGATGCTTGGTCAGAAGCACAGGTACTGTACTGTCATCCTGGACAGGTATAATTTATGCTGAATTTCTTGCTTTTTGTAACAGAAACAGAGTGGCCACCTAAAATTAAAGGGTTCAAAGTACTATGAAAATACATGAGTAAGAATGAACATCAGTCCTTTTCTGTGAAATTTCAGATATACTCTATGGCAAAAAAAAAAAAAAAAGCTTTTCTACTCTGAAGCTGTGTATGCAAAAAGCTTAGGGAATTACAGAATATTCAGGATCACAAAATAATTTTATTATTGCTCTTCATCAAATTAAGTCATTATTCGGTCTCCCTCAATTTAGGCATGACAAGCCTGACAGGTGTTTCAGGCAGGAATATATCTAGATCTATGAGACAGAAACATATATTTAGTTTTGTTAGTGAATTCACTCAGGTCAAAGTTGGTTTCCTGGAGATGTTAGAGACAAAAGAACTTAATAAATGTACTTGAGAAAGTGAACAGAATATGAGAATTTTTACTTTTGCTAAACGCTTTTTCCTCTGTCTGATAGTTTGTACTTTTTCAATCTTTTGATTTGCCAGTTTAGACACAATTAGCCTAATATAAATTCATCATAATTAGCAACACTCATCCTACTGCAGTGTCTGTTGAATTATAAGTAACAAGAAGAGTTAGTGTATTATTCATCTGACTGTTAACAAGGAAAATCAAAAGGGTTACAGCAGAGGTCTGAGCACCAGAATTTCACTGTTCCACCCTCAGTCCTGTGACAGCCCATTACAGAAATTCACAAGGGCCAACATTCCCCAGACTCTTTTTTTAAAACTCTTCAGGGAAGAGGATGCAATACTAAGCTCAGATATTTTTCTAGAAATGTGGGCCACTCTGCTTGAGTTTCACATCTACCAAATGATAACCACAGTAAATGTCGTTCAGTATCATTAGACATTTGATTAAGAGTAGCAGCCAGTCGTGCACACAAAAAGTGAATTTCTAAGTAGGCAACAACATAACATTGCAATTTGTACATTTTTTAGTAATAAAATTGCTAGTCTAATTGTCTGTAGTTTAGGATAGGCAATGTCTTCTGGGGCAGCCTACCATGCAAGAAGTTAGAATTTTGGAAAGGGTGCCACAGGAGCACAGTTAACATTTTCATCTGTGCTGACACTATTATCAATGAGGAGGAAATGCAGAGAAATAGAAGCAAAAGGAAAGATGCAGTGAATTTGTTAAAATCTATATGCACATTGAGAAGAGAGACAGACAGAAAGCTTATCAATCTCTTTGACATTTATAAATTACACCAGTTGATATTCTTCTAAAGATATTTTTCTTCAGATTCATGTGCATATCATAATCAACATCAATTAGTGTTTGTCATCAATATTTTAAGGTTTATGACTAAAACTAGATATTTGACTTCTCAGCTGAAAGTAGAAGCCAAGCTGTACTAGATAAGGATGTGCAAAGAGAATTATTTGACAAGAAAAAATGTAAAAATAAAGGAGACAAATATATCACACCAAAAAAAAAGTGGGCTGGAGAAAAAGAACCTGCTGCTTCTGTCTCTGGCAAAAAATGAGGAGTTGTCAGGAACAAGGAACATCCACACATATCATTTAAAACTTAAACACTGCAAAGGACCTTCAGCTGAAGTTGGAGGTAATACAGATGCCAGTTTTGTTCTTTGAAGATGAAACTTCAATATTGTTATATAATTGAACAGAATTCTCATAGCTATCACCTATAACCTTATAGTAGCATCTTCCAAACACTGCCATTTTTGATCATCCAAAAGATCCCTACCCTGATCCTCCAAAAGGTTTTTAAAAAGGCAGATGTCATACACAGATTAGTTAACACAGTTGTCTGAAAGTCTGCATTAAGCCAAGATGAGGGCTGTTCAACAGAACACAACTACTTAAGTGATCCCTGCTTTTGTTTCAAATCAATACTCAATTAAAAATTTCCTGCAGTCTTAGCTGTTAATTGCTTCACAGTAGAACAAATAACATTTTAAGTGCCTCTAGGCTTGCAACAAGCCCATTTCTTTCTGTTGTAATTGTTTCTCTTCTTGGCACCCTCACATTTCTTCCTTGATCCTGACGAAACAAATTGAAAGAATTAACGGATGACAGGATAATGTACACACAGAGATTGATTGTACACATTTGGATTACAAAAAAATTATTGGGATAAATGAAAGCAAGGAGAAAGTGTATGAAGTGATAATTTTGATGAAAAATATGTTTCCAATGTTTTTGTTCTTAATCTGTAAAAGCATCTCAACCTTTTCAAATTTAGAAAGTTATTCAGACTTCAAAAACAGAATATATTTTAGAATATTAAAGTTTCTTTTTATATATTGTTTGCAATTGAACAAGGATGGTATCAGTAATATTACCACAAAATCATACAGAGAGAGACTAACAAACATCTATCATCAGCTAGAAAGTAAGTATTTTGTATCCAAAGTTTCCAAAGCCCAAATCAGGAAAGAAATTACTTGTTGGCATCTTACTCCTGCAGCTTACAGAACAGCAGAAGTCAGTCCACAATGCCAGACTTTATTTTCCACATGAGATGAGCAGTAAAACATCTGCTCTGCCTAAAATGAAAGGACTCTATTTTCATTTAGAGATTTGATGCACTCCCTATGTCTTTGCATCACCTGCACACACCTCTGCTATTACTTTGTTCCTGCAGAAGAATTCATACGGTGCTTTAATTTCCTCTTTTCCAGAGTGGTCAAACACCCTTCTCTATGTTTTTTCTCCTGTTCCAGGAAGCTGCTCAGGCCTCAGAGACACAGGGACTTGAAGGAGTACATCTCTCTCACACAGCTCCACTGCCCCTCATTTGTCAAGAAGAGTTTGCTAGCAGGTTGTAAATCCTCAATAGATTTGTTTGCAAGGATATCTGCTTTTGTACTTGATCCCTTGCCTACCCATCCCTACCTGTGGCTGAACATCTCTATTCATGGGCTTCTGCAGCCTTTATCTGGAATGGCCTTCCCACAACTTCTCCTCTTGACTTAATTACATCAATAAAAGAATTGCAAAACACCTTTAAAAGTAATGAGCTCTCTCACACACACACACTACTGCTGTTTCTTCTCTTATGTAGCCCATAAAATGTGGCAGGAGACAGATGATTAGAGCTGATGATTCTGCTTTATAAAGGGTAACAAACCCTGGCAATACAGTGCACAGCAGTCTATTTAGATCTTTTTTATTAATAGTAATAATGAGCAGTAAAACTAATTCATGCAACAAATCAGGGACCTTAATCTGATGCTCAGGATCAAGACTTCACAGGTAAACTGTGACTGATATTCTCAGAGTATCAGTGAAGATTAGGAAGACTGAAAACACGGCTTATCTGATTTTATCAATTAAAAATAGACTACACCTTGTCACACTGATTTTCAAGTACGAGATGCAGCCCATGTGAAATTATTATGTCTTCAAACACTCCTAATAGGACTTTTCAAGGCTTCCCTGCAGCTCACATTCTTAAAAAGTTCTACATATCTACAAAATAATTTTCTGTTAGCAACCATCAATTTTCACACAAACATCTAATGAGAAGACACAAAGATTTAATGAACTAACATAACTTTCTCTAGACTAACCTGATTAGTTTAAACCCATTTTTATCAACTGTGTTCTGTGCCCCGTTGTGGCCCAATCACACCCAAGATAAGAAATGAAAATTTCTGCTCAAAAATCACTTTTATGGATATATTCTATATTCTTTATTTGATTATTGTTTTAAACAAAATCCCTGAAACTAACAATAAATTATTATATAGCCAGCTGGCTATCCTACTGAAATACTGGGAGGAAAAAGATCAAGTTACTGTATTCCAATGAGCTTAAAGGAATGCTTCTGCCACAGCAAATGCCACTATCTAATGGTGCTGAAGGAAAAATACTGTTGTTTCCTTTGATTTTTCACAAGAAATATAATCTAAGACTCCTGAAATCACTGCTTCTGGAGAGCACACAGGAATCACTCATTTAGTTTAATTGCACTATGACTCTTATCACTGGTGGAGAAGCTTTAATGAAACTTAAGGGGCAGAGGGAAAAAAAGAGAGAATTTCTCATGCTATCTGAACTTCTGAAGTGAGCGTGTTCCTGTTTTCCAAAAGGTAAAATTCAACCAGAGGGTTAAAATACAAAATCACTCCATTGTTGTTCCTTCACACCTCCAAGAAGATCTGATCAAAATCTTACAGGAAACAAGTGTTTAGCCTCCAGCTTATCCTTGGAAGGGACACGCAGAGGACGTGATCTCCCAGACTGCTTTTATTGTCATTTACCCCCCAAAGCTCACAAGTTTCCAAATGTATCATCTCCTTTTAGAACTACAGACAAGCCCTGTCAGGCTGTTGACACCTTAATGTAGCCCACAAACACCCCAGGTTCTGACTGTCAGTGGTTTTTTAAAGCTGTCAGTCTCCCTGCAGTTATTTGAATGGGATGCTCCTTTTGGATGCTCTTCTAAGTAATTTTTCACTGGTATATGCACAATTACTCCTTAAGAAGAGTAGTGGCATCTGTTCCTCACAGAAAGAAAGGATGGACTGAGAAATGCTGTCAACCCTCAGCAATTTTTTCTTGGCCAATTGCTAAAACAAAGTTTTACATGAGAATTTAAGATTAACAGGAACAAGAATAACTCTTAAAATTGTGTGCACAACAGCAGTTTGGAAATTTTGCCTTTTCTCTATTCTTTTTTACACAACTTTAGCTTTCATTGATTTCACAATTACACAGGGACTCAAATTAGGAAACATATTACCAGTGTTCTATTCCCACATTCCCAGTGTATTCTACCAATTCTTGTAAACAGTAGTTTTAGTTACCAACAGTAACTAAAATTGAGACTAAAAGCGTAAGAAAAGGGGGGGGAAGTACAGTTCCCTCCCTCCTCATCTATATATTTAGTGAGTTTAAAATATTGGTACAATGTTCTTCAAAATCCAACTTTTCCAGTAATGTAAATTTCCTATATAGTTATATTTTGGGTTGCATAAATAAGGATAGTTAGATATCATCAGTGGCTTCCTCTTGACTGGTGAATGCAGCAATTTCAAGACTCCTTTYAGTTTTGGAGTACTGATAAATCATTGATTGCATTCTCTTCACATAATCTGGGAAAATCCATCTTCATTTTTGTAGGTATGGTAAARAGAAAGCAGACCTTTCCCTTTTCCAAACAATTTGTGTAACAATACGGGGCAGTCTCCAAATATTTTTTCCCATGGAAAATCTGCTGAGGATTTTATGAAGTTTTTTCTTCCAAATGCCCTATTTGTTCCATTCTGGATGGAATCCACCTATTCATCAGAACAGCACTCCAGGTCCAGCTGGCACTGAAATTTATCCATCCATAAAAATAGAAAAATAAATTATGTATATATATATATATAAATCCAAACTGTGTAGTGGCAAAGAGTACTCAGTATGCCGTAGTCAATAGCAAGTGTGTCCTGATAAAGGATAAACTGATCTTTTTGTTATGAAGAAGATGTAAAAAGCAAATAACAAATGCATCTGCTAGACTAAAATAAAAAAACATGGGAGATAACAGGAGGGAAGGTTTCCTGTGTGCAACTTGAGGAATGAYAGCGTCCATAAATAGTAACATATTTCCATTCTGTAACATTTATTAATACTCCTCCAGGAAGYTGAGCACAATAAWTTARCATTCCTCCTTTCTAGAAAATTCTKAAAGGAATTGGTAAAATGCAATMATCTGAATCCAGTGTCTGGATCCAGGACAGAGTACCTATTTGAATTAAGATAAAAAACATGCCTAAATCTTTTATTAAATGCATTAAAACTTCCTTTTGTGGGATTATGTCACATRAAGGATAATGGCTGAGAAATTTAACCTACATAAAAGGACATAAAAAGAATCTAAAATGATGGTGTTCTAAGGTGGTAAAAAGGACTCATCCAACCCAAAAGTCAAATTTTACTATATAATAAACAAAAACAAAAATAAAAACCAAACAAACAAACAAGACAAAACTAAAATTGTGTCATTCTTCATGATGAAAATGGGAATCTGACTTATTTGACCACATATTAGTTAGGGTAACTGCCTTACTACAGCCCACAGAATCTACCTTTGCTACATAGATATTTACTTTTGTATCGAAGAGTTGTGGCATTTTACCCTGCAAAAGGCCACATTCAATGGGGATGGATAACACTTCTATACTGCTTTTAAAGCTTCACGGGGCTGCTTGGTCAATTGTTCCTTACAAAAGATACAAGGAACCTATATAAAGATATACCTTTTTTTTTTTCCTCAGGGGTCAGTCATGTGGAAAAATTCTCCACCACAGTGACAATTTCTCTATAATGATAAAATAACTACCTGCTYATTCTTATTCTGTTAAATCTGCCAGTTAGACCTAAAACCCCCATATGAGAAAGATTTGGAAACCTGTCCAATGTCCTTTGGGTTTATTTAATACTTTCCTCAACAATCTTTCTAATATAGCTTGTGGTCAATTAATACAAATATCTTCTGACTCCAGGAGTTTGATAACAACCACATGATATCACCTGCAGCAAGAGCAAACACATCATCACCGTTTTCTTTTTTTAAGTACGCCYTTACCACTTAGTAACAAAAACAGCAACATTTTGCTATCCTGTATTTTGCAGAAAGACTGGATTCTCATGTTCTGTCTCCTCCCAAGAACTTCTTCCTGCACAAACATTTACTCTGACTTCAACATGGTCATGCAAGTCCTTGAACCAGGAGGCAAACTTGAACTCTGGAATGTAAAGAAACCCCAAGTCAATTGCATTCTGAAACGTAAGCAGAGGCATAAATTCCTTGTTGAATTTCACTTAAGATGATAGTCAAGACAGAAGAAAATTAATTAGAATTTTACTTGAAAGATTCTAATCATCCAGAAGGAAAAAAAAAATACTACTGTTTAACGGTGTTGAAGACAAGTAATTTGGTATCCAAAGAAAATTCAGCCATGTCTGGTTCTGACAAAATACCGTGACATAGATATAAACCTCACTTACCCTCTCTTTATTCTCCTTTGAAAMTATCTTCATTCCAAATTTAAATTGTTTCACAAAATTCTGCAGCCATTCTTCTCCTATGGACATCACTCTGGAGAGGAAAACATTAAAATAAAAAAGGAGGGAGATTTCCAAAAACTGTTAGTCATACATAATAAATATGCAAAATATTATGCAAAATTCACACAAAGTATATGAAAGTAGACACAGTATTTGTGTCAAAGGCTACTCATATAATTCAGTGGTTGCAGGATTTCCTTATGGCCCAGTTTTCTCTTACAAATGCAACACAGTTGATTTATAACCAGTATTTTCATGGAAAGGGGGGTGAAGCAAGTGCATCCTCCCTTTCAGAGAGGTGCAATGAGAGTTTCCCCCTCCACAGCAGCCTTCTGCAGGATGAGAAGGTGGCTTTGGAGTGTGTTCTCTCTGTTGGAACCCCGGGCACTGACTCTAGCAGAAAAGAAGATGAAAAGCAACACTCTCAGCTGACTTCAGGGGGAAGAAGGCAGCCACAAARTGTGTTCAGAGTGAGTGGGTCTGTATTTGTAAAATTCAAAACCAATACTGCAACAGGCAAGAACAGTAGTAAATATTTCATAAGCCAATGTTCTTTGGGTAGTGTGGTATTTTTTTTTGAGGAAAACACCTGCCTGTTTGCCACCGAGGAAGGGTTGATAAATCTAGTCTCTCTCAAGAGCTCCACAATCCCAGTGGACTGTTCTGCTCAGTATAAATCAGTCTGTACCTCTGCCAAATGCTGCCACAAGGGATGTTCTAGGGAAATCACAGGCTCGGTGGCCATTTACAATGTCCCAGGGCACAGACATGAAGCAGGGGGAAATCAGYCCCTGAATTTCTGCATAAATCCTGAAGGAGGCAATTTTAGTTCCCGCAATTTTTAAATGAAGCTATCCCATCCCCTGAAGAAAAAAAACAGTGTTTTTCYCTTCTCTGCAGTAAGAGCACCCTGCTCCTATTCTCCTTAATCCCTTAAATGCTCTACCAGTAACAGCACACGGAGAAGGGTCCTTTCATTCCCATAATGCCTATGCTAGCAGCAATACCAGAACCAAGGATGACAGCATACACATTTCTGAGTCAAACACTCTTTCTTCCTCTGAATTCTGACCTTCAGGCTCCCCATTAAAAACATTGGGTTTGGCAGAAGCAAAAGCTCTTAACCAGAAAATCAGATGAAGCTGGAGGAAGAGGAGGGAACAGTGATGAAATGGAAAAAGTCAAGCATCTGACCAGAAATTAGACTGTCGGCAGAATAACATTTCAACTTATTTGTCCCACCAAAAATAAGGGAGTGAATGAAATGTTATCATTCCCTTTGGGATCCTGAGGGGATGAAATGACACCATGAAACAAAGTCTGCCAGRTGACTTATCTCCATGCCTTTCCCTTTCTCTCCTCACTCTGATACCCACATCCAGTTCTTGTCCCACCCACGTGAGCACCTGCAGCCAGCAGAGACAGAGCCAGTCCAGGCCACTTGCTGCTTCTGATTCAATGACAAGAACCTCCAGGATGACCTTGTAAAGACTGTGTCTTACCTAATGCAACCCAGATATGAAGGGGCACCTCATTCAGAACCTYCTTGCGACAGAGAGACATGTTTGTCTCTCTCAGAGGAGAAAATCAGGAAAGGGGAAGAAAGGGGGAGAAATCATGCATGATTTTCAAAGATGTCTGGTTTACTGTAAGTCGTTAAAGAGGTTTTGGTYACCTCTTTTAACTTCTGTTGCTGAGAGCCTATAGCCAGTTCTCTGCTTGTGCCCCACAGTGGGATGAGATGTGTGTATATRTGTGAATATATGTATATATATGTGTATTTGTGTGTATCTGCACATATTGCTTCTGCCTTTTGCACCACCGAGGCAAAGCACCACAGCAGAAATCTATTCTGTCATTTTCAAGGGGTGTGGGGCTGGGATAGTTAACCAAATGAAAAGCTACCAGCTAAGGAGAAGCATCAGGAAAACAGCTTTAGARAGGAACAGGCCACGCACTTTGAGTCTGAAACTGCCTGAAGTTAACAACACACATAAGAAGAATAAACTGGTGGTGCTGTAATTGAATTTTTATGGAAATAAACAGGTGGCAGATTTACTGTGGCTGCAGGGATAGCAGGGGGTGAAATGCTGCAGCTACATTAACCTGTTTAATTTAATAGCCTCTCTACTCCAAGAGGAAAAAAAAAAAAGATACTGTGCTGTTAGTTCAGTCAGCTGGATGCCAAATGTAAATAACTGCAATTACCCTACTATGCCCATGTGCTGGATGGGAAAGGGCTTTGTGCCAAGTCTCACTTTGTTGTCGTGTTTATTAATTAAGCTCCAGGAAGTTTAAAAACACAACAGTTTTCATGACAAATCAAGGCAAGAGGAGCCTGCAAGTGCAGGGTGTACCTGGGTCCTCTCTGTAGGGTCTGCTACTTAAAGCCAGTGCTGCAGCCCCACTGCCAGAGAGTTGTGGCCAAGTCACTACCTTCATGGCAGGCTTTTAATGCCTGCTGGGGTATTTAGAACTGGTCAGCATTTAACAGCAACCTTTAATGCTCACAGGGAGCCTGCAGCAGTTTAGCACAGGGAATCCAAAACCATTATGTATTTATAATCAAGGAAATTGTATGGGGAGGGATGCAAATATTAGATTTAGCTTTTTTTTACCTTAGCTGGTGATGCAAAACAAAAATAGGTGGAAGCATTAGGAACAATATATTTGCATCCTGGCATGAGAGAGGTACAAGAAAAAAATGTTGCAATAACACTTGAAGAGGGCTCTAGAGCAACTCTATAAAATTACACATTAATGGAATGGGGAAACTGCACATTTAGGCAGCTGCCAGACAAAAATGGGTTCCAGGGCTCTGCCCCTTGTCCATATGGATGATGATACAGGTTTTTAAGTATATTATCAGCCTTTAATGATGCAATATAATAACAACACATTTCCTGGTATACTGSCCTTRATAAGGTTATGCAGCCCCCTACACSTCTGGGTAAGTAGACCAGATTAAWAATATTTTATACATAGAATTTCTTTTCATTCAAGTAAATGAAGGTTTTTCTCTGGAAAAATACTCTGTTCAAGAAAAGGAATTACATTCCCTGTTAGTGTACACTGGCATWGACTCTGAGGGAGCTACAGTCATTTATATGCATTGCAGGTCTGGTCCAAGCAATCATGTAATTAAAGACTGCAATGCAATTGCATCTCATTAGTATGGCTGAGATAAAGCTTTAATTTAGTCACTACCTGCCTCATGAGCAAAATATCTGGGGTTTTAACATACTCTCACTGTTAGTCTTTATGTAATTTTCTATCTTAAAAGAGTATGACTGAAAACAAGAAGATCCCATAATTTAAAACACATTAGAAAGACATGACWGGAAGAATGAATATTGATCTCTGTCGCATTCACTATGCTCTGTGCAATATACAGACTGCACATACAAGAATCCTTCCTTATTCCTCACTAATCTTCAGTAAATTTTTTGGCTTTACTCGTTTACTCATGCACAAAAAAAAAAAAATAATAAAAAACCTGTCTTCTCCTTTAAAAGTTTCTGCTCAACTTACCAAACATTTTCAAAACCCTCATCATCAAAATACTTTGCTCTACCTGCCACTCCGAACAACCTAAGAAGGTCAGGAGGGCAGTGAAAATGGAAAGGAGAACTTAGAGATAAATGTCTTTTAAAGCAAAACAGGTAACATTTAGCTTGGGAAACTGAAGTCCATTTCTCTATCATTCTAGATATTCTTTGAATCCCAAGAAGAAAAGCAGGAGCTAGTACGCCTGGCTCCATTTTAACACTGTACTTTCTGAAAGAATACTGATTTTGAATAGTTATGGTGATAAAAGTATAAAACACACGCAGAACAAGGGCCAGAATTTCTGACCCAAATGATGCATCYGAACAAAAGATAAATTTAAACACCAGTAAGGACTATATGTTGCAAAATACAACTGCTAAAATATAGCTCGTTCTGAGACATTATTAATGGCTCTCCTCTTGGCTCCTGTCTATGTTAAATACTGCAATGAAAAATTAGAGTATGCAAAAGATAAAAGGTAATAAATCTGAGAGTAAAAAACCAAAACTCTTAGASAAGTGGTTCTTATTTCCTTCACTTCTCTCAACAGTCTTCAGCCTGATCTGTGTGAAGCTGCCATGTGTGCATCCCTAGTCCTAAGCAGAGAATYKTAGAATGGTTTGGGTTAGAATGGACMTTTAAAGGTCACCTAGTCCAACCCYCATGCYATGAGCAGGGTCATCTTYAATTAGGTCRGGTTGATCTAATTGATCTATCCAACCTKACCTCGAATGTCTCCAGGGATGGGACATCCACCACTTGTTACCGTGGTCAACTACCCCCATAGTAAAAACCCCCTGCTTATATCTAGTCTAAATCAAACCTCTTTTAGTGTAAAACCACTTTCCCTTGTCCTAGTTCTAATTGATCTATCCAACMTGACCTTGAATGTTTCCAGGGATGGGACATCTACCACTTGTTACTGTGGTCTACTACCCTCACAGTAAAAACTCCTTGCTTATATCTAGTCTAAATCAAACCTCTTTTGGTTTAAAACCACTTTCCCTTGTTCTATCACACTGAGCTCTGGTAAGAAGTCTGTCTGCATCCTTCTTATAAGCCCCCTTTAAGTATCAAAAGTCAGCAATATGGTGTCCCAAGAGCCTTCTCCAGGCTGAGCAAATCTGTCTCAGCCTTTCCTCAAAGGAGAGATACTCCTTCCCTCCAGCCACCTTGATGTCCCTTCTCTGGGTTCAGCAAGACATCTCCATGTCCCTCCTGTGCAGGGACCCCAGAACTGATGCAGCCCTGCAGGTGGGCTCTCACCAGAGCAGAGGGGCAGAATCCCCTCCCTCCCCTGCTGCCCGTTGGGCTTTGGATGAGTCCAGAACAAGTTTGGCTTTCCCACCAGCACCCCCAAGTCCTTCTGGGCAGGGCTGCTCTCCATCWGCTCATCCCCAGCCTGGACTGACACCGGGAATTGCTCCGACCCCACACATTAAACACCGGTATCACCTTCCGTGCTGAGACACCGCCCCAGAAGCAGCACCAAACACCTGAGAACAGCAAGAACACCGAYTCTTTCCACAAAACAAACAACAACAACAACAAAAGGCAATTCCCCATCACAGCGATATTTTTCAGGTACGCCGGGGGATGTCCGGAGGAGCTGGAATTCGGAGCTGGGCTGATACTCCCATCTAGTGGGGATCGCTGGGAAAACCAAAGCAGGGAAGCAGGAAAAAGCAGCGGAGGCGAATCCAGCATCTTCCCAACTCTCTAACGCGCCTGCGATTCGACTGGAAGCACACTGAAAAGGGTAAAAAGTAGGTTACAAATTAGCAGTCCCACGGCGTCTGCTGCTTTTCAGGGAGGTCYCCAACTAAGCAGGGAGACTTGCTGGAAAATATTTCATTTGAGCCGAAAAAAGAAGGTCAGGACTCTCTAAAAGCAGTCAAGACTCTGTCATCCACAGAGAGCAAAGGATGATCCATGCATTGTTTCTGGACTGTGAGAAGCAGACCCATATCTGGAAACAAAACTCAGTATTTCTTATTATTGAGTCTCCCACTGAAATATTATCACTACAATTGTAAATGAAAACAGCAGAAAATCACTTGATTGGTGTTTTTAATTGGGGCTTTTTTCTCTTTTTTTTTTCCTTTTTCTTCTGAGTTTGAGTTTTTTGGTTTTTGTTTATTTGCTTGTTTTGTTTGATTGGTTGTTCAGGGTTTTTTTGGTTTGGTATGGTTTGTTTGTTTTCTGGGGGTTTCGTGGGTTTTTTGCTGTGGCTTTTGGAGTCTTTTTTTTTCTAATTGGGTTTTTTAATATAAATAAATAAAACCAGCRTTTCTCTTTTTTTCTTTTTCCTGAAGTTCTGTTAAACTTTAGGAGGATTGCTGTTCTAGAAGTAATATCTTCAGGTTTCCTGGTCCCTCCCAATACTAGGATTTAATACCCAAGGAGAAGACATTTTTATAGACAAAATACACAAAATACTACACTGATGGGGACCTTCTTCCTCAAAGCCTGTGTATATGTGGCCTCCACAAGCCATAAATGCAGGAAAATTATGTTGCTCCTCATGGTGGTATAGGATAATGAAAGTGTTGAGAGTAGAAAAACATGATACAGGTRTATAAGTGTCCTCGGAGTCTGAAGACATCATAAACCACTCATGTYTTTTCTCTTTTTTACTACCAGAACCTTATAATGCCTACATAGTGGTTTATCATCAGTTTTTCCTCAGTTGGCTTTTTATATGTAATGGGTAAAAAAAACTCTCATAGCTAGTGCTGTAATATATAGTACCAGTAACCAAGAAAGTCTCATTTTGTTTCTTCTCCAGGGAAACTGGTGGTTTTTAGTCCTTGTTTCTCTTTGGCACACACGAATGAGAAGTTAATATGTTTGTTAATGTTTGTTTTGTTCAACAAACAAAAAAATTTAAAGTAAACCAGACAGCTATTAAAACAAATTTGGAAGGATTTCCCCCTGACAGGATGATGAATATTCCAAAGAACCCAGTTCTACATAAGTACAGGAATTTTACAGCCATTCAACAACATMAGTATAAAAACCACTGCAAAAATGAAGGCCAGAGAAACTTTGTATCTATCTGCTTATCACACTTCCAAATATTTTTGCCTCTTTTATGCTGTTGTCTTCTTTTTATGATTATTATTTTCTTATTGTTTCTGTATTTGGCTACTGCCACTAAAGCATCTCTTGATTATTTTCCAGAACATATTTTCAGTCTGGAGTAAGATATGCAACTGATATCTAGGTCTTCTGATAATGATTCTTGCTGTGGTTTGAGGGGTTTTATTTTCTTACTTACTCAATGGCTTCTTTACAGCATTATACATCAAAACATGCCAGAATCTCACTTTTACAAATATATCATCATCAGGCTAAGCAATTGCAATTATATGGATGCATGACACAATATCCTTCACCTTCCATTCCAGGAGAATTTAAAAGCCTGTGCTTTTGGTTTCATRGAGTTTTGGTTTGCTCTCTCAGAGGATTTTGTAAAACATTCCTCCAAGCCTAATCTGAATGTGATATCCTGGAATTTTGTTGTTCACAAGCACATAAATGGTCTGACCCTAGTGAAACTCAACTGAGCTTGAGTTTATTCTGAATTCACATCGCCTCTATCCAAACTTTTTTATTTTTCCAGATAGAGAACTTTAAATAGAGTGAAATTCAACTCGCTCAACCTACCATCAGTGCAGTCACCTGAAATGTTTGGGAAGCTCAGAAGGGTGGAACAAGCACTAATACCTGTAAGCTTTAAGGTAACTTGAATACTCCACAAAAAATCAGTCCATGGCTCTGGAACATTTCACATTCCAGAAGTCTGAAGCACCACAGCTGAAGCATCACTTGAATTTACGTGTTTCCATTTGTTTGCAAACAGATCACACTGCTTTTCTGTTCAACCCACCCAGGGGGGACTCAAATTCCTGCTTACAAGAATCAGCTGATGTCAGTGGAATTGGTTAATTTACACTGCTTAGCAATCTGTCCCTCTGGCATTTTCTATCACGTAGAGCCAAAGTAACAGTTGAGTAGCTAAGYATAAACTAGCAGATAGTGAACATATGTAAAGCAGTTGTCCGTTTTGTAATTGGGAAAGTAAGAAATRGATCTTTCAGATAAGACTTAAGTTCTTCTTCTTGCACGGAAGTGCATTCATCTGAAATTTAAATGCTGAAAATACTGGACTATAACCTGCCTTAACACACAGAACTACTTCAGGCTGGATACACACAGACCTCCCCAGCACTTWTGCCATGACAAGTCCCCTGGAGGGACAGCGGGAAGTGTTTCCCTCATCACTCAGGGATATGCTGGGTTTCTCCTGCTGAAGTGGCTCTGCTTGTGAAAATGGATTCAATATCAAATCAATRAGGAACCCCAGCTCAGGGAGATAACATCTTTCTCTCTTTCTCAGTAGTGGTAGAAACTAAAATCCCCTCAAGCCCTCAGAAAGCTTGGCATGACACTGGTGACCTCTCCAAGTGAGTCCAGAGGAGGCCCAGGATTGTGATCATAGACCTGGAATATCTCTCCTGTGAAGAGAGACAGGGAGAGCTGGGGGTGTTCTCCCTAGAGAAGAAAGCACACCRGGGAGACCTTAAATTACCTTCCAGTACCTGGAGTGACCTACAAAAGATCTGGAGAAGGATATTTTACAAGGGCAGGTAGTGATACGAAAAGGGGGGATGGCTTCAAACTGAAAGAGGGCAGGTTTRGATCAGGAATTAGGAAGAARTTCTTTACAGCAAGGATGATTAGGCACTGGAACAGTYTGCCCACAGGAGCTGTGGATGCCCCATCCYCAAAAGTGTTCAAGGCTAGGTTGGATGGAGCTCTGAAGAATCCAGTCTGTTGACAGTTATCCCTGCCATTCTGTGGTGCTTTGATTCATAGGATTTTTCTCCTTGTTTGCTTTTTCAGAGCAGGGAGGAGTTGGCCAGCTTTCACAGCTGTGCATCCTGAACACACACAGAGACCTTTCCCTCTCATTTCTGAGTAAGCCATCTAAACATTTCTCTTGCTTTCTGCTGGGCAGCATAAACAGCTTCCCACTCAACATCCTGGTTTTTATAAGCCCCTATAAGTCTTAGCTCTTTAAGAGATATTTCCAAATCCAGGTGGTGCCATTCAAGGCAACACAGGTGTCAGAAGGGCTCTGGCTGTGTTCCCCTGATAACTGGGCTGGGCTCTGTGTGCCCAGGGAGGCTGGTGATCCAACATAGCCATGCTTCATCCAGTGCTCTACCCAGCCATCCAAACAGTGTAAACTGGCACTCCCTCTGCATCATCTCCCTGCATTGCAGTACTAAGTCCACTGGAGAATCTARTCTTTGATTTTTCCGTGACTAGAAGAGGTTTATTTGCCTCCTGATGAGGCAATGAGTTAACTGGAATTTTTTTCTTTTCGGGGGATCTGAGTCCAGGCATAAAAATCTTTCTCATGCTCCAATCACTCCCTAAAATTCATTCTACGTGTCTTCTGAAGTTGTTTGTCTCTGCATCAATCATCACACCAAAATAACATGGTCATTTCCCAAGTGCCAGCCGCTGCCATCTTCTCACTAGGAAAAAAGGGATCTTTGATCTCAGCTAATTATTCATCTTGCCCCACACCTACTACCACTGTTAAAAAACACAACACATCTGAGGTAGATTGTGCTATATTTCATGAGCATTCACTGCTGGCGCTAAGGGACATACCCCATCTGTTATTTGCTCTCAGCTTCGCTTACTGATAAAACAGGAAAGACAGATTGCTGATGGGCTCTTTGAAGCAAAAGGCTTCACTCTTTTACAATTAAAGTCTATAAATTATTTTTTTTTCAGTAGACAGCATGCAGCCTAGCTCAAATCAAAATTACTTCTACTAAATTAAAACTAAGTACTCTGTACTTTTTTTTTTTTTGTATCATGCAACTTTGAGTGATGGAACCTTACAGCAGCACGACTTTCTCTAAATTGTATTGGACTTTCTCCCAGCACAATCTGCCTTTCTGTTATCTGGATTTCAAACATATGCTCTAGTCTGCTTTTCAGCTGTGTCATCATAGAAAAGTCTGTGAGGGGGTTAGTGCATCCTGGCTCAGGGGCCCAAGGAGACAATCAAGGGCAGAGGGCAGATGGACAATGCAGCTGTCTGCAGGATGGAGGCTTTGACAGATACTGTCCTTTCAGGGGTTCTCTCTGCTAAATCTTATGGCCACCACAGATCCCAAGAACTTCCCAGTACAGAAGACAGACAGCCTGTAACATACCAGAAGGCACTCACAACCCACTGGTAAGAGACATGATGTTTGTTATAACTTTTCCCCAGGCTGAACAAAGACACCAGACATGTRTCAGGAGCTCTTCTGTTTTCTTGTACTTCACACTTCAGTAAGTTTTCAACTCCCAAGTTTTCAAACTCCTCAAAGGTGCTGACTCAAAAGCCACAACACACCCCCAGCATCTTAATGGGGATGGTTTTCACCTCCAGGAACATGGAATAGGGGATCGAGCACAGGTTTTGTACAAGTGAATTGTGCTTTCAGAGTGTGAGTAGCTCCCTCCTTTTAGTCACTCACACTGCCAACCCMCATCCATCAGTGCTTCAGCTCAGATTTAATCCCAAAAGTGTTAAAAGTTGCCCTGGCAGATTTCCAGTTTTGCCAGACATGTAACCTGGCAGCAGCTTCTCTTACCTGTGTCACCCTTCATGCCCTATCATTGGATCTCTGGCCAGCACTGGAGTCCTCTTCATTCAGCACAGTGCCCTCTCTGAAGAACAGAAATACTCAGTGTAAAGGGACATAAGTGACAGGTGACATACAGTTTCTCTTGAGATACACCTCAAAGCAAYATTTAAAGCTTTTTGGAGGAAAGTTAATTTTCTGATGATGATTAAAATTTCTGCATGCTGGTATTCTACAGGCAGGAAGTACAGGAGGAGCTGTCCTCTATGATTCACAGTCAATGAGTTCTGAGCTTTCAGGAYTCAGATGCACTATCCAATGAAGTGCAACAGTTAACAGCATCTTCTGTGTGCTTCTCACGGTATCTGAAAACAAGTCATTGTTCTGGCAAGGTCATTTCTACTGCTCGAACCAATTAAACCTCTTAAGGAGAAAAAATAGCCTGCTAAGCACAGAAAATTCAGCTCTAGGTTCAAAGTACCTGCACAGTTCASAGTAAATAACCTTGTAACTTTGGGACAAATTTGCTAACACAGCCATCTCTGCACAACCAGTGTCATTTTTGCTCAGTGTGATCAACATACARAAAGCCTATGATGTAGCCTTATGGGTATGCACCCTCCACATGAGATACCCAAAAAACTAGAACAGCAAACTTTCACTGTTCTTCTTTCCCACATATTGCCCTAGTGTTCACAGCAATCTACAAAAGGACCAAAATCTGAGGAGGTCTGTTGACTGGTGAATTCTTACTGCTTTGGGAGGCTGGAGGTCTTCATGAACTGAGTCACTGTACCACAGACATCATCCTAAAATATCCCAGGAAAACACTTCAGAGAAGAACATCAGTGCTTCCTGGTTGTATTATTATTCTACCTTTCCCATACCAACGAGCCTTAGAGAAGGTTGATGAGTTCTTTTTTGCTGTCACGACTTAACTCCATCCAGCAACTGAGTACCATGCAGATGCACACTCCCTCCCACTTCCCCACAGTGGGACAGGGAGGGGCATCAGAAAAGGAGAAAAAACCCTCATGGATTAAGCTAAAAAGAGTTTAATAACAGAACTAAATTAAATAAACAAATAAAATAACAATAGCAATGATAGTAATGAGTGGGGGGGGGAAGAGAAAGATCTAAAATCCACAAGAGACAAATTGCACAMAATAAAATTGCTCACCATCCACTGACCAGTATTCAGCTCATTCCCAAACAGTGATTTCTCTCTTTTTGGGTAACTCTCTCCAGYTTATACTGACCATGACATTCTAAGATATGCAATAGCCCTTTGGCCAATTCAATTCAGCTGTTCCAGCCATGGGATCTTCTTGTGCACCTTGTCACTGCAGAGCCTGGGACAGAAAAGTGCTTTACTTAGGGTAAGCACTACTGAGCAACAGCCAAAACATCAGTGTGGTGTTATCCATGTTATTCTAAATCCAAGCCACAGCACTGTACCAGCTGCTAAGAACATGARCTCTATCCCAGTACACTTGCTAACACCAGGGGAGTGTTGTGAGATTCTTGAAGAAAAGCATGGCTGGAGTGCAAGTCTCACAAGCAGCCAGAGGTTTGGGCATTGGACCTTGGCCAGCAGAGGAGCTGAGCAAGCACAGCCCAGGCAGCTGGAGTCTGCCAAGAAGCTTTGYTGTTCTTCATGGAGGGWTAGGCCTCACAGCTGCAGTGTGCARCTTCATCTGGTTGAGCCCTAAAAAGTTAAATTTAGGTTGGAAAGCAACTGAAGGYAAATGCCATGCCAAGTGCAATCAGCCCCTTATGTGTGTCTGGCTGCAGGACTTGGTCTGCTCGAGCACACTGTACTGATGGGTCAGCTGGGCTTTTCTGGACTTTAGGGGCTACATTGATGTGTACAAAGTCAGGGTAACCTCACAGTGCAAAAATCTCAACTGCATTACTGCTTTGCCTGCAGCCATCATTGTTATCTCCTCTGCAAGTACCTCTGTCATTGTTGCAGCTGAACATAATTCCATGGCAATTTGTCTACACTTTGGAAAAAGMAATGTGTAGTTTGCAATAGTGTGACTTCACTGTCACAGAGTGCCTTGGCTGCATTCTCCATGTGTTCCTCTCTRCACAGCAGGCTTGTCACAGGTTTGGGGTTGTTTCTTCTTCTTGAGGCAGCATAAACAAAAGAACACACCACAAAACCTTTCCTGCTCCAGGCAATGGGAGACTGTGCTCATGGTACACAGCTCCTCTCCCTGGAGGCAGAAAGGGACAMCTCTCTCTACCCAGTCCTGCAGCATTTCTGAGCCACTAGAACAGAAAATGGGATTTGGTAGCACCAGGTCATGAAACTTTGTGTCATGTGGAAAGGGCAACCTTCTCTGCCCTTTCCCGTGTGTCAGAAAGTTAACAAAGGGAAACAAGGAATGTCATGCACAACAGAAGTAAAAAAGTGTTGGTAAAAGGCAGGCAGGAATATCTATGCTTGTGCATTATTTACAATAGGTTAACAAATGGTTTTAGTATCTGGTTATCTAATACATCCCATCTTGAAATACACCTCTATGCATGTCTATGTACAGATATGCATATAACCTGGTAAAATTAGTTATGYTTTTAGCCTGCTGTTATGCCAAAAGCCACCTACCTTATGGGTAGTCTGAACTTTTCATTTCTTCCTTTCAAACAAGGTCTATGGATTATTTATCCATTCCCTTCAAGTGTGAACACATCCTGTCATCCATTTATTGTATGAACATCCTTAGGGACTACATCATGCAATTAGACCCCCTTCTGTCACCTTCCTTCTGGGCCTGGAGATAATGTACTATCCAAACATCACCTCATACATAACTCATTCATTTAATTCCCTGCAGTACACTCACTTCTTACCCTTCTTTGCRCTTCCTAAAGCATTTAAATCCCATCCTCAAACTACTGTTATGAGACCAGCRCGAAAAACAGCACACAGGAATTAGACCAGGTTTTGGAGACGCTGTAGGGACAACTTCTCTTTGACCCATAACAACGTTTTTCATGGTCTTCTGGCAGCTCAGTCTTTTGAGAAAAAGAGGCTCAAAACCAAGCCATTCCTAAAAGAGAGCTGCAGCTTGTTGCTTTCTCTGGTGCATTTCAGTTGTTTTCAGGGCCTTACTGAGCATCCTGGGTCATATGATTTCCCTCTGCTCAAGTGTGTCARCAGCATATCAGCTCTGTTCTGGTGGTGCTGCACTCAGCATACTAACAGTGCAGGCAATGCATTTCAAAACAGAAGCGCTGGGAGCTACAGAGAATATTCTTAGGTTTTGAAGCACTGTCACAATGCTCAGACCTTGAACACCTACCAGAAACAATGAAACATCTGCTTAGGAAAGAAAGGTTGTAATTAATAACAGCAAGAGTTTCAATTGTAAAGCAAACAAACAAAAAAAGAAACCCAGAAAAAAATGGAGGGAGCAAAATATCAACAAGATATAAATTCCTCTTTAAGCAAACCTCTGGAGAAATCAGCTATTTTCTTACAAGAGATGCCACTTAGGAGGGAAGCATTCTCCACTTTTCTTTCTCAAATTAATTTTGTGTTCAATAAAAGCATGAGCRTGTGATTACATCATGTTTCTTACGCTTGCCAGTGCCTAACTATAGTCAGCCTGCTTCCAAAGCCTGTCAAGTTTACCTATTTTGTCTGCTGTTAAATAGGCTATTTTGTGCAGTTTCTTCTCTCTGCACAATAATGAGTAGGCTGGTGTGTGTCACTCCAGCACYGTCATTAACAGCAGGCTGGAATGAGGCCAGGCTTTGCTGGAGCAAAGCCAGACCAGAGAAGTGTCTTAATAAATGCCAACACTTTTCTGAAAGAACACCCCAAACAAAGCAAGCCAGGAAAATTCCAGAAAAACATGTTTTCATTGAAACGGATGGGATTATTCCAAACATCAAATATTGTTTGAATTAATTTTAAAATATTATTAATAATTAAATTACTAATTTTATTAATTATTTTAATGTGCTGATTTTGGTGGGAGGGGCTGGATAARCATGACTGCTTTCTAGCCAGATAAAGCAACCCTCAGGAACCTAGGGTCTGTTCTGAAAATGTCATTGCTGTTGAAAGCCCAGCAATTATTCTATGATTCTCAGCCCAGGAGCAGATCCCACTTGCTGGCTGCCACATGTAAGAAGCCACACAAGTTTCTCAAAAATTTATTTTCCTCCTAGTTTTCCCTAGGTTTTTTTTTGTCACAGGTTTAACACACATACTTCTCCCCTGCCATCCCCTCCCCCMAAAAAAATTAAATTTCCAAAGCCCCAAGGCTTCTGAATTCCTCAAGACTGCAAAAAGAAATCTCTGCTTTCCACTTGCTCTGCTCTCCAATGTTGACTTCTCCAGAGRGCTCACAGTAAGTACAAAATGCAGGTCTACACAATACAACACCCAGGGTGACCATGTGATTTAAAATAAAGTTTCTTTGGTGTCCCTTCAAGCAGAAGAAAACCCCAGCAGTAATTGAGTAACGTTGCCTGCTCTTATGTATTTCTGGCATTTGTTTCTCTTTCGGTGGAATACACTGTATTTTAAATATTTCACTGGAGTCATCAGCAACACTGTACCGCCTGATATGAAATGAATTAGGCTCCTTGGAGAGCTAGTTTGGATTTAATGCTRGGTTTAATGGTCTAGCTAGTGTGGCTCTCTGAATAATCTGAGTGTCATCAAAACTCGCTCTGTGTGAAAAGATATGAAGATCCAAAYCAGATGAATCAGTGCTACATCTGCAAAATTAGTGTAGTGTTGAATTCTGGTCCTCAGACAGTGCAACGCAGAGCAACTGCAGAGATTACTCCTGAGGCAATTCCTCTGTATTAATTTAGATGACATACTCTGCCCTGCAAACATAACTTAGGCATTCTTCTGTCCATGTCAYAAGTACAGTTTGCTGAGTCAGCTTTCAGCTGGCTCTTGATTTCAATGCCATAAATTTCAGCAGCTGGTGATAAAATACATACTTGTTCTTGCTGAGGAGTGCCAGAAGTTAGAGTTTTACATTTCTCTAAACCTGGAGCTGGGCTTGGTATTACAGTGGTGCCTGGAGGTAAAAGTAATCAATTGTTCCTGACCAAACTTTTCCATAGAAACAATTCACCTTTTTATATACATAAATTTACATGTGTCTGCGTTAAAAAAAAAAAAATTCAAAAGGTTTTAGGCAAGCCAAAAATTCAAGAGATGTGAAAATCTGCCTTGTAGTTKGGGTGACTGGGCTGTACTGACAGGCCTATTTACAAAAAAAACTATGGTCTCTTTCTGTTTTAAAGTCAGACTTGCCTTAACTATCCCTTCAGCAGCAGCACCTCTTTAATACAATCACAGAATCACTTCAGTTGAAAAAGACCTCTAAAACTRTGAGCCCAATTGCTAACCTAGTACTGCCTTTGCAAAATCTTTGGGTACCACAGCTACACATTTTTTAAATATCTCTAGGGATGGCAGCTCAATCACTTTCCTGGGCAGCCTATTGCAATGCTTGGCAACCCTTGTCATGAAGAATTCTTTCCTAGTATCCAATCTAAACCTGCCCGGGTGAAACTTGAAGACATTCCCTCTTGTCCTATTAGTTGTTACTTATAAGTYGTCACTTACACACATCAAATTCTAAAAGTAAAATTTTGTTTTATCATTATCCTCAATCTAACAGGAGCTTTGGTTGCTCTTTCTGCCATTTTAATGCTTTTGTTTGCTGGCCCTGTGCTTGCTGTCATGCCATGCCGTGAGAGAGGTTTGCTTTCTCTTTGAGAAACTACAATCACTGCTTGAAGGTTCACAGACCTTTAGTGGTAATAATGTCCAACATCCCCAGTTCCCTCTGTCCTACTCACACACTTAGTGTCAGCCTGTAAGCCAGACTCCAGGATGGACTAAATTGAGGTCCATTCAAACCCAGCTTTTCTCATGTGATTCTTGTATACAAATATAAAAGTCCTACAAAGAAATGAAGCAGCATACAGAACAACAGGTGGTATAAAGAAAGGGAAGAAATCAGGGCAGTTTTAATCCTGAGATTAATTCCTCTGATATTTGAGTTGCTTAAGTACTTCACAAACATCACTAGGAAAATGTCCAGTTCCTAAGGTCCATTTATAAAATGCACTAACATTGAGAGAAGTCTTCCAGAATGACATTCTTCCTCTCCTCACAAAATGTGCTCAGATTTTTGATGACATTTCACACAGAGGGACAGCCAGCCCTGGAAGAGCTGATTAAGTGCTCTCCTTGTTCAATGGGGGTAGGAGAAAAGTTGGAAGGCAGGCATCTAGCCTAGCAATACCAATTATGATTGCAAGATGATTAATGAGATGAGTAATGGGGGATATAAAGGCTTAAAATTTCACCTTTGCCAGAAATGGAGTTAGTTGCATTTATGCACTAATTCATCCTATATAGAGAACAGGTGGCTTTTAGAATTTGTACCATTGATTTTCTGTATTTTTTTTCAAGTCTTATTTATTGACATTCCAGCAAGAGAATTATTCTTTCATAGCAGCCACATAACTTATCTTTGCAGAGTTTTGCAACATTTCTTTCTTCCCTCTCCTTTTTCCTGATCTTTTCTTTTTAATAACTAAAAAGCCAATTTTGCAAAGTTTTACTCTAACAGCAGTGCACGACAGAAACSTTCTTCTGCTTAACCTGGTTTGTCACTTATGCCAAACAAAAATTTGGCCCTCAGAACAGAGCTTGCATGCAGGAAATAAATAGTGGAAATAAATGTTCCACATGTTAAAAATTTTGCCTTTTATTAGACCCTTTGTTCTGTCCTATATTAGCTGTCTAAGTCACACCTGGAAAAGCACTTAATCCCATGCCTATTTATAGGAGGCAGAAGCAGTTTGCTAACTAGGAATGAACTGCTCAGCTGGGGACTGCATTTGCAAATCACACATTTATCAGTAAATCTGAGTAAGTATTTTAAGAAGAACTGTCTGAATAGCACACACATGTGGTGCAGAAATTGCCATACCACCAGAAAGGAAAGAGGAAGCAGGGTGATGATAATCACTATTATTAATATTTTTATCAATGGAAATTATGAGTAAGGAATAATAATGTATCCCACTGATTTCCTTTTAAAGGGTTTTTTTTTTCTGAGATTGTTTCACAAAACCTTGCATTATATTTTAATGTATATAAGGCAATATTTCAAGGAGGAAGGCAGGYTCAATGCATGTTTTACAGAGCTCTGAGTATCAGGATGTTTAAACTCTTCAGGCTCATGCAAGCACAAATTTGCAGAGTGTTCCAAGGTAGCACTGCTAGATGACTGTGCCAGGAGGTTTCCTGTTCCYTGTTGAATCCATGAGCAATCCTTGCAGCAGCACTGACCGTGCTCAGTCTGCCACTAGGAGCCTTTCCAAGTGGAATTAGAGTATTGGAAAAGCATAATATTTTACACTCTGCTTTAGACTTTTCATCTATAGACAGTTATCCTGGTGAATAAATAACTTCCAAAGAATTTAGCATGTGCCAGGCTCCCTGAAAAGGGAGGTCTCCCACAACCTGGAACTCAATTCTATCATATCTCTTCCCAGAGAAATGCTGAGATTGACCATAGGGAGTCACCTCCTGAGTCACTAAGAAACTTTTGAGGTTTTGCATATTGGGTCAGGTATTCCATTTCTACCAGTCCGCTTCTGCTGCAGTGGAAACCATGACAAATGTGATCAGTTTTTGATTCACAGGGAAACAATGAGTGGAGGGGACCAATTGCCTTTACTAGATGATTCAGAGTCTTCAGATCTCTGGACAAGAGGTCTACCTCTCACTTTGGAAGGGGTWTTAATGTTTTCAATTTATTATTCTGAATTATTTCCAGTTGAATGACAGATATTCTGTTTAATGACTTGAATTTATAGGCCTTCTGTTAATAACTTCATCTGACTATGGAGTGCAAATTACAATGGTAAAGCAGAGAATAGGCTTATAGCAAAATACCTTCTGAAAAATTATATCCTACTATAAAGAAATAAATAAATAAAAGGAACTAGTCTAGGACATCTCTACAGAGGAAAAATACCATAGCAGAAGTACTTCTTATGGCCTTCCTCACTCTTCTTTTTGTGATTGTTCAGTGACTTCATGCACTTCAGAGAAGAAGTGCAGCAATGCCTAGTTTTCAAGTCAGTACTAAAGAAAAAAGTTTCAAATTCACCATGAATGTAGTGTCTTACCTGTACAAGTTTTTGTCTTGGTACTGGCAGCCACAGGAGGCACAGTTCTGATCCATGCACTGCCCATGGGAAATGGGAAGGATRTGGGAGTCCTCTCATATGAGAGGAAGATAGAAACCCCCCCACATGGAATGAGATCTTGTCTTTATTCCACACCTCCAGGAAATATTTCTGGTTTCACTGGKGCAAGGCAGGCCAAAAACCACTGGCAGATATGTTGGAGAAAGGCCTTGAATATTTTCAGGGATGGGGTGTGGGAAGAGATGGGATRGAGTGTGGGACCTGGCAGCACAGGGCAACGCATCTCTGCCTGATCTTGGGGGGAGGARGTGCCACACAGCAGACCCCAATGGGAGAGGAACCTGYTGGGATCTGACAGACCAAAATAGTCCTTTGTTGAAGCAGCCCTTCTATTAGAGGGCAGACATGAGCCAAGACACAGACTTCTTGTTCATCAGAGCATGAAAAGGGTCCTGGTTTATTCCTCTTCCAAGCTCAGCCATCCTGACTCCAACCATTCACTGACTCTGCCTGCAGCAGCTCCTACTGGAGGTTTYCCTTGCAGCCTCTGACTGCTGGTTATTTCCTGCTGAGCTCTGACTGCAGGGATCAGTCTGCAGACTCTGACTGCAGGATTTTACCTGGCCAGACTGTGGCTGCAGGCTCAAACAACAAGCTCTGACTGCAGACCCAGACTGACCTCACAGCAGGGATTCTCTCCCCCCAGGATCCTTCTTCTTCATGAGCCTCCTCATGCCCTCTTCCTCAAGGTTCCTCCTCCTTTGTGATTTCCCCTCCCCAGCTGACCCACTCCTTTTTATCACACTTATTTTTATTGGATACAGCTCTGACTCCTCAGGGGCAAGGCTACACTGGGTAATCAAAACAACTGTTAATTATCAGGGATGAGGTCACCTGTATTCCCTTCTCCTACACRTGATCCCCCCCATAGAAAGACATTTAGAAAGTGTGTTGCTGACATGGCGACATGGGATAGATTCTCACATAGTGAGAATTACCATGTCAGGAAATACTGTACCTTGAAAAAGTGTTTAAAACCAGCTCATTTCTTTGGATAAAGGATTCAGATTCCCTGCTGGTCCAGGTCTGTGCCTCGGTTGTTCACAATTGGGCATCCCCAGCTTCTCTGGGCAACCTGTACCAGGGCCTCACCACCCTCACAGGGAGGAATTTCTAACTAATATCTAAATTCTAAACCTATCYTGTTTCAGCTGGAAGCCATTCCCCCTTGTCCTATCAATAATGTCCTTGTAAGGAAATCCTGTAGTTGTTCACAAGAGCAAACGCTGAGTACCAAGGACAGCCGAATGGTGCTGAAGGTTTTGACAGGAAGACAAAAAAATCTGCACACTGAGATGCAGGACTCTGAGCATTACCAATTATTATAAATAAACTTAATGAAAACCAGAAAAAAAATGATGAAAGATAAGATTTTCTGGACTAGAACTTCTAAACATAAATTGTTGTCTTAAGAAAAAAATATTGAATATGGCATATTATAATAGATAGGAAAACCAACTAAAGTGGAGTCACAATCAATTTTTGTAATAACAGAAACATACATCAAAAAGCAGCAGTATCATGACATTCCTCAAACCTATATTCTGTTAATGAAGAGTAAAAGATTTCTGCAAAATAGGCTGTTAATGTAAAATCCGTAAATCTGCCTAGATTTCAGATAGCTGCTTCTGGAATGATAGCTCCTGGTCTGCTGCTAGCATTGCCAAGAATGCAAGAATATGAACAGTATGGAAAATAAAAGCAGAGTACTGGTTTTTTTTAATGAACAAAATCTTTTAGGAATGGATTTGAACTGCAAGCAAAAATTTCAAAGTACTTTTGGAACCCCATGAGCAATACGAACACAGTGAAGAGGAAAGAAAAAACATTACCATTCCAAAAAGGTAACAACTTCTAAATTATGGCTCTATAAATTCTTCTTATATTTGAATACTCAGTTTAAAATGTATCAATGTAATCAAATTAGATTCTCCAAAAGAAACACAAAAGCTGTTGCTGTCTTTTAATTTCTTATTTTATTATTTCAAAAGCATCGTTGTAACTGAAGCTTTTTGTGCATGCTCTTCCTGTTGTCCTTTGAACATAAATGTTTGGAATAGAATCATAAAATAGTTTGGGTTGGCAAAGACCTTAAGGACCACCTTAYTCCAACCCCCTTGCCATGAGCAGGGCCACCTTCCATTTGATCAGGTTGAAAGGGTCCAGGAATGGGACATCCACAACATCAGTAGGTGCCTTAGCAGAACAGAAACAATATTATGTGCCTGTCTCAATTAATCAATTACAATTTCCCTATGGATATAATTCTCAGTTGTTTACTAAAGATTTCAAAACAATATTCCTCAAATACTGTTGAATACGAGTCAACTGTCAAGAAGCCACACTTAGTTAATTGGTACAATGTCACCCACAYTCAAATGTATTTGTTCCCTGAATGTAGATGTGGGGAAAAGCATGGAAGGCAAATCAGATATTTTTAAAGGTTTATATCAACATTCATTTTCTGTTCATACAAATGAATGCTGCAACAGCTTGGACCTCTTTTCAGTGCAGTTCTGTTCATTATACCTTGTCCCAGGCAGTTCTTTCCTGCCCTCAGGTTTCATACAACAGCCACCAGTTTCCTCTGGAAGAAGAGACAGGTCTGTGTCTCTGGCATCCCTCYTTAAGAGGACTTAAGCCTGTAGTTTCCTCTTCAAGACACCAGGACTTGAAATTCACAGGGAGAAAACTCTGCCCATTCTTTCCATTCTTTCCTACAGGTGATGACTCTGTTGGCACACTGTCCTGATCCTCTCAATTCAGCCTGTCTCCCTACTGTTTTCTCCTTTTCTCCAGCCTCCTAAAATAACCCAGCTTTCACAACTGCCCTCATGAACTGAGCCTTCTTTTCTCTTTTTTATTTTTTTTTCCCTGAGCTGTGTTTACCTCTCCAGGGAGCTGAATTAATTATCCCCCACAGAGACAGGAGCACAGAAACAGAGCACTGACAGCACCTCTATGTTCGCTTTGGAGCTCCATTTCTTTTATACAGTCTGTTGGAGCTCGGTATAAAAGACTTCACGGTTTTAGAGCTTCCAGTAAATTACATTTGTCACAAACATGGGCTTCTGGGTGGGTTCCCAAAAGCCACCCATTTCTTCCCAGACTTTGTTCTCACTATATTCCACAGTCCCACTGGAATGGGGCTGCCTCTCCCTGGCTTTCCCAGGTACATTGCACCTTTTTCACCACCCAGACAGTGGCAGCACCTGAAAGACTAATGCTGGAGATGCCTGGGAGAAGAGACAGGAATATCAGAGTCCCAAAATTTTGGCACCACAACTGCCCTCCTGAAGCACTTACCCCTTCCCCAGAGTTTCAGGATTAATACACAGAACATTGCTCTTATGTGTTCTCCTACCTGCAATGCTTTATTTCTTCTCTCTCACACCCACATATTTTTCTGCTTTTATTTGAGAACAAAATGTTTTATATGAGTCTGGAGAAATTGTTGGGGTTTTTTTTAAAACATTTGCAGTAGTACTTCTGCACCATCCCTATCATCTGACAAAAAAGGGGAATTTAATGCAAACCCATATTTCCATTGCTTTCCCAATACTGCTGCCTCCTCTACTGAAATTGCTTTACTGACTGATTTTTTTTTTTTAATAAATTTGGTATTCATGAAAGAGCTCAGATTGATAGACTAGAAGGCAATGGGCAGATTTCTGCACAGAACTCAGGTAAAGCAAAGCTATCTCAGTTTCAAAAAGCGTTCTGGTGGGATTTTAGTTCTAACCCACAGGGAAACGTTTCACCCCTGTGCACAACATGATGCAAGGCAGTGTTCCCACATCTTCCCAGGTTCCTTTTAAAGGTTTGTTAGCTGGATGGGGTGCTGTAAAATACCTGGTGSCTTTGGGAGGCAGCTTAATGAGAGACAGTGGCCAATAATATGGTCAAACAGTGATTTAAATAGCTGATCCAACATTAAAAAGTTGATTTATCTATTGCCTGAGAGATTGAATCTTTCATCATTTTAGTCAGAAACAAAGGAAATGGTTGTATTTTAAAAGCAATGTTGAAAAATATGGAATGGATGAAATACAAAACAAAAAACTTTTTAATTTTGAGGCTGAAGAATATCAAAAGTCTTCAAGTAGTGGTTACACCCTCCAAAGGACTTCAAAGTTTGCAGCAGCCTTTTTACCTACCCAAGGGCTATGTTCACATGATCTGGTATGCACAGTCACTTTGGTATGAGTAAACACAGGTGCAGATTTGCATCAATCAAAAAAAAAAATCTGTTTAATRTTTTTCCAACAGGTCCTTTTTATTATCTTTCCATTTTTTTATCTAACTTTGTTCCAAGACCAAAATAACRAGCCTTCTTTCCATGCACAGTTGTAGTATTTGGCAAACTAGGGGCTGGTATGATACCTTACCAAAAAGATATTCCATTCTTAAGGAAGAGAGAGTCTGTGTTATTTTGTCTCATTTATATTGGAGAAAAATAGAGTGTGAAGTACTATAGGTTTGCAACAAAGAGCTTGAAAGTACCTCCTGACTATCATTCATTGCTTTATAGACCATTGTTAAAAGTGTTAATTTCAATTATCTAAATGTTTTTCTGGCTTGTATGTCATTTGCAATAAAATTACCAGGGCCAGATTTACTGGCCTACACCATTTGACATGTGCAATTCCAGCCTCAGCTTTACAACTGCTTTGTGTTGCTGGAGTAGTGCACTGAGCTTTTTAATGATTGTGGCTTATTGCCTTTTCCCCACACATTCTATATCAATATATTATTCCATGGTGGGTAGCTGTGTGCTTGCTGCAATTTACTTTAGAAATAGTATTAAAAAAGGAGTTGGCATGCATTAAATAATACCTCATTGATTGTCTTAAACTTGCAATGCAGGAGTGCAGCTCTGCATCACTAGCCYGAAAGAATATATGCATGTATAGGTGTATATAGAAAATCATTTCAATTATAAAAGAGAAAGCCAAATTAAAGCCATACAAGTCAAACATAAATGCATCTCAAATAATATCTTGAAAAATTGTGAGCAAACCCAACACAATGTGCTGCATCAGTCTGTAGCTTGTRTGCAGGCACTTGCATAACATGAATGAATTACAATTTCTCCATGACAGCAGTTTCCAGATGAGTTCTATTCTTATGACAAATACACAACCCCTCACCAACAAGGCAGGACAGGGACACAGTCACAGRCTGCTGCTCCTTGCTCCCTCTGCCCAGAGAAATTATTGGGTTTCAGATCCAAATTCAATATTCAGGACCAGAGCTTTGGTGCAGAAAGAACCAAGAGCCAAACAGCAACCAAACTCAAATCTGTAGGACTAGAGAGCTTCTGATAYTTGAGCAAACATTTTTTTCTAAAGCAGGAAGAAGATGAGTGTTTGGGTGACCACGTAACCTTTTGACTAACACAKAATGATTTCATTTCTAAAAACAGCACTCTTAGTGAGTGCAGAGATGAGCTATTTTATTACCCACATGTGTCTGCTTTAGATAAAGGCTTTATGTTTCCATTTTGGAAAGGTTTTTAAAACAATTTTTGTTTAAAATATGGGTAAAGGAATAAAAATGGGCCAAGATGGATTCAACACAAGAGAGAATTATTACCATGAGCTACAACCTGAAGCATTTTAGCAGACACATGCCACTAAATAAATATGACAGTGGTGCAGCACTCTGTGCTGTCTTCTAAGCCAGCCTGCTTTTCATCATCCAGATGCCTCTATGTGATCTAAAGTAGGGCTGCATGAGACTTGCAGTCAAATGCAGTGCTGTCAGAAAGGTATGATCAATCATCTCTGCCAACCTGACAGTACAGGATCTGATTTATTCTGCCTCTAACTCCGGTATTTATTACAAAATCAAAGGTAGGGCTTAGCATTAGTACAAAGCACTGGAGTTTTGTTCAATAGTGAGCTGTTGCATGTGGAACAAGCATCAAATCCCCTGATGTTTAACGATTCATTTTAARTATATCTGGTACATGAATTAGCAAACAGAGATGGGAAATACTAACGGCAGCCAAAAGTAATTTATGAATATTGAATTGCACTGTGCAGTGAATGTAGAGAAAATACAGTGAGAATTCCCTTAAAAGCTTCTATGTCTGCCCCAGCTTTCAAGCAGAACACCTGAGGGAGCTGCCCTGAATATAATGCTCAAAAACAAAGGAAAGAAAAATGGAAAAAAAAAAAAAAAAAAAAAGCTATTGGTAATTGAAAATATGCAAGTAAATAAGTATACATACTGGCTAATCATAAAATTCACTGCTGTGCATGTAGTCTTTCAGCTTGTCTAAATCTCTCACTATCCCCACACAGTTCTCATAACCTTGAGTGGGGTTTACCACATGACCAAATTTTCTAATGCCAAGTTGGCCAAATCAGGWCCTCTAAGCAGGTTTTGGAGTGAAAGTGCAAGGATTCTATTAAAACRCCACTTCCTTGATACCTGAGAGGACTGAGTATTCGCTGTGACTTTAAGAAACTTTAGGATCCTCTGGCTGCAATCTGCAAACAAAACTCTATGAATCTGTGAGGAAGGATCTGCTTGGAACCACTTTAGAGCTTTATGTGACCCTAATTTATGAYTGTGTTACTTTTTAAAAGTACTGTCACAGCTTAGAAAACCAGTTTTCTATGACATGACAGTTTTCAGGTGAGGAAAAATAGGAGGTTTAAACAAATGACAAGCAGATGGACAAGAACAGCACCCAACTTAAAATTAAATACARAGGTTTCAAAGAGCTGGCTTGCAGAAGAGATGCTGAAATAGAAATGGTCTCAGTGAAAATGTATTTGTAGCCCTCAGTCAGGGAGAATACAGAAGAAAGCACTGGGGAAACCATCTGCCTGGGAGGTCATGTTTATACCTCTCAGACTTTCCTTATTTTCTCCCAGAAATTTTGCCAAATGTTGAAAACATTTGGCAAAAAATATATCAGGCTGTGCATTCATTGTGTCCTGGGATGTCATAAGCCTTTCTGAAAGACTTCATTCAGTTTAAGCCAGAGATCCTGCCTTGATGCTGTTAAACAKCTTGATACATAGATAGCATGAAAGCTCAGGTTCTTAAGAAGAGTTATTCATCTGCACCAGTCTGACTCTATGCTGTGCATATTCATTGATGAGTATCGTTAGAAATCAGCTGGAAGTCATAATTAAGAGAAGCCAGCATTGCTAGCAGCAAATCATACACATTCTTTAGACCCAATTACACTGTAATGGCTGAGTGGCAAAGAGATATTGGCAGCTGAAACTGCATCAAGTGGCTTTCTTCAGGCAGAGCCAAAGGCACAGGGTAAAATTAGAAGATCCCATAACATTTAACTTCTCATAACTAACAGGGAGGCAGAAAAAATAAAAAAAAAAACACACACACACAAAACCACATTAAAAAAACAGCACCAAAATTCCTATCTGACACTTTTACAAAACATTTTAAGCACAAATGAGAGAGACAATTGCAAAAGCCAGCTACCTTTTAAAACCCAGGGTTCCAACTTCCCTTGAACAGAACAAGCTCTGGGCTCAGCAAAGAGCCTGTCTAGAGCTAAGGTCACCTGCTAACGTCCAGCTGTAGGGGCTGAGGTGCACCACAAAGGAAGGGATGGCATTTCCCTTTCAAAGGAGATSTAGGTGAATTCCTGGATCTGAAAAAGGCCTGTAGAAAAGTTAAGCAGTGGGAACATTTTGTAGCCTGAGTTGGGAGCAGAGAATGAGCTACAGRAGCATAAAACTGACTTAAGCCACAGCACTTTTATAACCATGCTGGATCATCACCAATATCATATTTAGAAAATATCAAAGCTTTGATATACATCACAACACCATAGACATTCCTATTACAGGAAATATGAAGAGGATCCAAACTCTCTCTTGATAAAGTTAATCCTTTGTTGGAACAGGTGTTTTATCCATTTGTATGTTTGCACTTCAAGGAAAAATTTATTTCAAAAGTTTCTTTGAATAAARAAGAAACAAGAAAGCAGATGTAAACAAAAATGGTGTCAATTGTTGACATGTTCCCCAAGAGTTCCTTGGCAAAAATATAATGTAAAACAAAATAAATATGGACTAACACTTAAGAAGCTTCTACAAGCTTCTGAAGGCAACCAAAACACTCCATCAGTTTGCCAAGTCTCAACAAATCCCCAGAGGTGTTTAAGGCATGGAGGCCTTCCTAAGTTACTTCAGACACCACCAGAGAGGAATGGTTCAAAGAATGCAGAGGGATGTACAAGGGGCAAAACAAAAATCACAAATTATATCTTCTAGACAAAAGGCACAGGGATATCTCAATCTGCCATCTCCCTCTGACAGTACCAGCCTTCCATGAGAATTATCCTGCCAGAGGGAGAGCCAGGCTGAAAGGGACTCCACAGCACCTTAGGCAGGACACAAACTGGAATGGGAACAAGTATACATTTTTTGGATGGTTGTCCTGCAGAAGAGCCTCCAGCCTTAGGCAGCTGCCCTATAACCAAACAGGGAACGTCACACATTGTCCTGCACTTCCCCCTGGCCACTCCTGCCTGGGTGTAAATGCCAGACTTTGTGCTTTGCATCCTTTGCAGGCATAAATACAGTTTTTGTACTGGAYTTCAGTGTGTTCATTACCTGCTCCATGCTCTGTCATCCAAGCTATCTGTGCTCTGTTATTAAACACAATTATTTGATAARTACATTRAAAAAAYGAAATATCTCCACTTCTCGAAGACYTATGCTAATTAAAATCTGTTTGGATCCTGATATATTGCTAATTCTTAAGTCAGAAATTCTGGAGGCACTGAACATAATGGGAAATCCTCTTTATCTTGTTACATCAACACAATTATGTAGCTTGTGGATATAAGTAACTCCTACTTTCTTCTGCATATTGAATATTTGAAAACTATTCTTAAATTGAAGCCTCATTCTCCTGTGAAAATCAAATAAGCAGGAGCATACACATTCAGACAAAGATTTACATTTATATACATATAGTAAAAGGCACATACCCATGTGCCTTTGGCAAGCAAAGATTTTTGGTTTGTTTTTTATTCAGATTGAAAAATACAGAAGATTTAGAGTGGTCAAAAGAACCCTTTATATCAATTTGAATTGAAAATAAGTAATTCTTATGGGRGAATTGTGATGCTCCAGATTAGGAGAAGCAAAGGCATGTCAGCCCCTTCAGAGGCTTCAGGTGCTGCACAGTTTCTCTGTGTTACACTAAACCCCAGCAGTAACTGCTGCTCACATAAGATGTTCATTTCTCTTGCCTTCAGCGACACTTTTACCTACACCCCAGAAGAGCAACAAATTCAAAGAAGAAAGAAAACAGCAACAACCACCTGAACAAAAAGAAAGATATCTTTTGGCACACCCATTTGATACAGAAGTGCAAAAGGCAAGAGAAAGAACCACTGAAATTCTCCACAGAATTAGTCTCATTGGCCTGATCACCCTAGGCCCTAATAAGAAAAACTATATATAAAGTCTATCCTTCATTCTAGAAGAATTTCCTCTATTACTCTGAAAAGAAATACTTAATAATCTTATAAGACAACTTGATGCTTTAAGAAAAAAATGGTTTTCCTCAGTTTCTGAAAATATGCTTCACTTTCAAGTGTACTAAAAATCCTTAATACTGACTTTTATAATACAGCGGAAACAAAATCACATTATTTTGCAATGTGCCGTGCTAAAGAAACTAAACCTGAAATTAAAATCCCTGTGCACCTTCAAAACAACAATTTCCCTTGGGATAAATTAACCCTTTACAAGAACTAAACCTAGCAAGAATATGTTCACTGAATCAGGCTTCAGAAACATTTYTAAACCTTAAAGACCACGATGAGAAAACAAAACAACATTAGGTTTTATTTATAGAGCCCATTTATTTCTACAAGTTAACACTGCCTACAGTTGAACTTTCAAGTAACGTGGCACAACAGGAGTGAACACATGGGAAGGGAACAGTCAGAGGGAAAAAGTCACATCCACTGTCGCTCTGGAAGTGGTTTTGCTCTGGATCCCATGCACTTTGCATTCACCAGGGGAGGAATGGGTTAGGAACATTCCTGCAGGGTGCCAGTCAGTTTATTTCTGTCAGAGAGAAGTAGAGTTTGTGTGCTTTGGAGATGCTCCATGATGACAGAGGCCAAACCCTGATGAACGGGGATGGCAGGAGGTGGCCTCAAAGGCAGAATTGTGACCCAAATGTGAGTACTAAATAAACACATCCACTGTCAACACACACACACACACACAAAAAAACTCTCTCAAAATGTTAGCCTAAAAAAAAAATACAAATAACACTAAATTACAGTAAACAGAAAACATTTAAAGAAAAACACTGTTTGCAAAATGCTTTCTGTGTCTTAAATTACTCCTCTTCTCCATAAGCAGTTACTTGCATTTCCCTACTTTTGTAAAATTCCACCACAGAGATAAAAAATAAAATAAAAACAYGTATACATTTAAGACACATTACTGTACCTTTAAAACCTTTAAAGCAGTAMATATTCTGGATATATACATCACATATACAATACACAGTCTCCCTTTGCTGTAGTGGTCTGGCTACTAGTTGTGCTTTTCTCCCAATTTAGGAAGTTAAATGTTGCTTAATTCCATAAGAATTTTCATGAAACATGACTTGCTGAAAGCAAACAGCTCAAATAGTAGTGCATTCAATAGTTAGGTGTTATATTCTTAATAGAGTGATAATAAACCTTAACCTTAAGGTTAGGTAGTCATTAAGAATATAAAACTCAGTTTCCAAGTATTAAAAACTTCTTTARTTATACAATTATCTTTTAAAAAGAGCAAAATTTCAGCTCATATTTGAGCCAAAGCTCAGTTCAAAAATAGTTCTGGGCATCAATTTCATTTTATTTTATCAGTTTTGAAGGCCTTTCYCTGTTTCTGCTGAGATAAAACCCACAAGAAGACAGGAAAAGCACATGTTCCTCAGTGTTCCAAAGTCCTGCAAACTGGAGTGTGTTTGAATGAACAGCCCACAGATCAGGCACACATCCTACTCAAATCAGCAAATCTGCTGTAGCCTGCCTTATACCTTATTCATAAAAAAATATTGTCATGTCTTTACCATGGTGCCACCAACTCACACCTATTT
This sequence comes from Mixornis gularis, assembly GCA_003546035.1. Taxonomy (NCBI): domain Eukaryota; kingdom Metazoa; phylum Chordata; class Aves; order Passeriformes; family Timaliidae; genus Mixornis; species Mixornis gularis. The sequence goes on from QVAJ01000157.1 coordinate 1,068,354, forward strand.
CTGCCCACCAACACCGATATAAAACTTTAAAATCAGGTTTGCCTGAGTGATAACTGTAGGACCATATGCTTCCTGATAGCAAATATTCATACAGCAGTRGAGGTGACATTCAAATATTTTGGCTCTTTTGAAGGTCATTGCTCAACTCGCTGGATTTTGTATGCGTAGGTGCACAAACACTGGTAAAACCAGTGATCAATTCCAGCCTGGTAAAAAATTTAGCATGCATTAAAATTCCCATGCTAAAATCTTTCTGCCCCACTGGTAGAAACATGAAGTCTCAAAAGATGTTTCTGCTGGCTATGAACTCTGGAATGAAGAAACTGTGAGCTTGCCATCACAAAGTTTCGGGGAGTGATGCTTCTGCATCAGTGTGCTGGGGCTTCCAGAGAATCAAAAGAAGTCAAATCAGGCAGCCAAACAGAGTGATGGGATGAATGTAGTATGTGAAACTCAGCAGCTTTATCTCACCCTTGCCCTGGTGAGAGTTGAGATCTCCAGGGACAGAAAGCAAGATAAATTCTTCACAGTACACCCAGCTATTACACGTCACTTAAACCCATCTTCAGGGACAAAGCAAACAAAATCACTGCTTGATGAACTTACACTTTGTTAAAATAAGACACTGTACCAAAAGAAACAGTAAAGAGTTCCCTCATAGCACAAGTGCTTGCTTTCTACCTATAGACCAATCACGTTAAAAAAAATATTTTTGCAACAGCATCATAAAGACAATTCTGGTGAGCGACTTGTTGGGTGTCCATCACGACTGTGACTTGTTCCTCCAGGTTGCAGCATGTTAGGAAGGGGGATAAGCCTCCCTACTCTTTTTCTTTCAGGTAGAAATGAAACACCAAGCCAAAAGCTRTACATGATGATCATGATTTCTGATCCTCCTCTGCTGGGATGACTTCCAAGAGGATTTGCAATGTTATGGTTATCCTGCCTGCAAAGATAAAAGCACATGGTGACATTTTGCAGGAGAGATGAAGAAGGACAAGCAGTCAGCAAAATTATCTTACAGACTACTTGCACGTAGACTTCACACAGGTCTTGTATATTACATATACACATATCATTTAAAGTCAAAATTTTCTTCTTCTTAAGGGTTTTCTGTGCCTCTAATCCAAGGCTATGCATATACAATWATAATGGCAGTGTATGGATGTATAATCTTATTCAATATAAGTCTGCATGCTTTTAAAGGCTATCTTAAAAAATGACTACTCTGCATCGCTGCTTAACGGTGTTATGTTGAAATAAAAGTCTGGAAGAATTCAAATAAATTAATTTACCTGTGCCAAGACCTGCCTAAACAAAAAACTTCATGTTTTCTTTTTCTACTCTGGATTTCCCTCTGGTGTTTTTGATAGGTTTTTTTTTTAGGGTACTGATGTGTAAATGACACCATTAATTCACATATAGCATGTACAGAATAGTAAAAGACCATTTTGTTACAATTCTTTTCATTTATCACTCTTTTTTTCGTATCCTATTTTTAAAAAGCAGAAATTCCTGTAAAAGAAAGTTCTCATTTTTCTTGAATGTCTAGCATGAATATTGACATTGACACAGTGCAAAGCCAGGAGGGTAAAACAGTGCAACTCACAGAAGATATGAACTGAAACCACYTCTCTGACCTCCTGTCTAAGGCAGATTCTACCATCCTTTCCTCTTTTCCCTGGATGTCACCAGTCCAGTGCAAAGCCAGGTTGCCCTTAGACTATAAACTGATAGGGGCAGAGGGGCTGAGGGTCTCCAGGCACTGCATTTCCTCCCATCTTCCTTCCCTACCCACAGTAGGGGACATCAGAGCTGGGCTGAGCGCAGCAGGGACAAAGGACAGCAGGAAAGCCAGCAGCAGGGAAATAGCAGGGATTTGCCCCTGCCATCCCAGCCCTTCCAGCTTTGAGGACAAGCAAAGGGAAAAAGAATTTCATGAAGATGAGCAGTGGCATGACAGCTCTTCGAAAATGGGAACAGAAACTGGGAAATCCTGGGCATCTCTAGAGCGGGCTGTGCTTTTGTTTAAGTGGACAGATCCACCAACAGCATGACCTTGCCCAGTCCTCCATTTCCACGCAGMAGTTTTTCTCTCTCCCTGGATGAAGCAATAGCAGAGCTGGGGGAGCTGGCATTCATTTTTTGGTTGCAATGTACTCAGAATAAATCAGTTGAAGGAGCATTTTTCCTTATGAAAATGTTCCAGTCTGTTTCCAGTCAGTACCTCCATCTTGTCTGCTTGGAGCAAAACTTAGAGTCACAGGACCAGTTTCACATTTGTCACAAGACAACATACCATGACAGTGCAGATAACTTCCCCAGCCCGCTTTAAGTCCTAATCTTCCCTTTTTGAGAGGAGAATTCACTACAAATGGGTCCCAGGTGACAACCTTTATTTAAAAAATCCAGATCTTGCATCCACACAAGCACCAGACAAAGTTTAGGTGAGRAAGGAAAGCGGGAATTTTATCACACATATATGACTGAGCATGAAATCTGTAATAACAAAATGCTGAGATAATCTCCCCTGGATCCCACCACACACTTGACGAAGAGAAGCAAACTGAGCAGATAACACTTTGTCCTTAGTGAGCAACTGTCATCCTTTGGGGTTGCTAAATAACCCTGACAGATATATTTTGTTATATAAGGAGATCCCATTTCCAGCAAGGGCTCAGCTATGAAAAAAAGTAGGATTCAACTTGTTACCTCCTCGCAATTCAATCCACTGTAAAGAAATAAGGATGTTTTAAGTGTGATTATAAGGTTGGGTTTTCAACTGAGGAAGTGCAGATAGAAGCATTCTCATGGTGGTGATACATCCTTTTACACACTGATCTTCTGCTTAGGATTTGCTAGGCTCAACATTTTTCCATTTTCACATTAGTTTGGCAAAAAGCAAGAATGCAGAGGTCAAATGAAGCCTGTAGTAGCTGGAAATTATTTGCCCCAGCACATCTAGTGCTATGGCAAAATTCCTTTGGAAGAGGAGAGAACAAAATGTTACTGCAAAATACCATGCCAGAATCTACAAACTCTACAAGGTTTAAATTACCTTTTGTTCAATGCAGCAATTTTGTAAGAAGAATGGGCAATGTAAATGCCATAAGCACAGAACAAAGACTCCCAGACTTGGGAGAGGAATCTTTGGGTAATCCATTCGAGGGCTCTGCTAGTGTAATCAGCCTGAAACTCCTTTCAGAAATATACGTATCTTCAGGCTGATTCTTTAATCCCACTACTCATTCTGGCTGCTCAGTATCCCTTTCCTCTGATCCTTACAAAGCTTATTCAGGATATTCCCTCTGGCCTTATGTGGGGCTGGTCTGTACCCACGGGTATTTGCACCTTGTGGATTCCATGAGCAACAGCCATCTCTCATTGCCAAAGCACAGCTGGGCAGCTGAACCACACAATGCCCCAAGAAGGGGACTTTTCAAAACCTCCCACCAGCTGCCCATGAAGCAACTTGGGGACAGTATTGGTGCACTGTAGCAGATTTTCTGAGAGAAAGAAGGCATGATCTGTACTTTGAATGAGATATTGAACTACCCAGCTGAGGCCYGGCTGGCTGAGGCTTGGCCTTGAAGGCCCTGAGGCCTTGAAGCTGTGGCGCAGCAGAAATTAGATGTTAAGGTAGTAATGTGAGATAGTGKGTTTTCTAGAGGTCACTGAGAGCAATTATKAGTGGGCATGCTTTAGCCACCTTAAGAATAAGTCAAACAATATTGTTTGCATTTTTCCTGTGTTGAATGCCAGTGAAAGTGTCGCTCTAACTATAAACTATATAGAACTGTATATAACCTGCCTTCTTAAACAGAATAAACGGAGAAGGTGTGATTAACCATACTGGTTGGGTCTGCGTGGCTCTTGGCTCAACCTCTCCTTATCTTAGGGGTTCCCTGCAACAGTGCACTAGCAGGCTCCTACTTCTCCASTGGTACCACACACAATGCTTTGGTTAAATCCAAGTAGATTAGATTAATCACATTCTCCTTTGGAAAAAAAAAAAAAATAAGTCATTTACCTTCTCATAAAAAGTTACTCTGGCAAAAATCTACCTCTTAAATGACAATCCCATTTTTTTATACTGTCCTTTACCTCTGTCTGGAATTACACTTTAGTGCCTGTGTAAGACATATTGTTTCAAGGTTAGAATATCAAGTTTGCAGCTGCCCAATCTCTTTTCTATATCTCACAGAGGKACTTCAAATTAATTTATCCTCATTCAATACCTTTTGTAAATGTTCTCAGGCTATACAATGGGTCTCCCAAAATAATGCCAGCTTAATGACTCCACGCAGAAGGTTTATTGCTGCTTCTTAGAGAAAAGAACAATCTSTTTATTTCACAAGCAAATCTCCACCCTGCTCCACCTCAAAACTGTCAGTATCAGTTCTCTGACATTACTGTTGYTATTTTGGGGATAATAATTGCAAAGCAAACAAGCTGTTTCCCTCACTAACTGGTTTCTGCTGCCTTCCCCTCTGAGCCATTACACCGTGCCCATCCATAGATATGACACAGGCACAAAGACTTCTTCCTAGGAGCAGAATTTTGTGTTATCTCAAAAGCTAGGAATTATTCACCTTCATTGTCACAGCTGGCAGTACAATCTTCRCATCTATCCAGTCTACCTTAAAGAGAATATTCTTTCTCTTGCCCAAGTAAAGTAGTTCAACACTGGCATCCCGTGGCCAAAGATTCAAGTAGCTCTATTCCAAAACCTCTGAGACATGACAGGAAATGCCAAAAAGCTCCTGGATTTGATAAGGGAAAAAATTCCTAGGCCCTAAATGTCAAGACTGAGAAATTATAAACAGACTAAACCCCAACTACTTAACAGAATGTCCTTCTCCATACAACTGCTTTAATTTATACTGAAGCATTCCCAGGACACTGCAAGTAATTTCTAGCTTTTTGGCCATAAAATTAAGATTTTGCTAGCCTAAACTAACATCTTTTTCTGTAAATAATTACTGCCCTATTTCCTATGGACTTCCCAGCATGTATTGAGAGGGAAATTAACATATTCTACAGCAGATAGGTTATAATTCTATAACATATTTATATTAAGAAAATACATGCAGCTGGCTATACTGTAATTACATATAAAAGCACTATTCTTTTCTTGTGAGCAGCCTATTTAAATCATCAATTAAGACTGAAGCACAGAAGACAATATGAACTTTTGATTCACCATCTATAGAAATCAACTATTTTTAATTAAAGGTTTCACAGGTTGAATTTTAGTTTTGCAGCAAAAGAAAATTTCTTTTTGTTTTGTTTAATAAATTGTCCATCATTCCCAAAACATTTTGCCAATAGTCTTATTTCATGTTTTGAAAATTCCCTTTATTTTGGAAGCCTATTATCCTGAGTAACAACAAAAAAAAAGAGAATGAAGAGCTGTAATAAATGATACTGACTTCTAATTGAAATGTTCCAAATAATCCTTCTCTAACACATCAGAACTTCCACAAATCCTTTCAAAACCTTTCAGAAATGGTACAGAGAGGATTCTCAGTGTATTTCAGGCGTGAAATACTACTAGCCAAGTCACACAGAGGTCATTCTTCATGAAGCACAGAAATAATTTCCATAGAGGCACATCAGCCCTGGTATGTGCTGCTATCACCTTGTCAGCACCACTGCTAAGGACAATATCCCCATGCCCAGCCTGCCTGAACCTTCCAGATACTTCCAGTCCCATTCCAAACACTCCCCTGTGGTCCACACACACACGGGGCTCAGTAGGGGAACACCAAGCTCAATCCTGTCATCACAGCTGTTTTGCTCAAGRCTCCAAACAGATTCTCCAAGGAGTGCAGTACTGTCCTTATTAGCACAGAGACAGGGTCAGGAGAAGACAATGGTGATTTAAAAGGAATTAGGTGTTTGTAGAGGAGGGAGGGGAAGAAGCATCAGTCACTTAAAGTCAATCACTGGCTGAAGAACAGCCTTGCTGTGAATGTACCTCTATAGTTAGGGGACATTGATTGCCACTGGCAGAGCAATGCTAGAGCATGTGCCCAAAAGCCACTTGTGTTGTCACCCCCAGCTCACAGCAGCTGAGAACATCAATCCAAAGGATTTCACAGCACAGGGAGAGCTCTGAGAAACTCCTGAAGGAGAGAAGTCCCACACCAGGACTTACCTAGAAGCTTTCTGAACCACTTTGGCTTATTGTCCCACACAATAAAGAGGTAGTAGGCAGGAATGCCAGTCAGGGTTATTGCAAATCCAATCCCTGTGTTCACCGGGTCAGAGTAAAGTGACAGCGCAACCATGAAGAGGCAAGTGAAGGAAAACAACGCTGGGATAAATAGAGGAACCTGAAAAATAACCACACAAAGAACCATTAAGTAATAAGGTCAACGTAAAATAATGACCAAGGCATTTAACTTGCCATGAATTGTAAATTAGATAAGACCCAGCAGTTCTGGAGAAATAAGAGTATCTAGAAGAGGCACACAAAATGTCAGTGACTGCAGAAGCCAGGCCCTGCCAACTGCTATGTAATGAGTACCACAGAAGTCTCTTAATTACACTCTAAAACACTCCAATGTTTTACATCCTTTGAAATGTAAAGACTGTAAATAAGTTACATTGTAAAAGCCCTTCCTCTAATCCCCCAAGATATAAGTAAGCAGCTCTAACCACAGTAAAGATTTCCGTTTTGATAATTACCCATTAGAAAAACATTTTAAAACACAACCAGGAGCTCAAGTCACCTTTTAAGACTATTAAGAACATATTGATTTTCTTCCTAAGGTAAAAATCAAAATCTAGCAGGAAGAGAGCAAATTAAACAGTAATTTGACTAGTGATAAAGATATTTGATAGTGTTATGCCCCYGATAGCCATTGAAAAAGCACTTTCTGACTGTATGAGTGATGGCATTGCCAGTGTCACTGTTGAAAGCATACAAAGTAACCATATCAAATTTATTTCCTCAATTTTCAAGAACACCAATACAATCACTCTCTTAGCAACTCTCTGAAGGAAATGCCTACAGGCATGGCTTATGAGACATTGAGTGTAATGGAGAATTGAGGAATTGAGAATTCCTTGGAGATTTTTCTCTTCCTTTCATGCCTCAAAGCATCAYTGTTCCCCTTTTGTGCACTGTCAAAACATTTTTTTTAATCAAAGCAAAATAGATTGTGCTGTTCACCTCCTTATTTACTAATATACCTACAAGAATGCAACAATACAGATTCTTAGTTCTTCACAAAATAATCTTCTTGGCAGCATCTAAATAGGGATATATTTCTCAGTTTCTTGATGATGGATATTATCTTTCTGGAYACACAATGGGACAACTTACTTCATATGATGTTGCTTAAAACAAGCAAGAAAAATAACAGAACCAAGGCCAAAATAGCTACCATTCAAGGGACTGGACTATTAGCATTTTCTTTCTRGGTTCACAATAATTCTGTCTGCAAATCCACTGCAAGTGCCAAGTATTACAGTAATCACACTAACCACTTATTTGCACAGAAAATTGGCATATTTGATATTGGATATGCAATGACATAAATGCTCTCTCTCATAAATTCTTATGCTTGACATGACTTTTTGGTGGTAAAATTATCCAGGCCTTTATCAAAGGAGATATTAAATGGAGGACTGGCTGAAAATCAGGTTGGCACATGTAACCCTAATATTTGCAGTCTGAACTCTCTGTGGCTGCAGAGGGCTCAAGGTATTTTCACACAGCTCACATCAGACAGCCTGAACACAACAGACAGGCAAAACTGAGCAAATCATCTCAGTGAACATTGCCTTCATCTCAGCACAGCAACTTCCAGTCTCTGCTCCCCAAGAATAGGGAAGAAGCAAGAATCATTTCACAGAGCTGAGGTAGCACTGGGGACCTTGCAGGAAAACTCTCAGTCTTCACTGCAAAACACTGTTTTCTCTTAACTCAGCTTTTCCTGAAAAGGAGGTTAGCTTGCTCCATCAGAAAATGCTCCCTTGCTGTCTGACTACAGGACGGAGAGGAGGGAGGATTCATGTAAAAGAGTAGAGAGCAGATGTTACCTTGAAAGGACGAGGCATATCAGGACGTTTATATCTGAGATAAATCAACCCAGCAACTACCAGTCCAATAAAAAGCCACCTGGCAAAGCTGAGGAAATTCAARAGGCTGTAGAGATCCCCGTTGAATAACATTATCATTGTGAGAGGATGCTGCAAAAGAAATTCAGAGCATAAGAGGGGTTTAGTGGATCGATCTCTATTACTTTACAGCAGTGATGTCAAATTTTTCCACAGGGACACACCTGAGTGCCACAGACTTCAGGCTTGCCTTTGTCATGTAATCAGGTGCGTGATCAATGTCTTGCTGTCCCCTGAGACCACTTTGGATCAATAAATATCTGTCCTGGGTGGCCACACACAGTCAATACAAATCTGTCCCCTGTGACCCYGACAAAAATACACAGGCACACGGCCCCACCACAGTGCTGGAGCACCCTGGGCAGCATTCTCATGGGATATGAGCCCACTGTAGCATTACTTGCTCATTACTGATGCAAACAATAAGAACAGTTCAATTTTGGTCACATCTGGCCATATGAAAGCAGAGGTTTCTTGGTGCTTTGTGGAAGGAAAAAGCCTTAGTCCCCCCAGGCTTCAAAGAGGACATGGCAAGGGGCAGTTCACCACCATGAGATGCCAGCTGGGCACACGGGGTTGCCACCAGCTTGGGTTTGCCTTTCAGACATGCAGTGTGTAGGCTTATTGCACATTGTAAATGCAAACATTTATAAGCAGAAGGAAGAATTTAGCTGTCACTCAGGCAACTACTGAAGAGCAAGAAGGAGAGGGGAYATCAGAATAAATACAGTTCCTCCTAAAAAAGCTAGTCTGAGATACAAGGCTTCTGTGAGGCAGGCAGAAGGGTATGTATAAAATAGAGTGTTTATGCATARAATAGAGAGTTAGATAGTTAGTGAAGGCTACATGGATCTATTTCAACATAGTATCTGGACAAAAATCATCCTTGCATTTGGGCATGAAGGAGTAAGTCAAATTCATCAAAATTCACCATATCCCTCATTCTTCAGCTAGAGGGGAGATCCTGGAAATGAGAGCCTTTAGGTTTATAACAAAGCAGTAGGTGAAATCAGCTGCAGATGCAGTAAAACACTGGGCTAAATCTTTAAACAGAGAAAACTAACTTGTATTATTTATCTAGATTCACAGCCTCTAGATTCACAGCCTCTCTCTCCTTTTCTTCAAAGCAGTGCAGACAACATGGATTTGAATCAGAAGGATCAATATTTCAAATGTGGGTCTCTGGCCTCCAACCTCTAACGACTTATAAAGTACTTGGTTCCTTACACACAGATATTGAGCAAACTCCTATGTAAATGTCAAGGGAAACTGAATTATATTGGGCAAGGTTTGCTCTCTACAGACTCAGCCTCTAAAAGTTTAAAACCCCGGTTACAACCATAATGCAAGCTATATACAATAATGCAAGTGAAGAAGAGCTATCAAGAAAATATACAAAAAAGCAGGATTACAATCAGATTGCATGATTTCTATGCATTACTACACACATCTATCAAATTCCTCACATTGGTGAGGAATACTTCTGGTCCAGGCAGCTCAACTTGCAAATTGAGATGCAGATTGAAATGCAGACTGAACTCTGTGTGATTTTCTTAATTTCAAAAAAAAGTGTTGGTTTGTTTTGTTTTTTAATTTAACAAGACTCAGACACATGTTCRTTTTCTCAGTTTAACCTCAAGAGCTCTTTCCTTTCTTACAGTGTGCAGAACTCAGAAGGAGAAATAAAACAGGGAAATGGTAAAATTACTATTGATGTGTAATATATCCTGCCACTGCTCTATTTGCAATAAGGTGAGCTTAAAAATTGCAATCTTTGAAGGAAAGCCATCTTCATACAAGAATTGGACTCTCTCAAAGGAAATCAATGCACTGATGTAACAGGACCATATGCAATAGTAGAAAATGTCTGTCAGGGAAAAAAATATATTAACACATTTTGTGCATTTCATTCCATAAAAAATAGTCAATGCAATATACACACAAGRTATGACTAGACCCAAAGAAATAAAATGCAAACTAAATGTTTATGGAAAACTGATTTCATTAGAMCTTTTCATCTTAATCACACTGCCTAAATTTCAGAATTTCAAAGCCTATGGTTATATGTGCACATATAAAATTCAACAACTCAGCAGYGAGCTTACAGGCATCAATAGCAAAAACCAATCCAAATTCCACAAGCATTTTCTCTTACTAGCATGGACTCATAGGTGCATCTTTTATTTTGGCTGTAAGCCCCTAAACATGGCAGAGGCCTACCCAGATACACTGCAGCCATTGATCCCAAAAGAGGGGCTGAACATCCATGATTATGAAGACTGCAAGTTAAGTGAAAACCTTCCTGGCACTATGAAAACTGAATTTTGAAATTAGTATTTTGACATTTAGTCCTAACATTTTACCATACAAATTAGTCTGCAAAGCTGACACATGGCTAACATTTACCTTTGCTGCTTATTTTAGAAGTCAGTAATAGGATTTCCACTAAAGCACCAGTGGTTTTCCTAAGAAGATTCACAGACTGTTTCCTGGGCAAATGTTCTCCCATTTTTTAATCACCACTATGCTGAACAGCTGAGGGTTCCCTTCCATTATCTTAGTGCAAAACTGTTTGCATTTGTCGCTATAAGGTAGTATATTGAGCCTTAAGGGTACTCCTGGATGCTGGTGTTTAGTTCAACTTTCAGTTAACTTAATCCCTTTTCTGTTTGTTTAACTGGAATTTGTTTCTCTGAAAGGGAACTAAGCTCATCACTAGCAGGTCTTTGGAAATTCAGAGCAGTAAGATATGAACTAGATTGCAGTGACAGGCAAGAAAGCAAGGAGGAAATGATAGAATAAGAACAACTCCCAAATATCATTCCTCTTTCTGCTGTCCTCCACCCTGCCCAAAGCCCATGTTCACATTAATAAATGAGATTCAAACAGTGCCCAAATTCTGTTTGAATCCTCCAGAGCAAGCCCGTAATATGAATTCTAGTGCAGGAACATTTGTTTGTATGATTTACCAAAACAATGACAGCTGGCAGAGGAGTGTGCTTGCGGACATGAATCATGGAGAGAATTTCTGGAAGGTGACCCTCACGGGATGCAACGAAGAACATCCTGGTGGGAAATAAATGTGGACAGACTTTAAATGTGCTCATTACTGTGAGTAGGCAAAGCGGCTCGTGAAAGTCACAGAGCAGGGCAGCATTTCTTAGTCTTGTTTGAGGTGTTCTACATGAAAGCACTGGCAGGAGAAACCCGCATGCAGAAATCAAAACCATCTCTGAAGGTGTCCCTTGATTGGTGCTTGGAAATAGTTAATATTTTCCCTCCAATTTTTCTCCTTTACATGAAACAAAAGCAGCTGTTGGTTAAGGACTAGCCTCAGAGATATTCATATCCAAACCATTCAGAGGATTTTTTGAAAAAGAACCCTAAACAAAGTGAGAAAAAGCTTTACACCTGGTAAACAGTGCAGTCATTTATCACATCCTGCTAAAGGAATGAACCCTTCCTTCCCCTTGCTTCCAAGCCCTCACCCCCAGGAACATCAGCAGTGCTCACCTGGAGACAGCAAAAACACCTCCATTCATAGATCCAAAGCAGGAGAGAGCAACAAACACTGGCACAGCTAAAGAAAAGTTTCCCATTAGTCGTTCGGCAAAGGTCTGTCGGGAAAGAGAGAGAAATGCACAATGATTTTTCATAAAATGGGAAGACAATTGTCCTCTATTAACAAATTAGCATGGTGTGAGTTACGCCCCTTCTCTGCATCCTCTACTGGAAATTTTGCTGTGACAATTTGTTGTCTCTTTTGTGGGAGCACAGCTACTACAGCTGAGYTGTCCTAGCCTCACCCTTGAGGGCWTGTGGAAGATCTCCAGTGGAAGCAATACGAGAAGGTGGAATCAGGCCCTGACTCGTGCCAATTTAGACCATTGTGGCTCCAAAGAAGAAGACCAAGCATGAATGGATCACAGTCAGATCTGTACATCTAATATCTTTTTCCTACAGCCTTCACTGCACTCAGCTGGTACTACCCAGTGGTATAGTCCATCCATTCATGCTTTAGTGTTTTAGGTCAGCAGAAGAGCCCTAACTGGAGTTTGGGGCACCACAGGCAACRTGCATAGTTTTTGTCATGTTTATAAAATGTTTTCTTTCTAGACCTCCCATTAGCTACAGGATTTGGTCATTTTTCAAAACTCACGTCAGTTGAAATAGCCACAGGCAGTATCACTACTGGTAAAGAAATGCAATTATTCATTTCTTCATTGTGACTCAGATACCATAAACATAAAAATCAGTGTCATCACCACAATTCAGCGAGAGCAATCAAAGCAGTATTTCCTAGCCAGGTTGCCTTGCAACTCCTTCCCAAATGAGCTCCAGTATTCACGGCAATCCCCTTCCCCAGTACTCAGGACACACATCATGCAGAGACAAAGTTACAGGATTCTGCTACACAAGATAGTTCAGAGCTCTCTTCCATAAATATCCTGCTTCCCAGGAGCTGAGCTTACAATTTAGCACTGAATTTTTCAAGCATGTACTTGGCTATGAAATGTAAGCCCTATTGACTTTGTTATAAGAGATAAATAAATACAGACCAATATTACATTATAAATGCTACTGATGGCCTGAAGTGATATCCCAGTCATCAGTCAAAAATCAAATTTCACTGGGATGCTAACAAATGCTGCCATACCAAAACCTGGCTGGATGTGGCCACCCAATCTTTTTCCCCCCTGAAAATAAGAATAATATCAACAAACATAACTGCAGCAGGAATATATCTTTGTATTTTTCTTATGTAACTTACCACTGCTACAGCTTTTGAAAGCAGCAATTCCCCAGCACTGATTGTAGTGAAATAAGCCACGTTTGTTAACACATAGCCAACTGTGACGATAATCATTGAAATGCATATTGCGAGGGGTATGTTTCTGAAATACACAAGGCAGCTCATTATTTTGCAATCTGATTGCTAATCCCTGAACATGAAACAAATAACATGAGAAGAAGCCACTAATGATGGTGAATGCACATTTGGTGATCCTAAAATATCATCATTAGAATCTACCAGTAAAAAAAGGAATAAACAAAACCCTCTAGACAAAGGAAATATGTTTATAATGAAGAGRTGAGAAACCATTTGAGGGGGGAGTCCTCTGGGGATACCAAGGGGCTTGTGGCCCCCATGCTTCCCATTGGTCCCTCACTTCCCATTTAAGTTGCCTACTCAGATTGACTTGCAAGCTGAACCCAAACACCTGGAGGTGTTTGACATCTTCCCCTGGATACCAAAATATCCAGCATGCAAAATTCTGCCTTTTCCTCCTGGGTGTATTTCTTCCTTTACACATCTTATCACATCCCAGGGATCTCTCCCACTGGTCAGGAGAACACAAATATGAGGCAGAATATGAGACATAAATGGAAACAGCACAAATTTGTAAATTTAGCACAGCACAAATGGTATTGAAAAGCACAACCCCCCTGCCATCCTAACTAAAAGACAGAACAATAACAATCAAATATATAATAATGCCAAACTTTTATATAGCATGTCCTTCCACTCAGAAAAGCAGAATGATTTCTGTTTTTAAAAGGAGAAACAGAGGAGCACTGAATTTGCCTAAAGCCACACTGCAAGCAAATGTTTGAGTCAGGARAAAAATGCCTCAAGTGTTACTCTAATATTATTATTACTTAATATTATTGATATCTACATCACACCAAAAAAAAAAAAAACCAAAAAAAAACACCACTTGGAGCTGAAACTAATCCTTTAGTTCCAATGTTGAAAGTGGCAGTATGTACAGTGCCTCTGAGGAGAGCTGAGAGCTCCTCTCTCGTGGCTGGTTCCCTCCAGCTGTCTATATTAAGGCTGCTTTTGGAGGGATGGAGAGGCTGCCATATTTAAAGTCACCCCAGCAGGTGGAAGAAAGAAAAGACAGAACTAGGAATTCTGGTATTCCAGAAGAGATCACAAGCACCTTTCTAAAGAACTATTGTAATCATCYCAAGGGAAAAGGCATTTTGAAAACCAGCACAAAGATCCATTCTTTTCTGATATTTTTCTCAAAGAAACACAGCCGGGTCAGAATTTAAGGATGTTCTTTTCTACCAGTCCTTATTTCTCAAATAGATCCTTCACATCARTATGCCACAGAGCTGAAAACAAGCTCTAACCTGAGACTGAATAAATAAATGTATTCATAAATAAGTAAAGCAGGACAGTATCATTGTTGCACATCTTGCCCACCTCAGAAACCATTTGGTGTCAAATGGTCCCATTAACCCAGGCACAGAGCTGGTTAAGAGGATCATGCCAGTAATGTAACACCAAATCTGGGTAGMCATCATGATACTGTATTAAGTAGCCACAGCTACCTCACACACTCATCTCAGGTGAAGAAACCAGAAAAAGGGAAGCCAGTCCACTTGGTTTGTTGATGGAGAAGATGACAGTAAGGACTAGAGCCCAGRATACAGGCACTGTATTGCTGGAAAACCCATAGTTATGGACACAAGAAATACTTGCAGCAATGTGTGTTGATAATATATGCCAAAATGGGGTTTGTAGGTCAGTTGCCAGATGTATTRCAATCAGTTGGGTTAAGCTTCTTACCTGACCTGGGTGTAAATTGAATTCAATCCTCTTAGCATCTGATTCAAGGTAGGGATACATGTTTTTAAAGCCTCTCAGAGCAGGTATTTTATCTATATTTTCTGCATCATAGATTAATGCTTCAACCACCAAGCTCTTGGAAAAATCAGCCCTGACTCCAACCTTAAAATGAGGGGTTTCAGCCAAATATAGCAAATTCAGGCTTTTTTCACAAATACCATTTAAATGACTGAAAGCATATTGCTAAATTTAACAGAAATTCTTTGTTCTAACTCTTACTAAACACCTTACATTCACAGCTAATTTAAATCCCAGTTTAATTTCTGATAAAACAAAATGGCAACTCAAAACTGGGGCAGGGAGCGTTGGGAGGGTGAAGAATCACGCTTCAAACGTGACCATTATCTGAGCACTGCAAGTCCTGCTTTGTTATGCTGAAGAGTGCTAACGCCCTTGGATAG
>QVAJ01000157.1:1083686-1128846 GCA_003546035.1 Mixornis gularis
CACCACACTCAGAAGAATAAAACCCCTAAACAAGCCAGAACTAGTCAGGAAGCACTATTCATTAAAAAACCTGCAAATCATAACCCAGCGCCTGGAGCAGCACAAGGGATGCTGTGACTTCTAAGCTCCCCAAGTCCCTGCTCTTGAAGGAAACAAGTGCTCAGRCTGCACTGCCTTTTGTCTCCTGGCAGGAGTGAGCTTTCAGAGGGCTGTCGTGTGCCTGCACAACCCTTCCAAGTGCTGCTTATTACCCACTGCTTCCAGTGACAGATTTAGACAGAAATAAAAGGGCAGTTTCAAGATTTCAGRGATAAGCAGTACAGTATGGTTCATTTCTCACTGACACCTCTGCTCGGATTTGCGTTTGGTCCTCAAATCACCCGAAAACACAGACAGGCAGGTAGGAACCATATGCAAAACCACGGAGTGAGAGCTTTAATTGTGTCTTTTCCATCCATCCAATTTAAGAGACTGTTCCCAATTTGCAACAGGATCCCATTATCAGACTTTCTGCTGTGAACTACAGCCTCCATGCTGGAACAAAAGCTGTAATGCCATTAGCAATAAAGACTACTTCCTTTCCCTAGAGGATCACTGTACCAATTTTCTTGGAATATTTTAGATATTTTCCAGACTTACTAATCTTGTTTCTAAATAAGAAAAACCATACCTAGGTCCTATTCTCCATTAAATTGCCTCTATTTATGTAGTTTCCACCTTTTCATTTCTGCATTCTATGCATCGCGCACAACACAGGGTGTCCACAATACTGATAAGCCACGTTTCTGATGTAAAACAAGTTCACAGCTGCCTCATAGCTAGCTGAGACTTTTGGACTAGAGAGAGAAAATTCAAGAAAACATATTTTCCACTTTTATTTTATTAAAGATTTCGATTCATCAAAGCTAAAACTTCTGATGGGAAACTTGACCATATCAGTAGGAGATTACTTTGGGGAAAAAAAATCTTAGAAGCAAAACACAAATCTCATCCTACTGATAAAGACCTCAGAACAGTCAATGGCCTAAAAACCATGACACTGTGAGTGCTCAGATACAGGAGACTGCAATACGTCATTTACTTAAAGCAAGCCCAGGACTTCAACTTGCTCTGAAGTGGCTACTGGTTACTATAGGGCAGTGCTCTTATTTTTCAACATAATTTCAGTGTGATATTTCAGAAGATTTCAAAAGGAAGAACAACTCTTTTCAAACCAGCTGTTTCCCTGAATAGACCTTGAGGTGCTGATCACAGAATCACCATAGAATCATAGAATGGTTTGGGGTGGAACAGATCTTAAATACCATCTAATTACAGTCCCTCTGCTGTGGGCAAGGACAAATTTCATTGAACCAGGTTGCTCAAGGCCCCATCCAGCCTAGCCTTGATATTAGCTCCAAACCTATACAATTATTTGGAAATGTCTTGAGCATTAGTGTCAAAGATGCTATTCAAGCAGGCTGCTCCTTGGTTAGAAGGGGAAGCAGCTGCCAGGAAACTCTTTTCACAATACTCGTGTCTTCTCCCAAAACTTTGAAGAAAATCAGTATCAAAAGGAATCTGAGGAAATCTGAATGAGAAAAATATTGGCCCCATAATTAAAAAGTCTTTTAAAAACTGGGTGAGAGACAATTAGGAGAGCTTCTATGTAGCTGAATGTTGACTAAAATTGAATTGAAGCTCCATACCTTTTAAGACTTATCCATCCCTAGCTGCTATTCAAAGCTAAATCTTCCCCTTCTGCCCKATATACAGAGCAACTGTAATGAAGAATCACACTTGAACAAAGAGCACATTTACCTTGTGATTCCCAGAAAAAGAGTCACCAAGGAGCCTACCTTCACAGACAAGTTCAGTGTTGGGAATACAGCTAGCCCATCCTGTGCTATACAGGGCTGAAATGGTTGCCAAGCAATGCTGTATATTGCTTGGGAGCAAATTTCTTTCCTCTAGAGGCTGTAAAAGGCACCAGAGCCAGGACATATGGTTTATTTAATCAGGATAACCACTAGATTTTTGCATTTAACCTTCAGGGTTGCAGAATCATTGATCTTCTAATAATCAGCTCTAGTACATCTCTACTCCTACAAATATTTTTACAAGAAAAGCTGAAAGCAGAGCTAGCAAGAGAAGGGAAAAAGGGGGGGAAAAATAAAAGGAAAAAGAGAAAGAAAGCCAGAGCAAGAACCTGAGGATGAGAAAAACCATGTCAATAAATCAGCTGAGGAACATTCCTAGAAATGTACAGCATATATCCCAGGCTAATGACAACTTCTACAACAGCAAACAGTGAGCACTGAGAGCTGTGTCCACTGAGGSCTGTTCTTTCTTTGAAATGACAACCACAGTCAAAGACAGCCCTCCAAGCCAGCTGAGTTCACAAGGGTGAAGCACCTTGTTGCCACACTCTTAGAGGTCACACCAAAACCTTTTCCTTATATCCATGTCAAAGCCAGGTTTTACAAATGCTCATCACAGTCAACTGTCCTGGACAAAGCTGCCCTAGATAGGACCAGCCAGGAAACATAAATAAAAAGGTTGAAATATATCACCTAATTACTGATAAAGTAACCCTAACCCTAACCCTGTGGAAGATAATTTTACACATAAGTTTACAATGAAAATAGGAAAGAAGGCGAGATCCTAATTCCCTCACATGATTCACAGCCAAGTATTTGCTTAGTTTTCATGAGCATGATGCTGTATATTCTGTATTTCCTTAGCTGAAAATTTACCACCAGAGGASTTTCAAAAGTTCCCTTGTGCAATAATTTATTCACCATTTGCAATCTGCTAAGCAATTTTCCAAATGAACTCTCCCCAGATTCTGGCACTCTTAAAAACATCTAATCATCCACTGCACTACCCATAGCACCAAAGCTTGGCAGAAAAAGAGCAARTTTATCACAAGTGCAAATTTATCCAAATAAACTGACACTGGAAACAAAAAATAACCAAATACAGAAAGTGGCAAGAGAAATTTAATATCCCCTGGGCCTCAGTGCAAGACTAGAAGACATACAGGCTTGCCTTGGTAAGGGCTGTGTTCCAGAGCCCAAACTATGTCTTTACCATTCCCAGGCTGTGGGAATCTCTCACATTCCATGAGCTGTGGCAATCCCAAATCCTGAACAGCAAGCAGTACATTTTGATATAAACTGACTTATCCCTGAATTGTTTTTTTCACATAAAAAGCAGCCTATGAGACAACACATTACACTGAAGGAATCAAATAGTCCTCACCATGTCAACAGGTGAAAAAAACTACAATCTCATCTATCTGCTAGGAGAAAAGGTAGTTGTAAAGCATCAAAGGAGATCACCTCCCAGGACTGAATCAAAGCCAGGAATAGAGAGACAAAAGGGATGGGAATCATCACAGCACCTCTCAAATCCACATATTTCCACATGCTAACCAGTGTCTCAGCAACTGCTGACTCTAGTGACAAGCTATTATTATTTTGTTTATTGAAGTGAAGATTCTCATCAGCAAATCATCTCTTCYCTTCACTGCCTCCCAATATGTTCCATTCTTATGTTCCAGATCACAGGAACTTGCAGTCTGTGGGCTTGCAGCTTAGACAATATTCAATTACATAACTGCCCTTCATCGTCCTGTGATCTTTTTTTTGATTTTGAGAGGAGGAATGAAAGAAAGGAAAGCCCAGTCATTAAGCTGCACTCTCATTTACACCACCACATGCTCTATGGATGCTACTGCTAAAGTGAGTTTTAAGGGGCTCYCCTTCTTCATTTCCATGCTTTGGTTCCATATCTCTTACTTCAAARACACAGCAGCATGACACTGGGATAAAAGAGTGAAGAATCAGGCTAYAGTCTGCATTTAAAAGCCTTCTTGCCTTCTACCGCCTAGCAAGAGAAGAAAAGAGCTTCTGCTGTGCTAATTACTTATTTACTTCTCAGTGTTTGACTTCATTGGTTCAGATTATAATTGCTTACAGCGTGAAAACAGGGTCTTGCATGACCAACAGACTTTAAAGGGTCATACTGTGTTATCAGTGTGCTGCAAAAGGCAGGAAATTTTCTTAACTTCTCAGATGTTTTCAGCACTTTTTCCAACAGGTTTTCTCCAAAAATTAATTAGCATAAATACTGCTTTGTCTTAAGAGTTAGGTATTAATTGCACAGGGTAACCCTGTTTTCCATAAAATGTGTCCTTTCAGGCAAATCCTCCCAGCTGAAGTCTCAGGAAACAAATCTGTCCACAGCCCTTGAGAAACAGAATAGTTGTTATGGTCACAAGGAGATTTGCTTTATTTTAATGGAGATTTAAAGCTGGCTATGATGTCTTTGTGTACAAACTCAGGTTGCCAAGCCAGATCTGACCAGGGTCSTCATTTACGTCAGGGCCCAAGCCCAACCCTGTCAAGTCAATACCTTTTATGAAACATCTTTCTTGAAAGAGCAGAATGGACTGATCTGAAACTTGGACTACCAGCCAGAGACACTCCTCATGATCCTGAATGATTTTGCATGGAATAGATAGCACTACTGGCATTCCCAAAGAAAACTATGCCAACATAATTGCCAACATCATATCAATGATGGCAGCTAAATACACAAAGGACTTTTGAGATTACAGCACTAAATATTAGTCTCTCTGTCTCTGCTTAGCCATTTCTTGTATAGCAGGCACGTGAGCACTGTTAGGAGCCAGAAACTGAGCACAAGATGCAGCACACAGAGCTACTATGGGGGGGTAATTTTTAAAATCTCTTTAAAAGAAGAAATGGAATACAGACTTGAAACATAAAATATTGATCACCTCCTRTGATTTCTGAGTCAACTCTATTTCCATGAGTACATCAAGTGCCACTATTCAACATCTTCATGCTACCTGTGTTGCAAACCTGGTATACAAAGTTTATGACTGTTTCCAAAAGACGTGTGAATAACCAAAAGTGACTTTTATTTTGCACTGTAACTTGACCCCAAGTTACATCTCTCCTGAGAACCTGAAAGTCCCAAGGAGCTTGCTTTTTTTTCCTATTGCTATTGTCATACCTGCTGGGAATTGGGCCTACCCCAGGGACTCAATTGTGCTTTTTGTTAGAGTCTGGGAGGCTTAACCAGAGAAGAGCCAGGTGCCTGAAAAATGCAGGATCTCTAGCAAAGGATCTGCATTTTGCATTTCAGAACCTGAAATGGTAGTGAAGATCCTGAGAAGACAATGGTTAATTATCTATTGTAATCCAAAAAAAGTGAGGTTTAGGTTCRACCTGAAATTAAAAGCTTGTCTGTCACTCTCACAAAAGCTTACCTTTTAAAATGCAGCATAGTCTAAATTCAGAGGATTCAAATACAAATATATTGTCACTCCTGAGTTTGATGAGCGACTTCTATGTTTCCTATCTTACATCATCATTTAACATCACCCTCCTTTTATTTCATTTGTGGGAAACCTCAATGTCCTCAAAGAAGTTTGTCACCTTTTCCACTAGAAGGGCAAAACCTCAGATTTTACCTTTATTGCCCAGCTCTCTTCCAACCAGGAGTGGAAAGGAGCACCTCTGYTCTCCCAAAAAGCTACAGGATTTTATTTTCTTCTGAGGTCTATTTGTTGGAAGTGYTCCCAGTACTGCCAGTGGTCTAGATTACGGTGAGAAGCACAAGTAAATCACAGTGCTTGCTTGGAGGCAAGGAAGCCGTAACAACAAACCTGACACAGGGCCATAAAAACAAAACATCTGCCTGCACCCAGCTCCTGTATGGAAATGAAGGGGAAAGGGGCACAGGCACGATCCAAAGCACTTCCTCCAAGCTGCTTTATTTAGCATGTGACAGTGGGTCTACCTTCCTCTTTACTGCTCCATGCCAACACAAACCTCATTGCCAGACTTACATAAATGTAGAGGGGAGGAAGTGAAGTAATTGTGTATTAAAAGTASTTTAATGTATTCCACCGAGCTCTCATGGCAATTTGAAATTATTAATTCCCTGAGCACCTGATTTATGACCAGCGTTTACTTTCTCCAGAGAGGATCACTTTTCTCTAGGAAAGATGGACCACTGGCAGCGGTTGGCAGTGGGGGAGTGAGGGATATTTAGAAGTATAAACAACGGAACCTGATCTGGGAAATGTGCCCATCAGGCCACGTAGCTGAGAAACCCAAGCCATCATCCAGTGCATAACAATATCATGGCCAGGGAAAGAGAGCACGGTGGTTGTGAAAGGAATCTCAYTAAAAACCTGTCACGGCTCCCTCCCCACACTCCTGCAAGTACCTCAGTGTTTGCAGGGAGCAGGGCTGGGGTGGAAGCAGAGCCCTGCCTTGACCTGTGTGTATTTCTCTTGCCCACACCAACCATATATGTTTCTAATTCGGGCCAGGGCAGATGACAGAGCAACACTTGGAGCAATTGCAAGGCTGCTATCATTYCCAAAATGAGCTACTCAAGCTCACAGCCTGGCAACAAGTAGCCTGAATACAAAACACCTCACTCAGTTCCAGTGGAAGGTACAGGGAGGAATGCTACCCCTCAACCCCTCTAAAAGCTGGACTTTTTGGGAAGTATCACTGGCAGCCTATTAATGACTCTTACAGTAAATAATAAAGGAAGGTAAATGCTTAGGTGCACAGAGCATGGAGGGAAGAGCGTATGTCTCGGTGTGTATGTGCATAAAAGGAGCCAGATTTTTCATACTTGCTAAATTCCTTGACATTTAATTTTGAGCAGGAGAGTTTCCACAATGCCAGGGATCATAAAGGAGCAATTTGCTGCTGTATGTTACCATTGATATTTCAGCATGAATGAAAATTGCACCGTTTGGTGATGAAAAGAGCAGCTATTTGTAATAAGGASCACCATGGAAACTGAAATATCATTTACCAAGACAGGGTCTTCTTCTGAAGGAATTCAAAACGAGAAAAATGGTAACTGCAGGTGCCTTAAAGCATTAGCATTTTTAAAGACACAAAAAGATGCAAATGAAATTAAAAGGAGATGTCTTAACAATACTGCGTTGCCATGAAGGCAGCTATCTGGCAGATAAATTGTTTTCTCTGCAGAAAGCAGGGAAATTATGGTCTTGCTAAGGACAGCCCAGCAGACCACCTACAGGTGGGGGACAGCCCAGAAAGCAACCTGAAATAACTCTGTAGGAGTTCTGACATAGAATAGAAATCCAGAAAACTCCAAATGYGAGCTTAAATGTGCCTTTGCAGCACACAGTGACTGGAAGCACTTGAATGGAGTTCAAATGAGAATATCAATTTTTTCTATTTTATTACCTTCTGTTGGAGTCAGGAAATAGTAAGCTGAAATCCTCTCTCACTAAGCCTTCATAATGCTGAAACTACAATCGCAGGTATAGGAGAAAAGCTTATCCTTCTCTTTTCTGATGAAGTGATATCATGAAGGAAAATATGCACAATTTTCAAAATTACCAGTAAGGCTGAGGTTTTTTCTGTGTTTAAACTGAGAAATCTTAAATATAACCTTAAACATAACCTTAGAGAGTTAATCCTGAAACTCTGCTGCAAATCAAGTTCCCTGCAGTTGGTAGTGACATGAAATAGGCAGACTTCTTAGCCTATTTAAATTATCTTGGACAGTATAATCAATGAGACTCCAGATTTTAAGGCTGACTCATCTGTGCAACTGCACATTGTTCAGCGTACCCTCTGTCAAAAATGCCCTACTCTTCCATGCTAAAATCTTAAAATGAAAGTGATAACAAGGGTTTATACAGAATTTACCACACTATCTCTTATCCTGACCCATAGCATCAACTTAAAAGGACCAYGTACCGGTGCCATCAAAAATCCCTACATCCTGGCACTCCACAGCACCAGCCTCCCTGACATCTGCATTTGAAAGTAAACCTAGATAATCACAGAATCATTGAAAGGTTTGGGTTGAAAGGGACAATTAAATGTCATCTCGTCCTACTTCCCTGGGAAGAGCASGGACACCTTCCACTAGATCAGATTGCTSAGAACCCCACCCAACCTRGCCTTGAATGTTTCCAGGGATGGGGTGTCTTGCCATGGGCAACCCATCCCACTGCTTTACAATCCTCATTGTAARCCCCTTCTTCCATGTATCTAATCTAAACCTATTCTCCTTTGGTTTAAAATCATTACTCCTTTT
Organism: Mixornis gularis; assembly: GCA_003546035.1. Taxonomy (NCBI): domain Eukaryota; kingdom Metazoa; phylum Chordata; class Aves; order Passeriformes; family Timaliidae; genus Mixornis; species Mixornis gularis. The sequence goes on from QVAJ01000157.1 coordinate 1,091,802, forward strand.
CCTATAGGTTGAAACAGATCCTGCTAAAAATTCTGTCTTCATTTTTCTTACAGGCCTCCATTTAAAAAGACCAGCTCTGGGGAACAGGGCAAATTTATGTGTTAGTTTAGCAAAAGTGCTTGCAAGATGTTTTTTCAGTAACCAAAATAATCACAAAACAAATGGCAGGATTTGGGCCTCTGTGGGCAAAATTATGTTCTTAAAAGCAGAGAAAATATGTAATTCACTGGGCTCCAGGGTCATTCTAATACAGCATCGTGACTCTGTCAACACTTAACACCAAGCTGAGGTGGCCTACAGCTTGGATCTATTCATRTCTGGGATAGCCTGCAACTAAGAAAAAGCCTCTCCTCGTGGCTTTCACAATCACCAAGCAAGAATYCTAAAGCATTTCTGCTTATTTTCACATCCATTGAAATATTTCTTCCTTAGACTCACAAGCAGCTTATTCTCTAATGGGAGTTTTGCCCAAGGAAAAGGAACTTCACAGTCTTCTATGTTCCTCGTGSATAAATCTTTACTTTTATCTGGTTTTGCTTAGCAACTGTTTTTTCCTGTAATAAGCAGATATGATAAACTAGAAGTGCCTGTCATTCMTTTACAGTGTTGGATTAATAAAAAATTTCTTTCCTTTAAAATATYCCCACATAGAAGTTAAACCTCTTGTCATATCAGAGTGCTCCTATTCATTACCCATTCCCTATGGAGGACGTCTCTAAATTGCTGTTAGATTTTTTCAAATGATGATATCAAAACTATTCTTGTAAGGGATCTTCCATTTCATCATACTTCAAAAAACTAAATACTGTCATTATATAGTCCAYTTTTTTTACAATAAACAAAATATAATGACAAGGTGAAGATGCAAATAACAGCACTTGTTCAACAGCAAGTGTTACAAGTGAATGAGGATTGACATAGTAAACCACAGCACCACAACTTGTGAAATGCAGATTATTCACTTCACAGCACCCCTGGAGCATTAATAATCTTATATAAATCCTCTTTCTTTATGTCACATGGATATAGGCTGTACTGTAACTTGAATGACTAAAAACCCTAATGGTCACTTTGTTAACAATAATCATTYCATAAATAAAATATCATTCTCACTATGTGTTTAAAATTCCAAGATATTCACAGCCAAATATCAACATGTAAACTACACTGTGAGTGACCAGAACCTGCTCCCAGAACATCTGCACACCCATAAACAATCACATAAAACAGCCACCATGCAGTGAAGGGGTGTGCAAGGGAATAAGAACCTTAGCATTCACTAGCTAAGATCAATGCTCCTCTGATAGAAATTCTGCTGTAAAAAAAACACAAGAAAGGATGTACTCATCTGCAGGAAAGGTGTACAAAGCCAAATTGTCTCATTTTGATACGACTATTACRTATCTGAAATACAAGCCAGCAATCTCACTACCTATTAAAGACAAACAATCAGATGAGAGAATCCCATTTAATGTCTCATACAAAAAGACTGTGTCAGAGTAAGTTATTGTGCTGGTTGAACTAAGTGGAACATATTCCTTTTCTTGTGGGCAGCAATACCATTACTGTTGGAATTTTGACCATGTTGTTCTAAAGAATAGTTACTCATGGTGGCATGGCACATGTTAATGGCCCTTTGTGCTTTATAAAATTCCAATCTGATGTGCTTGACTGMAATATTGCAAATTGCTTTGCAAATTTTGTTGCCCGTTGCTTTGTTTGTATTTTATTCTCCATTTTTATATCTCATCCCAGTAAAAAATGCTGTCTGGCTTTCTGTGACAGTCATCTCACCATCCCTGTCAGATGGTGCCAGCCAGCATCAGCCTAATGGTGCTCCAGTAAAAGATTTCCGGTTAATGGAAAGCAAGATGCTGCTGTATGAGCTTCCCTAACACTCTGCTCTTTCTCATTTTTGAGGTTTAGCCTCTCAGTTAAAGAGAAAAATAAATAAAAAGTGGCAGAAGAAGGACATCCCCTTCTGGCTCCAGGAGAGGATGCMCCACATACAGATCACAACATTGCACTACAAATTAAAGTGGCTGTCACTGCCCTGTGTAACTAACCATAGGTAMTGGGGGTGGCCTGCTTTCACAAATACTGGGATAAATGGCTGTGAGGCCTCTTTTCCTATACCYAGGCTACAAACCAACACTGACAATACCCATAAGAAAAGGCTGATCTACAATTTCATAAGGAATTTCATGGTTTTGACTGGGGTTTACAGTAAATTCCAGTGCTGTTTGAAACACAGATTTAAATCTCAGACCAAAACATTAGGGCGAGTGCTCTGAGTCACCTCCTTTCCTAGTCACCATTAGTCAGCTAATGCTGTTGGTAAATACAGAAATAAGAGCTCGAACATCAGACAAAAATAGGTTCCAGTTTTAAAGTGGGAAGGAGAAAACMTGGGGGAGGTTTGCCTACAATGCAGAGCAGCACCCACACTAGAAGCTCTATAAAACACACTTGCTTTCACAAAGAGTGCAACACCTCTAGGATCCAAGACAAGAGATGTGAGGTGCAGATGCAGTGACTGTTCTGAACCACCTCAGCTGGGCTTGTCACCCTAGTGAATTTATTAATTTTTCTATCTACCCCTAATACACTCTTGCCCATCTCCTTTCCAGTAATTTCAGTCAGGCTTCCTGCTTATGAACCACCAAAAGAGAATGAAAATGTCTCATGAAACCTTCACTGTGGCCAAGAGAAGAGCTGCTCAGCCCTGAGAAACCCATCATCTCTCCAGTAAAATACACTCTCTTCTGCAGCTCTGGACCTTCAGCAGAACATCAGTCCTGCAAGGGATTTTTATTCCCTCCATGAATATTCTGCTGAGCAGCTTGGGTTCCCCATAAGGAGGATACTGTCACCCCTCTGTACAGGTACTGCTATGTCCCTCAGTGAAACAGAAATRGATGTTAGAACAGTTTTGCATGTGTTTCAGCTGGCGAAAATGAAGGAAAACCCAGGGCAATGGGAACTTTGAAGGTTACAATGTTTTGTGTTACATTACATTAYCCTGCTGGTAAATTACAATAAAGATTACAATTTTTCCAGCTACCCAGAGAGACTGTGGATAAACATTTGTTTTACTTCCTTAGGAGAGCTGAATCATAGTAACCATGATTCACATAAACAAACAGAAATGATTTAAAAAACAAAAAGGTAAAACCAGCAACAGGAAAGAAAACAAACCTTACACTCATCAGGTTATCACATTGGCAAACAAAATGAGCCATGAGGACTTGAAAGGAGAAATCTGCTGTGTGCAGTGGCACAGAACCATGCACCACATAGTCATTTGTAAAAATCAAAAGACTGAAATCATACAATAGTTTTGGTTGGAAGAGACCTTAAAGATCACCTCGTTCCAACCCTCTGCCATGGAAAGGGACAGCTTCCCCTTGACCAGTTTGCTCAATCCACATTCTCAGAAGAGATTGGCCCAGACCCCATTTCTCCACTGGCCCTGGATAAAAAAAGAAATAAGGGCATGCATCACAGCAGCCCAGGGAGATGCATGTCCACTCATCCAGTGAGTTTGCAGGAACCTCTCCCACCCATCCCTCCTGCAATAGGATCCTGCCCCAAAGATGCATTTTTAGAACTACGAAATAGTTCTAACAAATAATCCTCAAAAAGTTTCAGTTGTCTCCAGAATTGTGAAGGAATTCATCCAGTCATTTTCATTTCAGGTTAGTTCTTTTATCTTAAGCCACAGAGTCTTCATAAACAGAAACAAACGTACCAAAGCAATGGCTTGTGAAGTATTGCCTTAATGTAGATGCTGCCTTAGAGGTGGACAATCCTGCAGGCAGCATGCACACCCACCTAGCTTTACCATCCTCCCTCCCAACAGCACACACAGAACCCATGTCCTGGTATACAGCAGCATGGTGTTACACTCTCTGCCCTTGCAATTTATCTTTTTCCTTCCATCCTCCACCTATGTTTGCTGAATAGATTTGGTTTTTCAGGTAGCTGACCACCCTCCTGATTTCTGACTAGGGCCTTGGTAGTGTCTTTATTACATTTTTGAGACATAAAAGGAGCCAGAATCAGATTCTATATCAGACAATTAGGGGGGAAAGAGCAGAGGTAGCACTATTAATTTCAACACACATATCAACAGATAAAACCCAGCACAGCAGTACTCTATCTAACCCTGCATAAATAGCACTCATTTTTATTCGGCCATTTTCCCACTCACTCTTCTCCAAAACCCATGCCAGGTCTGTGCTGTAAATTAACTCCGTATGAAATAATAATTTGGTCTATAAAAATCAAACAAATGCATAGAAAAAGATAACTACTGTGTTTCTTTACTGTGCCCTCGAAGTTTAGGTATGAAAATGGCATTGCCTGGTCCTGAACATTTTCATGGCCTTCAGCTTGACTTTCATGTGAGTAGGAGTATTTTATACAAGGAATATAAATATTAGAACAGGCAATTACACAAGTGACCTTGCCTTGCCTCATTCGATAGCAAATTACTAGTCTTCTCAACTGCAGTTTTATAAGACATCCTTATTGTCTTAATTAATGATCAAGGTGCATCTTTGAAATCTTTACAGACACTATAGATTACATCAGTCTCTTTTCTAATTTACACATATTGACTGGCATATCAGTTTAAACCCTGCCACTCTTCACTGCAGTCAATTTCTAAACAGAATATCACCTTTTTTTTTTTTTTTAAACATAAAATAGAAAGATAATGAAGTGGAAGTAGGAGACAGAAAGACCTGAAGACAGCTGAATTCAAATGCTAAACTGGGGTTTAGAAAGCAGCTGTCAATGACAAAGATACAGCACCAGGGGGTCATCTCTTTCACGGTGTACAATTTCACCACAGGACTCAGTAGTGATATAAGCACCAAAAAAAWTGGGGTAGGGGGGAAAAAAGCAAGCAACTGCACACGGGAAAAGGAAAAATAAATAAAAATATCTGACAATATGTGTTAAATGTGTGTCATGTACACATCCCTGAACATCGTAGACTGTAACAGCATCCATTAGGTCAGTCCCTAACTGAAGGAATGCATAAGGAAAACATGCAGCCCCTGCAAAGTGGCAGGCACACACAGTGGCTGCCGCTGCCTGTCTCAGAGGAAAGGAAGAAGAACAGTGCCCAATGAAATCTGCAGCCCTTTTATTATCCCTGCTGCTAAGGCCTTTGCTGGCTGTGATCACCCAGATGACAGGTGAAYTCATGCAGTGAGCCATCTTCCCAGACCCTCTGCTGCCTGCATCCATTGCTGGGGTGAATTCAGAGCACTGCTCAGGCACGAAGTTCATCTGTCAAAGACAAGGCAGGGGGTTTGCAGTGCTTTTCTCCATAGATCTGGATCCCTCCAGACTCAGACTGCACAGCACACTGTGCTTTCCAGCTGTGCTCTCTATTCCCTCTCTCTTTTGACACAGCACTGCTGCTCAGTAGGACCCAGTGCACCTCTGGGGCAGGGGACACTCAGGTGTGGCAGGAGGAATTTGTGTCCAACGGCCAAGAATAAGGAAAATAAGAACAGAAGGACCAAATCTGCATCCTCAGTTAATTATATCATATATGGTGGCTACTGTGTTGAAACTCTCAAAAATTACAGGGCCAAAGAAATGTCTTCACTACAAGACAACAGGACAATCCACATTATCAAATCCAAAAATCCAGTACAATGTAATTGAAGTAGACAAAAAAAGAAAGAAACCGATTATTTGGATTTTAGTTAGGGTTACCATTCCAATTCCATTCTGACCCTTTCCCCATTTTAACTCAAGCTGCCAACACAGTTAAAATCACAGTTTCACTTCTTCCTCTGGTTGGAAATATTTTGTGGATTTGGTGATCCCCAACAAATTCCATCACAGACACACTCCAATTAGGGCTCACAAGTAAGTTGCAACCCTTGAATCATTTGCATGTATCRCATGTGACTCAATCACATTTCTTTTTAGCAGAACCAACAGATTGTCAAGGTTAGGGCATTTATGGCACATCTCCTGGGGRCTGGGATGGAGAGTTGTCTTAGGTTACAGTGTAGGGTGTAATCAAAAGTATATATTCTATCACCCTCTGGTAAAACCAGGTGGGGCAGTGTTCTTTTTCTCTTCCATGACCCATCCTCCCTCCAGGGGAATATCTTCTGCTAATGGGCCATCAAAGTCTAACTGCATGACTGATAAAATTACACCATCCCATTGTGAGATGCTCCACCCAGGGGGAGGAACCAAACATTCCTACCTGGATATAATCTGAGGTTTGGAACACCACAAGCAGCCTTATCTATTGGATTCCCAGAGGACAAGAGCTACATAACCACCACTGGACYTTCAGAGRAAGACCAACCGCTTCTACAGGATCACTGCTTCAACAGAACCACATCTATCACTTCAAGAGGACTGCAGCCACCATTTAATTGGACTCCTACCCCAGCCTGGCCAACAGGGTGTCAGGTGACTCTGTCAGGTTAAGCCAGTGGGGTTTTTTGTATTTATTTTCATTTTCCTGTTAAATTGTAGTTCTGACGTGGAGTCTCTCACTGATTTGCTTTCAAACAAGTACAAGAGTGAAGAGGCTGGAGCCAGAACGCAGGAATGTTCTCGGTCAGGTTGGATGGGGCCCTGAGAAGCCTGSTTTAAAATCTCCCAAACTAGGTGTGAAAAAAGAATGTAAATAAAGGCAAAGCAACTCAGAATATTTGGGTCCCACTCATAAGWGAATTTCCAGCTTCCAGGAAGAGTGTCATCCTTCCACTAAAAATAATAAAAGAAATTTATGAAGGGAAAAAAGTTAGTTCCTATACTGAGATTTCAGAAATCTGAATCCATTAAAAACATGCATCCAAGACTGAAGTACWTAGTTTCAGAAATGAATTATTAGTAATTTATAAAAGAAACAAGAATTAATGAGCTGAAGATGTGAGTCGTGCAAATAGTATGGARCTAATAAGGTTAGCGAGAAAGCAAAAGAAAAGGAAAGATCATTTTATTAACAGTCTCATGCTGCTTAGTCAAGTCCCCTGAGAGCTAGTAATTGTCTATTTGTCCCTCTCAAACACACACAAATACTACTGAATTACATCCTTACTTAAATGTCTTTCAGACGTTTTATAAATAGCAAAACCCATGCTTGGTTTTGTGAAAGTACGTTTGAGCTAGTAAATTAATTTGTTCTCCTTATTTGGTAGAGTCAGCTCCCCATTAAAGGATTGTATAGATCTGAAAACACAATTTTATCACTTAAAGAGGGCAGAAATAAACTGTCGAAATTGTTGTTGAATTTACCAGGTTTGGACACCTTATCTGAGATGCCTTCCAGATCACTAAAATAATTTAAGCAGACTGTAATGCTATTAGATACAGCCAAATTTAGAAAATATAAAACTTCTACTAAAGAGACATAAAAACAGCTGTGGAGAAACTAATTAGAACATCCTCACTCTATGATGAAGAATAAGCATTCAAGTGCAAAAAGATACCAAGACACAAATAATATATATAGGAAAAATGCAAATTCTCACTTAACTGACCTGGTTTTCCCTTTAAGGTAATCTGATGAATTCACATGAGCAAATGGGCTTTACTAAATACTGGAAAGATTAGCATTTGTCTCTTTTGATTATCTTCAGGCAAAATATCACAATGTAATCCTATAACATTTGCACTGAATATTTGGCGCTGTAGCMTGACATGAAGAAAATTAATTGGAGTCAAATGTATCTTTTAGGAACAAGTAGAATATAATRACACAAGAAGATTTCAAACTCCGGGCAGATAAACCTTTCTATTGCCTAAGAGTACTGATATTAATGTTCCTCTTCAGAGTAAATCTTGTCATTAAAAAAAAAAAAAAAAAAAAAAAAAAAAAAAAAAAAAAAAAAAAACAAAAAAAAAAAAAAAAAAGAAGAAGCAGAGAGGCAGAAATATCAAAAGCTTGCATCCTCTCAATTAACAATGAAAATATTTTTCACTCTTTCGATTACTGGGAATCTGATCCCTAATTAGTGGCTAGATTGACAATGAGCAACTGTGCAATTCAAGTTTCTGAATGACTTTGGTAGGGGGMTGCATTTTAATGTGAAGCACCAAAAATCAGAGGACTACAAATAAGAAGGGAGCTGGGAAGATTTGTAGCATCTAAGCCACCATTCCCCTCCCATCCATCTGCATCTCTATAAGGTTCAGATAGACTGAAGAAAGTATCCCTAATGCTTTATTTCTCTCACTCAGTCCTCATAGATGTAGAGTTGACTCTATAATTAGAATGAATGGGTGGCACAYATTAGCTAGACATGACATTCACATTATTTAAAAACAGTATAAAAATAGATTACATCAAACATTTTGATATTCTGGTTTTACAAAATGTCTGATGACATCAAGCTCTGGTAACTTGTTAAACAGCTACTGTTTCTTGGTGCTTTGGAAAAGAAGGARTAAATGAAGTGAGAAAAACACTGGAAAAATCTAATAGACAAACTGACTAATCTCAGACCCCAAGGTCACAGCATAGCAATTCATTTCTTGGCTTTGCAACAGTACATGACATGATTTATCAATCTGAGACCACACTTATAAACACTATRCATCTCAATAATATGTTCTTCGCACTGTGTAACTTTTTAAACAATGATAGATTGCCTGGGCTGGACCAAAGTTATTTTACAAACAGAAATGAAATATTTGCAAATGAAATGGTTCAATAAGGGAGGTGGGGAAGAAATGGGAAAGAAAAAAAAAAAAGAGAGAGAGAGAAAATAAGAAAGGATAAGGCAAAATAACAGCTCTACTTAACTGCAACTGAAAAGTAATCTATGCTGTAAAATGCTTTCAGAAACCATGTCCTTTGAAATTCTATCATTTTTATCCACTAAATGAAAAATATTTCCTAAGTCCAACAACACCAACAAAAACCTACAATGCCAAAGAAATAAAATTATTTAGTAAAACAAGGGCTATAAATTAACCTCTCTCTCTCCTGTTTCCCACTGGATGACATACTGCCTTGAAGTCAGTAAGTAATTTGAGTCTAAGTTTCCCTCCTCTTAAAGGGAAATAATATTTTCTCTCTCTTCCAACACAAGCCTAATCTTCACAACTTGAGGCATTCAGGCCAATCATCTACTCATAGTGAGGATGGAGCACAATTTTGTTAAAGTGGGATTCTCTTTGGCCAACATCTGACACAACCTGGCTCTGACTTTGACAAGATGGCTCTGAAGATGTTGCTGTAATGTGAAAACACTCCTGGTGTTATCTTCTCATCTGGAGGCTGCCAAAACTCTTGATGAACTACAGCAATGATCCCAGACTCTACTCAGCCTGGGAAGGAAAAAGGGAAGAGCCCTTCAGGCACGAGCTGCTTTTAGGGTCTTGACTGAAAAAACTCAGCCTGTTTCTTGAGAGTACATATTGGGTGCTCAAGAATACAGATGAAATCAAAGACTATGTACAAGAAATGAGTCTGAAAGTTCAACATGCATGATTTTTAGTCCTCTGAATTTCCTGCTCCAGCCAACGTGGCTCCTGTCAATTTTCAGGTGACAAACTCTCTCAGAGATCTAGMTGTTCCTTCGTTCACCTATTTAACAATGCAATACAATAAAACCTCAGTTTGAGACTGATCCTTACAGTGTAAGACAATCAAAAAAATCAAAGCTGCATGTGGTGTAGCTGCACAAGTTTGTTTTGGTATTTTATTTGAAACTATTTATTTATTTTGTTTAGGTATTTTATTTGAAACAATTGCTATTGAGCCAGGCCTTAAGTGCAAAGCATAATTTAAAAAAAAAAATAAATTTGTTGTTGCACTGTAATGTTCTTCCACATATTCTTGATAATAAAATTATTTCAGGCTCTTTTAAAAAATTGTACATTAACACTGCAACTACAGCTCCTTCTAAAATAAACATTAACTTCGTGTTTCTTCAGTCCTACTAATARCTGCATGAGAGAAGTACTTGAACAAATAGGAATAAAGAAATTAGTTCAGCCTTAAAAATGACACATCAAAAGGGAGTTTAGCAACAGACAGAAGCAGCTACTTTTACATCTTATGATAATTGGGGTTATAACAATGTCCTTACACAAAAGAAGGAACAGTGGCATTTCCAAAGGGAGAATTCGACTACTTTCAAAACTCTGTTCATTCACTTTGAGATATTTTTTTTTAAAGTCTTGCTGTTCTCCTTTCTGTAATGTAAAGGGTGCTTGCTCCCTGCTTTGCTCATTCCCACTGTCTCAGCTCTCCCTCTCTAGGGTTTCATATGGGCTAACCACCCCAGTGCCTAAGACCCAGAGTATTTATCCTACTTACAGAGCTAAATGTGGGGTTTATTGCACCTGGGCAGACAGCTGCACTTCCACATATTCCCACAGCCTCCTAAACCCTTCTTGCCTCCACAAACAGATGCTTGGAGCACAAAGGGGACTGGGCAAGGACATGAGCATCCCCCTTTCCCTGCCTCTCTCCTGCATTCCCAGTGACACATGCCATACTCCAAAAGGTTTTCCTCRTGCCATACACCACAGAAAGAAATACAACCCCTATCTGGGAAACTTAATGTCTAATGGCAGATGTTTCTGTCTTCCTATGCATCTCAGGATATATTCTAGGGCCCCCCTCCACAGAATGTTTTGGGTTGGAATGGACTTTAAAGATCATCTGGTTCCCTAGGCAGGGACACCTTCCACTAGACCAGGCTGCTCAAAGCCCCRTCCCCACTCTCTGCTAGAGCATTCCTGCCATCCCCCTACTGTAAACCTGGCACATCCCTTTGGTACATTCACTGGGGTTTGCAGCCTGCTGGTTCACATGGGGATGGAGCTGATCATTCACCTCAGCTACTCCCAAAGCTGTTGCACACCTGGAAATGCACAACTGTGACTGATTCTCAGGCAAATATTTACTTTGGCAGGTGCAGGGCAGAAGACCTCACTGTGGTAATTTGCATCCATCCTGACCATTGACAAACATTACAAATTGCACACCTGGAGCTGTTACAAGCTCTAAGTGGTTCAAGCCTGTACTCTCCTCCTCCTTTTTAAAGCCAGCTACATCATACCTACATAGAAGTACATTACCCTGGACTCCCAGACTGGTTTGGGTTTGGGAGGGACCTTAAAGTTGTAACTCCAAGCMTCCTGCCCACAGGCAGGGACAMCTYCTACTAGGCCAGGTTGCTCAGTGCAGCCTTTAACATAAGGTTCACAGCAAGAATGAAAGACAGCATTTTAATTTAAAAAAAAAAAAAAATCACCACACCTCACCCAAAAAAGCCTGACAGTTGAGTCTTAATAAATGCCTACAACAGCAGGACAATTAGTGGTTCATCTAACATTAGCACTGCATTTAATGGGAGCTGAGACAGTTGCCACTGAGATTAATCCACGCTATTCCCTTGCCCTGTAGCTTTGAGAACAATGGTGGAGCAGGCTTTGGTTCAGGATATCTTTCCAACAGGGCCACTCATAGGTGGCAACCAAATAAAAAACATTTCATTTAAAATATGTTCCAAATGTTTCATTTGCTTATTTCAGCTCAAAGGAGTCCAGAATCCCCATTTACAGGTGGTGCAGAGGTCTGTGAGCACAGACAGTAACAATCCATTTGTYCCCACCATCATCTGCCACTTATTTAGCAATTTTTAAAATCCCACTCTCTTCTATAATACACCTTGCATTGTAAAAACTGGGCATCTACTCATCCTCTCAAAGTGCAGCCTCAAGAGGAAGAGTGATGAAGGGAAACTTCAAGAGCCTTGTGATAACCTTGCACATGTAACACTGAACTGGTTCRTTTTTTTTTTCCAGTGCCATCCTGGAATACACTAAACCTGCCAGGTTATGTGGTTTGCCCTCCAGCACTACATCCTCACTAGCAGCACAAATAACTTCAGCAGCTCTCCAAGGATAATCTGGAGAACAGAGAAGCTGGGAAAAGACGGGCTTCTTCCCTCACATCCTAGCTGCAATGGGAAAAAAAATCAGAATTGAACCAGCACCACTTCTCTTAGCTAAGATATATCATGCTTCAAGGGGTGCTTAGCTTTTAAAAAAGAGAGGAACTGTGCATTTCTGTCCTATGCAGCAGAGAGCAAAATGTTCAAAAATAGGCACTCCTCTGACTCAAATCACAAAAAACCTCAGCATGTATCAAAATAGCTATAATGAAAATTACCAAGAATTCTAGTTAAAAGTACTGCAGAGACACAGAAGTGTATGAAAAGTCCCAAAGGGTGAGGACACCTGCACATTTAAAAAGATCACATATATTGATGGTAACCACATGATAATTTACAAATTATATTGCTTCTAGCTGAATTTGATCATACCACCAAGACTCTGGCTCCTAACCTATCTCCCCAGAACTTCCTGAAGTAGTAGGTGTCCTGGACCAGAATCCCTCCACTCCTACATTTAGTTTCACATTTAAAATCAATCTGTCATACAACAATTCTCCAAAAAAAAAAAAAAAAAAAAAAAAAAGTAGATTGTTTTTTGGTTTTAATGTCTGCCTCTCATGGTTTTATAAAGAGCACAGATCCTTGGTAGTTAAACCCTGGATCACCCAGTTTGAGTTCATGTGTGTCCCAGGCCTGGGAATCTTTAGCCAGCGGTTCTCTTCTGACACAAATTACTTAGAAGCACAGAAGGTTTCAGGTTCAAAAAGACCTCTAAGACCATTGAGTTCAGCCATTAAACCAGTGCTGCCAAGTCCACCACTAAACCATATCCCCGAGTACACATTTTAAATACATCCAGAGTCATGTTTCACTAAACCACAACTCCTAAAATGGTGTTTTATCAGAGCTGAAGATTACCAGTGAGAAACCCATTTGTACATAGGTATCTGTCATAATGATTACTCATAAATATGAATGYAGCATTTTCTACCTGCATTTGTCTGGTTTCAGATTCCAGTCACACAATTCTCTCTCTACATATCCTGAGCACACCAAAGAGCCTGCTAACACACAACACACCTCAAAGTCACTGAAACAAAGGAAATCTGCCAGTCTTTCTACCAGCCTCATGCTYTATTATCCATTTCCTTGTAATGATTTTTCAGGCCTCTGAAACGGCGCCAGGTTTGGTTCAGGCTTTGAAGAAACCAGCAAAAACCTTCTTCATGTTCCCAATCAGKGGTTTGGGGTTTTCTTTCCCCATATGTCTCAGATTCATATTATCTGAGTGTACAGTGCTGAGGRTCCTTTTAAAACAATAAGTAATTTGGTACCTAGACAGCTATCTTATTTTTAAAACCTATGGAAATTGTATTTRGCCATTGATTTCTTTATCAAGTAAATAGTTTCTTTTCCTCAAAGAAAACGAATGGATCTGAAAAGGCATATTTTCTCTAACTTTTAGAAAACATTAGTAGCTTTTTATTACTGSCTCCATGTACCAAAACATATCTACCAAAATAGATGGGACAAATSGAACTCTCCCTAACAGGATAACTTTTGTTTCCATGTTTTGCAGGCAGGTGATGTGAAAGTATTCATCTCTGGTTGGAAACAGGCTCCAACCYACATTCCCTGTTCAGTTTAATTGGATTTGCTGTGTGATGTGTATTCAAGATCCTGCATTCCTGAGACATCTAAAACAAGTAGAAGAACTAAGTATTTGATTAATATTTAAACACAGCAAAACTGGCAAATATTGCAGCGGATAAGTTTCTTGGGCAAGATTTCCCTGACAGGATATCAGTAACTTCCACTGAAAGGAGCCACTGATAGTTACTCGTATCCTGAGGGGGAGAACTGGAGCCCCAGAGATCTACTTAATTTTCTGCTTTCTGTGCACATAAAAGCAGAATACATAATAAGGTCACAACAGACCAAAAATAGCAAATCTTCAAGCAGTTGCAATTCAAATAGATACCAGATCTGCTGGAAGGCAAGCAGCTTGACCAGCATACAGAACTTCTGAAGATCACTACTTTTTAAAACATTTTAAATTTCACGACCATTTTTCAAAAGTCAAGCAAAACATTCAGTACATACTTTTCAGGGTTTTCCACTTCTTCCGTAACAAAATTGAGGTAAAACCTAGAAAATAGTTATAAAATGTATTATAAGATTTATTCTTGTATTCTTATATTTTTATTCTATTCTTATATTTTTATTCTGTATTTCTTTCACTAAGAACCAAGAAGATGCTTTTAGTTAAGCACTGCTGTTAATTACAGTAGGCTTTGCAGGCCCTTGTTTGGATTGAGAGAGTGCTATTTGACCTTTCCTTATCCCCATGCTCAGGAATGGAATTCTCAGAAAAGACAGCAAAGCAGGAGAAGAAAGAGGCAATAACTATGTAAAGTGTGTAATTAAGTTATTTTTTTCCCCTGACACACTGCACAAGTAATGGCTTACCCTAATTCCATACATACATACACATGCACTCTTCAAGCTCTATATTCCATTTGTATTTGTTGCCCTTTACAGTTTCAGGTTATATAGGCAAAAAGTCCCATCACAGTACTCAGCAAGGGCTTCTTAACAACACAAAAAACTGAAGGCTTGGAAAAACCCCTCCTAAACCAAGAACTTTTGCACTAGTTTGCTGTACAGAATCTCAAACACAGGCTGCATGCTCTTGCACCACCTCCAGTACAGGTCACACTCTGATCATATTCCAGCAGCATTCAAGAGATGGCTCTGTATGGGAATTCAAAGGAACTGCTCACCAGGCACAGCCCTGCATACAAAGCAACCATAAGCCTCAAGGTCACTGAACYAACCCTCTGTTCTACATTTATTAGCACTAGGTCTGTGCCTGACTGGATCACAGTTGTGCCTGGCTTGGAGACAGGCCCAAAGTCAGATCTTGTCTAATTAAACAGRGCAGTCAATACAGTGCCTATGCCGGTCCTCTGCTCTTGTGCAGAAAGACAAATGGCACCTCAGCCAGCAGTTCTGSAGTGAATAAGCAACTGGTGACTGATCTGGCAGAAAGTCTGGAAGCTTTGCCCCGTCACAAGTCTTGGAGGAGAACTGGGTCAGCAGAACAAGTTAATGCTGGCTCATGGCTTTGTAAAAACAGTGATTTCGTGACTGAGCCTGAAATTCTTTGTCACCTTATGCAAAAACATCAGTACCTGTTTTTAAACTTTCTAGCRGCTTTAGGTCAGATATATGGAGGAAAGTCTTTTACAGTGAGGGTGGTGGAGCACTGGAACTGATTGCCCAAGGAAGCTGCAGATGCCCCACACCTGGGAGTGTTCAAGGCCAAGTTGCATGGGGCTTTTAGCAACCTGGTCTAGTGGGAAGTATCCCTACTCTTGGAAGGGGGGTTGGAACAAAATGATCTTTAAGGTCCCTTTCAACACAAACCCTTCTACSATAGCACTAGTCCTTTTATTGATGCAAAGACATGTTCCCTTGCATTTTTTTCTCCACTTGTCCTTTTTCAGCCAGCATTTTACCTACCAAATAGTCTACACTTGCTCTTGGTAGGATGAACCCACACACAGAAGACGTACTGCTTTTCTCTGCTTCAAAGCTGTATCATTAAAAGTTAACAGTCAAAAGTTAACAGTCTCGTGAGCTAAGCATAAAATTCTGCCTTCATCCCAGGACACAACACCAACACTTGCAACACTCCTTCATATTCAGCTAATTGTATTGATTTAGCCCCATGAAACTGACAGTRCAAGGATATTGCCACCCCACTTAATGGTCTGCTCCTCCCTGCTCTGAGGTGATGGATTTTAGCTGATGACAAAGAAAAATAGACAGCTTGAAGAACCACTAGCCAAATTAGGTCTTTTGCCTGATCATTTCTTTTAAAAGTAGCAAATAAGGACCTTGAAATAAAAGTCAGGAGGTGTAAAGGGGAAAAAAAAGATAATTTTTATTGTGAGGCTTGGAACCGTTATATGAAAAATGGGAAAGAAGCAACAGAATAACAGTATTTTTGATGAGGCATTTTGCAGGAAAGAAACTCTGAATACTAGTAAAGTATTTTAAAATTGCTTTCATACAAAAACTTAGGTTAATATTTAAAAAGTGAGAAACCATCACATTTATAGATGTGAAAGACAGAGGCAGTTATAAGAGAGAGGGGGAAGAAAATAGAGATTGTCCACGTAATCAATTCCATTTCTTTGAGGCTTCAAAACGCCAGGCTCTTTTTCTTACATATCTATCCCAGATAAAGGCTTTGGACTCTCTTGGGTTTCTTCCCCCGTTGCCATTTAATACATAAAGTTCTGTTCATACTTCAGTGTGCAGATTTATAATGCTCCTGCAACCAGGGAGTTACAGATGGGCAGAGAACTCCAACRCTCGGCCCATTGTCCCTCCGAATTAAATGAATAAACCCCTTATCTTGCAGCCCTGGCCTTTTGTGCAAGGTAAAAGAACTTGGCTGCCTGTGAGGCTGTGGAAAGCAAAGGGAAGACCTGCAGACAAAGCTATCTCAAGATAAGCCCACTCTGTGCACTGTAGTCTGCTTTCTTCCCCCCACGCTGCTGCTGCTGCTGCAAAAGCCCTTTGGCACTGCACAATGTGGAGCCCTCACGAGCGTGAATAAATTGTAAAGGCAGATTCAAGAAGAAGCAGMACCTTTCAAACCAGCTGCTGTGTACTTTGGAGGGGAAAGACAGAAAGAGCTTGAAAGTTCTGAGCAGAATTCCTGAAGGTAGATTCTCATCCCTTAGCTCACAGTCAATCACGCTTGACTTTTGTGGGARCCAGTTTGCACTTCTTGCCAGTGTGGTCCAAATCTCTCAGAGCAAGAAGTGTAAAAATCTAGAGATTTTTATTCTGTTTTGTGGTCCATACCAATCTCATTGATTCCTACTTGCCAAATACTGCTTTTGCCAAGCAAGGCTAAGGGCCACACAGCTTTATAACAGAATCATAGAATCATTTGGTTTTTTATATAATTACTGACTTCTTCAAAAAAATTAAAACTTCCTTAGTCCTTTTATCCTTTTTATTAAAATATTTAATGAAAAATGAATAATATTCTTTTCTTGGGGTGTGATTATTTTGGTGGCCAGTGCATGTTTATGTATTATACACTGAAAAATAAAAATCTTTCCTTTGCAGAGCTGCTGGCACAATGACCACTGAGCATGTGGAACAGTGGTGAGAACTACCCTAGCTRTATGATGTAGCTTGGCAAAAGGTGTAGAATGTGATACTCGTGGCTTCATATAAATAAATGGCTTTGTTAGAGCATATTAGTGTTTGTTTTCAGAACAAATACGTGTAAATTTTATCCACTTACCAGCCTGAATAGGCATACATTCCTGAATAGAAAGCAAGTGGTAATCCCATAATACTGGCATCATTCCCTGCAAAGGCATTTTTAAAGTGCTCTGTTTCTCCTGCAAAATCAACAAAAAAAAAAAAAAGTTGAAAAATAAGCTCTTTGGTTATAACTACTTTAAAAAAAATAAATATAACACATCATGGAACATTTTAATCACCCAACAGTTCAGTGACATCAGGTTCTGCCCTTGACCTTAAATTCTGACCCAACACTTGCAGCCATAATCTGCCAGCAATTGTAAAAGGCTTTATTCATACAGCAATTGTAAAAGGCATCTTTATTCATGCAATAGGAGAATTTGACCTATTAGTTTGTTTTGAAGCATTCTGAGCTTGATGACACTCACTGCTCTGTCATTTGCAGCAGTGACTTACATCAACATGAAAGAGCAGAATGAGCTCAGCASTTTTTGATGTGGAAAAATTTCACTTGTTCAACATTTTAATCAGAATGAACTTTGTTGSCATTTCATTCAGAAGCAACATTTAGAAGAGAAAAAAMCCCAAAATCTTAAACATTTCTACCATATAAAAATGAGTTTAGTAACTCCCTGCCATGATAATCAGTGCTGTATTAATATTACATCAAGTAAGAATTACCTATATATCTATATATGCAAATATGGAAGACTTTTGTTGTGCTCTTATTCATTTACAAAGTGCTTTATGGTTTGGAATATGTCCCCGGCATATCCCAAATTTCCTGAGAAACAGTGATCCTCCACAGATATGGAGCAGGAAGAAACTTAATTCAGAGTTAAATTAGCAATGAGTCAAATCCTCTACCCTTTATTCTGTTTTTACTGAGCCCTCAGTCAAATTTCCCATTGAAGCAGAGGCTTTTTGGTTAAGGGAGAAACTGTGGCCAGAGGAAAGTCCCAGTGGACAATYAGGGACACTAACTGAGCTACTTCAGGGCAACAGCCCCCAACCAAATGTGAGTTTGACCTGCTCCAAAGGTCTATGAAAAGGGGGGGATGGGAACAGAGAGAAATTTTGCACATTTCACGTGTCATGTGCAACAGGAAACAGCATTGCAAGTGCCAGGAAGAAAGTGAAAAACAAGAAAACAAAAAC
This sequence comes from Mixornis gularis, assembly GCA_003546035.1. NCBI lineage: Eukaryota > Metazoa > Chordata > Aves > Passeriformes > Timaliidae > Mixornis > Mixornis gularis. The sequence goes on from QVAJ01000157.1 coordinate 1,110,158, forward strand.
AGTGAATCAGCAGAGTGCTACACAGGAAAATTTCTATTTCAGAGTCTGTATTAACCACAGAGAGCCACCTGTCCCTGAGAAACCGAGCTCACTGCACAGACTGACACTGTGCTCTTCACTTGGGTGTGAGGGCTGGGAACATCAAAGAAGAGCATCCCACGGGACATAGCCAAAAACTGTGATAGTTTTTGTTAGACAAAATCTGCCACCAATGCACTCAAGAGTGCTCCCTACTCTGCCCCTCTGTGCTGAATGTAGTAGCTGTTGTAGGGAGGGTGATCTGCTGCAGGGATGACTTGTGACCACCTCACACCTGCTGCTGAGAGGGCTGGAATGAAAACATCTCTACAGGTAGCCGAGCACCTGTCAGTGAAAAGGAGGCATGTAGTGATAGTGACAGGACAAGAGGAAATGGCTATACACTGACAGAGGGCATGTTTAGGTTACATGTTAGGAAAAATTCTTCCCTGTGACAGTGATGAGGCACTGGAGCAGATTGTCCAGAGAAGCTGTGGATGTTCTGAAAGTGTTCAAGGCTTTGGATGGGCCTTTGAGAAGCACGGCCTGGGGGAATATATCTCTGCCCATGGCAGAGGRTTTGAACTAGATGATCTKTAAGGTCCCTTCCAAMCCAAMCCACAATGRGATTTTGTGGTTCTGTGAGTTGTGAGCCCCCTCTACGACCACAGACATGCACCACGGCTAGAGCAGACATCCTGCCTGGATGAGGCACGTGGTCTGGGGAGGAGTATGCACATCTCTCTTTAAATCCCATCCTGCCCCTTCCACAAAGTTCAGGCCAAAAACAGATTASAGAGAAGAGCAGTCCATTTGCTCCTTTGAAAAGCAAATCTCACTGGAATAGTCTCATTGACATGCTGAAGGAAACACCAGCTCATCCCAGCTAGTTCCACTTCTAATCAATGACATGACAGAACAGAGCCTCAGTTAAGCAAGCACAGACTAATTAAGAGATTTTGCTGCTATAAGCATTATGTGGTGGAGGCAAGTGGGGAAAGACTGTGGAGGGTAAAGACGAAAGCTCTTTAAAACCATTCATTTCATACCTTTAATTAGCTGAATAACTCCAGGGACTATAATTATCAGAATTGCTACAAGCTTGCAAAAGGTAAGGAACATCTGAATGCGGGCACTCCAGCTGACACTTGTGCTGTTCAGGACCATCACCAGGGCTGTGAGGGGAAAAAGAAAAGCCAGAAAGAAACAATTGTCACAAAACTCTTTGCCAGCAGAGAGGTCACACAAACAACAGATCCTGATGCATTAAAGGAAATACACCCTGGTAACCTTCTGCAGCTCTTGTCCTCCCACTTCTCCCATGCTCCTTTACCACACCAAAGGCTTGAGCTGAGCCCCTATGCCTCACTCACTGCACTGACCATCCATCTTTCCGTTCTCTGACATCCTTCACGCTGAATTACAGCTCCATTGACCCAGAAAAGTCAGCTGTTGGTGGACAACTGGCTAGCAGGACCCTACTTCAGATGAGACAAATTAATTGCCCAACTCTTGTCACTCCAGATTTCTCTGTGCTGCTTTGAGTAGAGATTTGTATTTTTCATAAAACAATAACAATGAATAACCATTAATAAACTTTCTCACCCTGGTTTAGGCCACRCATAAATTTGTAGCTGCTTTACCTCTGGTCCTGTTCTCCACGTTCTCCCCCCTTTTTGCTGTACCAGCAGAGATRCAGGAGGGCCAGAGTGGAAAGTACTGTGTCTACCCTTGCTAGGAATCAGTGAAGAAACAGAGACCTTTTACTTCTTGAATACAAAGCCCAGGTCTGCAGCTCACCAGCACGTGGAGAGATCAGTGAGAAGGGTTTTTACATCCTGCCTGGTCAGCTTGCATCTCCTTCTGGGTCAGGCACAGCATCTCCTAGCATTTCCTACAGCACTGACTGACAGCAGGAGGGCAGGTCTTGCCATTTTAGAGCCACTTATTCTAGTTTACTTRAACAGAAGGAGCTTAGATATTAAAAACAAAATTAAAGTTTCCCTAGAAGATGGAAAATAGRAGCCATTTTAGGAGATAAAAAATCTTTTTCCCCTGCTGCTTCAGGGAAACATGGTCAAGCATGTTCCTCTCTTTCTTGCCATCATATGGAGCTAATGAAGTAGCTCCTCATCTCAATCCTCCCTTAATTCAAGCTCTCTCAAGAGCACCAGTTTGTGTAAATCGTCAGCCACATCACACAAAAGCACAGTTTGCTAGCTCATAGGAGCTAGCATTGTAAATCTGGCATGGCACAGGTTTTCTGGGAAAAAACCCCACTGATTTATCTCAAGTTGTTCACACAGTTTCTCTTCACCAGCAAGGTTAAAAAATATTACAAAATGTCATTTCAACTGAAAGTAGTTTGAGTTTAATGGAACAGGGAGAAAATTCCAAGTAATCTGGATCCAAATGTATTTTTATATATTTTTAATAAAATAAAAATTCCAGGGGGCAAAAAAAGAAAGCATTTTTCTGGAACTTTTATTTGGGAGACACCAATCACCTGACACAATTTTTTTACTAGAAAAGGATCTTGAAGATCAAAGTCTTTACTCAGTTCTGTATCTCACCATATTTCAGAGCTGAAGTGTTCTGAAGTGACAAAGAAATTGCTTGGACTTCTGCAAAGCTTCACTTGAGACCTAAATACCTTTCGGGTTTTTTTGCATTTTTACTTCCTTGTATACCTATATTTGGCAGGCAACAGAAAATCCCAGGGCCCTGATTCATTACTCTATTGTTCCAATATTACACTGACATATCTTGATTAATTTGAATTTTGAAAGGTCCCTTTAGGTTGCTGATGAATATTAGTGCTGTTTGAGTCTCCCCTTCTTTTCCTGGGGCTTGATTACCAGCAAGACTAACAACTGTCATTTAAGCAAAATTTATTTAAAATATTCATTTGACCAAAAGTGTTTAAGTTATAAAAAAAATCTAGTGCCATAGTCAAGCACTAGATTAATTTTCCTAGAAGACTCAGGATACTCATACTTTTCTTCTGTGGAAAGTGAAGCCCAGGCACAAGAAAATGTCAAGGAGGATTTTTTTGTGTAAGAGAATCTGCAATTTGATATCCAGCTTACCCAGAGTTCAAGCTGACCGCAGCAATCAATCTGTCACCTTACACAAGAGCAGGTAACACGAGTGGAGAGAGCTCCTCCAGGTTTTCTAATGCATTGGTTTCACCTTCCTGATACACACATGAGAATGGTACTGGATGGYGTGGCCTCAAACATTTCAGGACTGGGTCAGCCACAGCTTCTCTGGACAACCTGTGCCATTGTCTTACCACCCACATCAGAAAAAATTCTTCCATGTATCTAGTCTAAACCAGCCCTTTTCCAGTATGAAACCATTTCCCCTCATCCTATTGTCATGGTTTAAGCCCAAATGGAAATTAGACCTGGCAGCTGCTTGCTCAGCTCCCCCCTTTCACCCTCCGCTCACCACTGGAATGAGGAGGAGAATCAAAGTAAAACTTGTGGGTTGAGATAAGAACAGCTAAATAATTGAAAACAAAGTAATAATGGTAAATAATAATAATAATAATAATAATAATATAATAATAATAATTTTTTTAAAAGTAAGTGCTGCACAATACAGTTGCTCAGCACCCACTGAACAGAGCCAGGCCTCCTATTCCCAAACCCAGATCAGATGCCCTTCCATTTAAATCCTCCCAGTTTATGTACCGGGCSTAATATTCTGTGGTGAGGAATATCCCTTTGGTCAGTTCAGATCACCTGTCCTGGCTATGCTCCCTCCCCGTTTCTTTGTGAGCCTCCTCACTGGCAGAGCATGGAGGCAGGGAAAAAATGTCCTTGGCCATGGATAAACTGGACATARCAAAAAACCAAAACATYGGCCTGTTACCAACACCRTTCTCATTCCAAATCCCAAACRCAGCCCTGTAACAGCTACTGAGAAGAAATTAACTCTAACCTGGCTGAAACCAGGACAACTATCACTGCTTGTCCTTGTAAAAATTCCCTTGATACAAATGTCCTTTGATGGTCACTCATAAGAGTAAGTGCAGAGTTGGAGGACTGCACTAGTAGTAATTCAGCTTGGAGGGCTGAGACCTTAAGTGCTWCCAAGTACTTGGAAAATTTGAGAGCGGTTTTATAATTTTTAAATTTTATTTTATTGTACTTATTAGGCTAGAAGAGTTTACAGCCTTCTTTATAATATAGTGTAATATTACATAATATAAATATATTATTGCTTATTATATACTATTGATAATAGTAGCAGTATTTTATAATAAAATATCTGGTCTTAATGGTTCTATGTGCATGGCATTTGTCTAGAAATGTGGGGCCTACACAAGTAGGCACCATAGTACTTGTTGTSTTAGCAACTGGGCAGTGAAAGGCAATGGGGAAGTGGAGTCATGAAGAAAGCTGCTAAAAAGCGAGGAAAGATGATGACAACAGCGGCAGGATTCAGGAATGACATTGTATTCGGGGACTATGGCCATTAGTCTTCAGAATAGGGCCTATTGGAGATATTTAGAGAAAGTGATTGCAGACACTTTGATAAGGGATGACAGCAAATATCAGAAGGAGCAGCAGTTTCTCGGAAAAAGGGCAGTGAAAGGAGGACTCGGGTCTAACTTTTCTAACTAAAAGTCAGGCGTTAAGTGTGGCTGCATCCTCAAGGAAGGCAGTTAGCTCCAGAGGATGAATAACAATACCTCTGTGAGATGCCTATCCCAGATGAGATCGTTTACCTTCAGGAAGTTCCTCTTTTCCTCTTTCTCCACTGACTGTATGGGGAGCACAGATTACCTAAACTAAATACCTCGGTAAAAACAAGATGAATCCTAACCAAGAGGAGTGTGGAGGGAGAACAAAACGGCGCTCACGAACAATCAAACACAATGGAAACACCAAGCATGTTTTTCACAATCTCTTTCCTTCCCACAGACACAGCTGTAGACGGATAACAAAACCTAAGGGGAGAAGCAGCACAGAGCATTACATCCTGGCCTACTTTTCAGAATGTATGTACCGTTGCCRCAGCAGGAGACCAAGAAAACTGCTCTCCCAGAACTTGACAGACTTTTAGGGCGAGGGAATTTTTTTAAAAAGCCAAAAAATACCCTCAATTTGCAGACCCGAATGAGCCAATTAAAAGTCACAGGAAACACAAAAGCACCTATCAGAGCATATTTGCAAGAGCATATCAGAGTATATCCCTGTTAGCCAAGAGATATTTTAATGTAAATTGCTTGTCTGAAGACTGTCAGCAGTAAAGAGTGGCATCTGCAACATCTGCCATGATGAGTGAAAAAAAAGGTATCTAATCATAAACTCACACAGACACCAATAAARCTTGGGGCTGGAGCATTTGCCAGCAAGCAATAGACCTGTACAGCTAACCTCAGTTTTCAAGCCACTTTACCTCTAACAGCCAAAGTTTGCAGTATTTGAKTTTTTTGGCAGACTTCTCAAAAAAAAAGAGAAAAATATAAATAGTATAAAATTAATAAATAAATATAGAAAATAAAATTATATGTTACAGCAGTGTGAAATGCCCAAACAAACATATGAATTAGTGCAAAAACTCAAGTGAGTTGGTAAGTTGTTTTCAGTCTCACAGTTTTTAATGGCTGAAACCTGTTTATCTGCTTTCTGATACGGAGGCCATGTGAAAAGTTTGGAACAGGCTCAGTTCCTATTCAGGCTACATATTGATAGAAGAGTTTGATACCTTTGCACAGTGCAATTTATCCCTTCCTGTTACCATTATATTCAAGTTTACCATTAGGAGAAGAATTAATAGATACAAATAAAGAAATATATGCATATAGGGCCTTTTTTGCAATGATAGGCATGGTGATAAGATGCTTCTTCACATCAAGAAACAATAAATGTGGAGGAGTCTATCAACTTTCACCTCAAGAGAAGAATGAGTTTTCACCTCTTTCTCCTAAAAAGACTACCCTCAGCATCAGAACAAAGGTAGACAACATCCCTTTGCTTTGTGTCCTGGAGCTATTTTGTCCTGCTGGAACAGAGTGGGGAGTTAGAGGGGTTAGTCTCCTGCTTGCAYTTTCTCCAGCTGTCCTTCTCTGTGCTGGAGCACATCCAGCTTCTCTCTCCTCTACCTGGCCATTTATTTTCATAAAATTGTATTAATTAGATATCCTATCTCTGGAAGCATTCAAGGCCAGGYTGGATGGGGCTTTGAGCAACCTGATCTAGTAGAAAAAGTCCCTGCCCATGACAGGGTGATCTTTAACATCCTTCCCAACCTAAACCATTCTATGATCCTGTGAGTCTATGAAATGTATAGTGTAATAAAAATCTTTAAGATATCTGCTTTTTTCACATACAGTTAAATTAACTGAGTTGAGAAAAAGTTTATGGCAGGCTGACAAATTGAGATCTGCATATCCAGTATTTGATCTAGGTTTTTTCTGTGTGAAGATTTGCTTAAGAAACACCAAGTGAATGCAAATGATTTCTAAGTTTGAAAAGAACAGGAAGGTTTTGCTTCAGAGGTTCAGAAAGCTGTGGCATCTGAAAAGAGRCTCCACACAAGCATCCTTGTCTCTACTGAGACATTGAAATGTTTGGACATTTTGGTTGATTGGTCTTGTTAAAAGGAGAAAAAACATAATGAAGGCAACTACAAATGAAAGCAGCATATTGTAGCACAGAACATTTGTTTTTACAGATTGTTCAAGATTGCTCTGAACAGGTGATTTTGAGGGGAATTTTGAGCCTAGCATATGTCTTTTTCCTATAGATAATAAAGCAAGAACAGGGGATTTTTTAAATGTCACCATGTTCAGTAGTTGCATTTTAACTCTCATCTGATCTACATCTCCTCTGCACTATCATTCATTTTTCACTGAAGAGGCACAGAGGGGAAATGGCAAGGAGCAGAATGGTTTTAGCCCCTCTACAAGAAATACTTTGTGGTGACTGGTAGAGAAGAAATAGTATTTGCCACTCCCCAACATAATCCTGGTTGCATCCATCTCAGTCAACCTTTTAATAACAGGATTAAGATGCATCAATAGAGATTCAGGTGGGGAGGAAAAAAAAGAAAAGAAAGAAAATCTGTATTGTGACAAGGATAGAAAAAACTGGGCTACAATACTAGTGAGGGTTTAAAAAACTCTCACGCTGCAGATTTTAATACCAGTTTAGACAAACATCTGAAAGAAATTGTTTAGATAAGACTGATTGTGTTTGGGATCAGAGGATCACCTGAAGATTTTTCCAAATTTCTCCCTCTCCTTTCAAGTACAACGAGAGATGACAAGGTAAAACAATGGAACAAAGTCTCAGCCAAGGGCAGAGTTCAGTGSTGCATCCCACTGCCTTTCCCTGTGCAATAAAGACATATACACAACCATGCTCTCTCATCAGGCAAGGAAGGAAAAGGGACCAGGCATGGGTAAGAAAAAAAAAAGGCATGTCATTTCACTTTCTGATTAACTTAAAATTTGAAGKGGAAACAAATACTACTTTTTGCACCATTATATTGGATTATAAGATCTTCAGGGCTCCAAAGTGTCTGTTCAGCTCACCAACTTAATCTTACCTATCAYTCTGCCTACATGCCCAGTACCAAACACTCCTAACAATTACCACCACAGCAGCTGATTCTTACCATACAAGGAGAACAGCCAGACACTCTGGGATCACTGAGCTTAAGTGCAGCAGAAGTTCTAAGAACTACTACAAGTGAAACTCCACTGTGGAGTAAACTGCAAAGGATAAAGCCTCAGTCTGACACGTCACTGTTTTTCCTCAGCGTCATCCCATTCACCACTACAAGTTTCCTACAAGATTCCCTTCATGAAGTGAAATGCCACTTCATCCTACCTGTGCTGTACAGACTCACTCTGTACAGGAGCATCTGCTGTGACCTCTCCTCACCCTTTAGGCTGTGATTATTTCAGCCTAACTCCACCTTCCCTGCTACGCTCCTTATTTGTTCAATTATTTTGCCAATGGCTTATCACACAGAYTTTCACTCAAATTAAAAGTAATAAAAACATATTTCAGGTTGTTCACCTATTGTGCTTGAATCACACGCAATTAACAAAACGCTTTGATGGAGTCCTCTCTTAACATTCTTTCTGTCTCAGTGACCTTAACGTTACTGAACATCTGTTTCACTCTTACCTTGCACTGAAATGTTTTAGACAGATGTAGCTGCAAAAAGTCATTGACCTCAAAACTCAAACCCCTAATTAAATTACTCCTATGAAACCTATAGTTTGTGCATAATTAAGTTAGAAAGGAATGCGGTCACATACTGATTTTTTAACACTCCCTGCAGAAAGGAAATCTTATCAAGAGAGCTCCCACAAAAAGCCACAGTAACCTGGAAACTGGAAAATTCAATGTCAATTGAACTCCTTGCCCCGAAGAAAGAAAAAGTCATCTGAACCTATTATTGTGCAAAACTGAAAGGGTCTCCTGTAGGCCTTTGATCATTTTGCATGTCTTAATTCCTTTTTCCAGCCTTTTTGTTTCTGATATGTGCACTGAGCAAATTGAAAGGAACAATCTGTTACTAATTATTCAGGTCTACTCTGCACTCTCTCCCAGTACAGCTGAATTCCAACGTGTGCCCACAAGGARCAGCCTCACCCGTGACCAGACAGACCTGGAAACAAGCCTCTAACACTACAACCTCCAGAGTCCCATTCCCATCACCTTTTGTGCCTTCCCATTTCACACATCCTCCACATCGGCCCAGGTACACTGTAAAGCCTCTGCTCTCAGGGTAGTGTCCCTCTTTCCACTGAAATATTGGCTTTCTGAAACCCTAAATGATCCCTTTTACACTAACTACAAAAGTTAGCAAGTGTAGGACAACAAGCCAGCAACAACCATGCAGCAGGCTGTATGTTCTGCTCCCAAAATTCAGTTCCTGCTTTCTGAACCMCAAGTGCCTCAATAAGGATTATTGCCAGGATGGAAAGAGTGGGACTGGGGAAGATGACCTCATGTTGYCTGTCTGCACTTAAGAGAACTACATTTCTTCATGACATCATACTTGGCATGCAACTGCCTCCTAACACCAAGGTGGAGCAAAGCACTTAAAGCAGGTGATCATTCTTCCATATCTCTGGCCGTCTCTTAGGGACTGAAATTGCTTCTACAAAAATAATGAAAATTTGGCCATTAATTCCAATAGATTTTCCCTGCCATAGATAAAGTCTGCTGTTCCTTTTGCTCCCACGTTTGTTCACACACACACACCCAGGCAAAATGCGGATGCTCCATAATTAACGATTTACATTAAGCAACTACCTGCTCAGTGTGCTATTTTTTTTTTCAGTTTATATCACCTTTACCCTTCCCTGAAACCTAAAATTGCATACTCACTGATGCCCACGGCTGTAATAAGTTTAATTGCAAGTTCTGGGATTTCACACTGCATGAAGAAAGGTTCCAAGATGTAGCGTCCAAATGCCAATGAAATCACTGCTGTGGCAGCAGGGCTGGAGTGAAAAMAGAAACAAAGTCACAACATTAATCTGCAACAGTACATATTTATTGTTCTTACTGGATCATGCTGTAACTTCATTATCAAGGAACTGTGAACCTTAGTTTTGGTGCTTTCTTGCAGCTTTGCTGACATGTACCAAAGTTTCTGAATGTAGCACTACTTGGTGATTCTGATCTTGACAGCAACCCCTCTTACCAGGGTGGCTCTTATAACTTCCATGTGGCAAAGCAGTCATAAYCAAAAAGGAAAAGTATCAACAGAAATCTTCATTCACTCACTTGAAGTGAACATAGCCAGAATCAGATTGCGTGGGCAATACCCTGCACAAAAGTCAGTGAATTTTAGTGGCCAGATCTATCTCACCCCTCAGAGACACAAGCAAATGAATTCCATTCAAGCTGAGAATTCTGGTTTACTAAAATAAGTATCCAAAATCTACCCAGGTCTTTTATTAAATTCTGAGAYTGTCCAAAAGCGATTTTCTAAACTACAAACAGAATTTGTTCCTTTTATTGACTAACAATTTCCTAGCACTGCAAGTGAAAGCAAAAACCCCTGTACTATACCACAGAATAGCATAAACCAAAGGAATATGGAGAAAGGCATAATGTTTCTTTATTTGGTCAGTTAGTGCTTTTCAGAGTAAGAGTTAAGTTCTCCAACACCCCACAAAGTTGTTGCATTTACAAATTTGAAATGCTCATAATATTCATACAGCCTTTCCCTTTGAGAGAAGCTAATTGACAGAAGCCTTAGCACTGACACACATTAGTAGCAAATTAGCCTGTGCCTGCATATTACTGTTCATGTTCCATTTGGGAGGATATTTTCACCTTTTTTAGGACAGCTGGTGGCATCTGTGGTTTATCACATACACATTGTAGAACAGAAGGGCACATGATTCTCAAAGGATTTCTAAATTGAACAAGAATCTATGCAAATCTCTTGTGAAAAAAATCTGCAACACGTCTCTTCACAGAATTTTGATAAAAATTCTATGGAACAGGGTAAAAATTCTGCAGAGATGTTGTCATTCTCCATCAAACAATAAGACAATTTTCCACAAGGGAGTTGCACTTTGGAAACAAACCCCACTTTCTTTGTGTTATGACTCAACCCAGAAGTCACAYGTTGTGCTGGACCAAACTGCAGAGCAGCAGAGCACAGAACAATCTTCCCCAGTAAGTTTCTGCATGGACAAGCAAGGGTTGCTCCACGTGCATTTCCCATTCACGGGGRTGTTCCTCTCACTGGCCAGCAAATGGCTTTGCAAATTTTGTCTGGATTTTCACAGACATTTACTGATTTTACCTCAGTGCAATATTTCTAATTCACATCAGAAGATCACCAGGGTTCCGGTTTTTAAGCACTGAATGCAGCCTGCCATAAGTAGTTTTGGAGTGCCCTGGATCAGATGGAAASATCAGATCTTTGGAGCTGTCCCAGACTTTTTTCCTCAGTCCCAGCTCCTTTCCCCAGAACTTGGATTTTGCCCTCCCTTTCCAAGGAAAAGCTTTTTTAAAGAAGCAGTCACTGCTATCCACACCACTATGTTTCTAAAAACACAGTTCCTAAATTACACCTATAAAAAATAGCTCTGCCTCTGACGTTCCTATGTCTCAGGGGAGATGTTGCTGGCAGTGCAGTCAATCACTGGAGGGGGAAGTTCAAAGAATGGACCAGTATTAAAAAATTACACAGATGGGGTGTTTAGGGAGACAGTGGTAGACTCAGCTGAGTTAATGGTTGGACTCAATGATCTTGGAGGTCTTTTCCAACCTTACTGATTCAATGCTTTTCCTTTAGAGTACAGTACTACAGGCAGGCTGGCAGGCCTCAATAGCTGTGTGCTTAGGAACAGGTAGAATAACCAGCTTTCACTGAAGGGCAAGGATGCAGGAAGACACCAGATGAGGACCAGGGCAGGGTCCCAGCACATACCACAGGTGAGTCAGGCACCTGGCAGCACATTCCCACCCAGCCTTTGTTTGGCAACCACCACAGTGAAGCTTTACAGACAATGCATTCACACTGCTGTCTTCACTTGTTTGAAAAGTAGTTGTTGGGGGTTTTTAAAAGGTACATAAACATACATAAAATACACACAACCTGGCTTTGGGAGAGAAAAAAGGTTTGCAGTTGCACTGGGTGAGAAGCAGTGCAGTGTGAGGAGAACTAATCAGTATGTGGGCAGAGTAGTTAAGTGTGTCCTCCACTGTCAAGTAGTGGCTTTACAGAGATATATGGAAAATAGAAATGCCTATTTTGGTTGTGACTCTTCCACCAGTCTACGAGTGTGATAATACTGCAATTTTTTCAAAAGAAAAACCAGCATAGCAGAACTGTGTGTGTGAAACATTATCTGCTGAAAACAAAAAATAAACACATATGAGGTCTCAAGTTCTTTGATAGTAGCAGTCAATTAGTTTCCTGATGCAGGAATAAGATATAAAACTCTACACAGAGTTTCAGCAGTGCTGCTCTGCTCATCACAAGTTACAACATGAATGCCTTCCTCGCTGCCTCTCACATTGGGTGATTAAAGAATCCACTGATGTTCTTTCCCATGCAGCATGATTATTTTCTGGGTGTGGGGCAGATCACTATGACTTAGAAGAATTTTCACAACACTCCTGGGATGCTGTCATACATAAAAAAAATATTTATTTCATGAGGAAAGGAATTTATGATGCCTGGTTTCTTATGGGTGTTTGTCCCTAGGTTAATAAATTGCCTCTGTTGAACAAGGTGCAGATTAAGAGGGGGATTTCTAATGCTTTTCCCTTTTGTTGATTCTCTGATGTGAAGTCATATAGCTGTTCACAGCACTGTGGAAACATAGGTCTCATTCCACTGCCTGACTTTCCTTTTTGCCAAAGAGTTCATACAGTTGAGACATCTGCCCTTTCATCACGTTTGACGGAAATGATGCAGTTTACTCAAAAGTTACGTTTTGGTGGGGAGGTTGTGTCGGACCATCTGACACACAAAGTTATTTCCTCTGGAGACAACGTAGGGATTTATAGATTCATAATGACTCAGCAGCGTCAGCACTTTCAAACTCCACAATCTATGCTGGAACTTGTCAGTGTTATGTAAACAGAGCGGTGATTGGAAATGAGGCTTGTGCCTCCTTTGTGACTAATCTGCTGATTGCGGAAGAGAAAGCAAGCCGTGCTAACCAGCCTGAGGCGGGGATGGAGCATTCCCAAAGTCAGTTTGTGTGAGTTGCCCTGTTCCTATGCCTATCAAGATCATCAAACCCAGAAAAACTGTAAAAATAAAAGGAGAGGCTGCACGTGAGTTTGACACGTTGATCCATTTACATTATGAAAGCTTATTTCACGTGATTCAACATCTTATCGTAATTCTTCTGCAGAATGTCAAAGGCTGCATGAGTCACAGGCAATATGTTGGTATTTTAAGTAAATGAAGACAATGTGTCTTTATTTGGCCAATTAGTGTTTTTCAAAGAGTCAAGTTCTACAGCACCCCACAAAAGCTAAAATTCAGGGCCCAATCTGACATATAAAGCACACATATAAAGCCCCAACTCTGAAAACTACTGGACAATAGCTTCACCAGGAGTTATTCCTGTACCCACAGACAACAGTAATTGCTCCAGAAGGTAGTGCCAAGACCGAGAAAGGGTAAAAGTGACTTCCCTCTTTCACTGCACTATATCTAGGTGTGGCTAACAACATTGTTGGTGACATCAATGGACATAGTAACCTTAGCAAAATTAAGGCAAGTAATTGAATTTTTGTGGCAGGGAGTTTTCTTATTTCCCCCATATATGCACACGTATCTCTTTGAACACTTCAAAGCTGATGAGCAGAATAGCATTTTTAAACCAATTATAGTAAAAGAACACAGTTAATTGACCAAAATGTATTTGAATATTTTTATTTTTGCCCAACATACATCAGAGATTTTTCTTAATGACCGACAAGTGCATTGCCATCAGAAAAGCAGAGTCATGACACACTTACCGAATGATGAGTAGCTCAACCCAGACCCTCACAAATGCAGGTAATGGGCCGAAGGCCTCCAGGATATAGGTGTAGTGACCACCAGATTTCTTAATGCATGTTCCTAGCTCAGCATAGCAGAGTGCACCTGTGAGAATTCAATAGTGCCAATGTGAGACATCCAGAAATACCTATCAAAACATATAGCCTAAACAAACAACAGAGCAGCCATGGTATCACAACTACTTTTTATATATTTTAATTTTTTTCCAATGAATTTTGTAAGTTCTAATTCATTCAGCTAGACATGCTAAACTAACCATTTATCCAGTTATATTTAAAGGCACTGGACAAGCTATTTACAGTGTTACTACTCTGCATCTTGTGAAGAGGGACAACAAAATGGGGTGTCACATCAGCCACCCTACTTCCCTGGCAGCCAGACTGCACCACTAAAAGATTTCTGACACCTTTGCTTGTTGTCAAAGGCTGAGCTACTCCTTTCAGCCTTAGAGATGCCTGCATCAAACTCTGAAGGTCTGAAAACTGTATTGCCTCTCCTCAGCCATGGACAAAAGCAACCAAATGCCCAAAATTTGGAAGCAGGATCTGCAGAATAAGAATTTTCCTCAACAGTACTCCTGACATCTTACGTAAAAAAACTCAGGGGGTGGCTCAGTCGGCTTTTCAACACTGGTGGAGTGGTTTTGTGTGCTCCAAATTCAGTGAAAGGTCAGGAACCATCAGCCAGTTACAAAGCCGAGGATTCACAGCTCCACAGGTGGAGCACATCAATAGTGTTCCACAGCCAATAAACATAAGCAGCCCTCTTGGAAGAGTCTGAGAAGCCAGCAATAAACAGTGATAAAGTTTGTTAGCGCTGCATCACACAGAGTTAAGATCAGCAACGCACATKAATTCATTTCATCTCTCTTCCCTGCCCGCCTTTAGGTCACAACACTTTCAGTTTAAGTCAAGAACTACAGTTGTCAAAACCACACCACAAGTAAAAGCCCATTAAAGCTGTACCACATGATGACAAATTCTCCAGCATCGTTCATTTGGTTTTGTTTGGGGCTTTGCAAAAATGTGGCAACTTTTATCCTCTACTCTTTGGCTTACCTGAAGGTGCGCTTAAAGGAACTCTTACAGCCACATTTTAAAAAGTTGTTTCAGCATTTTCTTTTGCCACCCTCTTCTGTTGAGGTTCAGGATGAAATGAAATTGTGTTTTAATATGTGTTATAAACACAGCCTCAGCAAGGCCTTATGTGATCTCTATATGTGATTTAACTATAACTGAGTCATGCAGGGAACTAAAAACTAAAATATTAAGGAAATAAGCAAGAACAACAAAAAAAACCCCAAACTGTAACAGGTTCATTCTGAGAACAAGATACTACCTTTTGCTGTGCCAAATTACACAGTTCTTCATATCTAGAGGTCTGGAAAATTACTTAAAAACATCTGTCTGATAAAAGGGGGGGGGGGGGTTGTTTTGGGTTTTTTGTGGGGCTTTTCTTTTTTGTACAGACCTAGCTTCACCAGAAGATTACTACTACTAAAGGTACAGCCATAAATGCAGTGCTTAAGCAAATTCTAGGTTCTGTGACTCAAAAGAACAAGGTCTTTTGACAGGGTTACAAATAGCATCTGAGATTTTTCTTGACAGGGGAGTTTTGCTGCAGGCAGAACTTCCACATTTGTACAAGGGATTATGCTGCACATTGTACCCGTACCTTAACCATTTGACCCAAATTGTTCCTAACTTATTCGGACTGTTTGTTTGTTTGTTCTGGGTGGGTTTAGCCTGCAAAGAATATTTCTTTGAAGCTCAGAGCCAATTTACAAGGTGGCATTTGCATGTTCCGCCTATTAAGTAGATACTTAGTACCTCTTTGTCCTCTTCACCTCCTGCCAGTAAACAAGTAGTTTCCCTTTTAAATAAAGCCAATATTCATGTTAGTTCTTCAGTTTCTTTGAGATTAACTCATTAAATAGGTCAATGAACCCTCTGTCCCACGGAGGCCAGGGTGGGGTTTTCCTCCCTGAATAAGGGTTTTGTGTAGGGAACAACTTAACTGGACTTCTTCAGAATCCAACACTCTTCAAGAATACAAAGAATTAGCAAAAAACCCCCACAATAAGCGGGCCAGCAATAAAACTCCCAGAGCAAATTTGCTTCCATCACACTGTGTTTTGTAGCCCAGTCTTCCAAAGCAACATCGTGAGTGAGGAAGGAAGGAAAAAAGCTGGGAACGGGGGTTATTAGCATTACTGTTTTGCTGCCCTTCATGCCAATGCAGCTTACACACAGTGGGAATTATTCCTCTCGGACCTTGCTCTAGCCTCTCGGGAACTAGGTTGAGCTGTCTAAACATTTCAGAGGTGTTCAAGCAGCGTGCTCATCCAGCTGCCGGGGGCTTTACAAGCAAACCGTAATTCCTTTTACAGACAGGAGAAAAAATACACATACAGCACATTCTATAGGGGGGGAAGCACATTTGGTTTTCCTGTTCCTTTAGGGACCCATTAAAAAAAAAAAAAAGTTTCAGTTTTCACCGGCTGGTGCCGGGAGTGGAGGGACAGGGGTTGCAAATCTTTGCACTCCACAAACCCATCGTGCAGCACAGACCTTCTGTAGTCCCATTGGTGCTCCAGCTCTGCACTCTGACTTCCTATCCAATAGCAAAATCGGAGAAATAATCGCAATAATTCACCGGCTGCCCCTCTAGACCAATTAGAAACTTTTCAGGGACTTACCAAAAAGCGAGAGGATACCACACACTGTCCAGACAGTCAAGGACATGCCCACGCTGCCTGTGTTCTTCAGGATGCCTTTGGGAGAGATGAAGATGCCAGCTCCAATGATAGTGCCAATTATGATGGATATCCCCCTCAAAAGCGTCACTTTCTTCTTCAGCACAACTTTTCCCTCCCGGGCTGGCTGTCCGCTGTCCATAGAGGACAACTTGCCATTAGCTTGTCCCTGCAAGTAGCTTCCATTAGAGACCGTGGGCACAGCAGCTTTCCTAAACATGCTACAGTGCCACCAGCACACTGCTGGCAAGCACAGGCAGAAAAGTTTTCAGCAGAAACCGAAGGGCTTTTTTTCCCTCTCTATGTAGCCAACAACTTTGTCACTTCCTCGGTCTTCTCTTAGCTTTCCAACTACTCCTACACACAGGTAACAAGCTCCTGAAGAGTGTGTGAGCCCTTCCTGTGATCCAAGCCCAGCTCAGGAACACCTGCGTTTCCACACTGTGGTACTGCCCTATCATTGGAAACCAGCTCAGCTTCCGCATGGACTTGTATTTAAGCTCTTGTCATACCAAGTTACTCTAGGCTGAATGATGATGCAAATTCTCCAGGTTTGCATCAGCCATTTGAGAAACCGCTGGCATTAGTCAGCATTTCTCCTTTTTTTTTTTTTCTTTTTTTTTTCTTTTTCCTTTCTTTTTCCTTTTTAAACCGCAGGGGCATGTTGTGCARCTGACCCGGGGGTGGTGAGAAGAACAAAGCGCTCGCAAGCAGCCCGAGCTAACCCTCGCCAATCAATGCAAGACATCACCCTCAACGCCCCGAGACACACTCCCAATTTCTTTTTTTATTTTTTTTTTTAAACAGCTCAGAGCCAGAAACAAAAGCCTGCCTAAACACAAAGCTCGTCAGAGCACAAGGGGGAAAGAAATCAAACAGGATACGTCATTYCTGGGTCTAATCCAATTTCATTCTCGAAAAACTCTCGACAAAAGTTAAGTTTGCGGGGGCTGAACTTGCAGCGTCGCAGCTGATCAGCCTGTCCCGCGTCCATGGTACTAATTTGGAAATCTCTGCAGGGGCCGGGACCCACCGTAAGGGGTCCGCACAGCCCCGGTGTTACCCCGAGTTACTTAGCAACACGCCCCGGSCAGCCCAAGGAGCACGCAGGGGTTATTTCCACGGAACAGGCATTCCCGTAGGTGCAGCTGGTTGCCGGGATGTCGGGAAACAGCCCCACAACACCAATTYTTTGTTAAAATTACTCTGCAAAGGTTTACAGCCAGCTCGCATGAGTGACCCGRAGCACAGGATCTCCAGCAGCTCAGGAATCAGAACGGGATTTTTGTGTTCCCGCAGAGCTCCCCTGACCAGATAAACAGGTTATCAGATGCATAAATACATTCGCTTCACCTGAGCAACTAAAGCGTTAAAAAGCCTCCTAAAACAGATCAAAAATCAATAGCCTTCAAGCACTTTTGACCTAATCGAGGAGCAGCCTTTATAACATATGCCAAAGGGGAGAAATTCTTGGTGGTATAACTATTGCAGCTGCTAATAGCTTCAGATTAGATCAGTGAAGTGAGACATTATTGCTGCTGTTACTGCTCTTACAGGTATTGCTTAATTAGTACCYAGGTTTGGGAGTAAAAATAAAATCAGTTAAACCACTTTATCCTTCAAAAAGCACGCACTGAGCTCAGAGCACAACTGCGCTTTCAAAGTTACGTGAGAAAGAAGAAACCCTGGACTACCAACATGCTGCAGCTGTAAAACTTCAGTGTTTTTAAAGCCTCATATTTTCAGTTATAGCTCACCTGAAATAGTTGGCACTGAGATAAAAGAAGGCATTTTTAAAAGCTTATCTGGTTTAAATGCATGCAGGTAAAAAGCAAAGTGATTGTAGCTTTTGAGTGCAGAGCAGCCCRGTTTTCTGAGCATATCCTATTTCTGCCTCCACCTACGGATGTGCTCACGTGTGACTGATGGCAGGCAGGACCTTCCCTGTCACCCCACAGCCCAGTCCAAGCCAGTTTCCTTGGCACTGGTTACAAGTGAAGCCAGGACTAGGTGGCATGCTGTGCCAAGCTGTTTTCCCTCGATGCACCTTCCGCAGGCTGCCCCCCAACAAGATTAGGCAACTGGATCAAATCAAACCAGCAAAAAGCACTAACCAGAAAACTGAGCTGGGCTGGTGACCTTTATTTTAATTTTCAAAGGCTTTTTAACGAACACATGACATCTTCAAATATCTGATACTTTAAGGTAGACACTCTTAACTAATGTTTACCCTTTATTTACACAGGAAGCTGGTTCCAAGATCAAACCAAAAGCTCAGTAACCAGACAGCCCCGAGGCAGCTCCCAGCAAGCCACATTGTCTGCAACAACCATCCGGTGCAAATGCTGGGCAGTCTAATGGCTTTCAAATATCATTTGATTACTAGCCAGGA
>QVAJ01000157.1:1128986-1142217 GCA_003546035.1 Mixornis gularis
AGTGGTATGGGGATAACATGCATGCAAAGCTTGTGAAATTCCCAGGGAAATTTATAAGGAAGGCTGGATGCTGAAAACTCCTTTTCCTAACTGCTGGCAGCTTGCTGGCCATCTCATTATTTGTAGCCTTCCCAGGGAGTATGCTTGTGCACACTGCTTCTCAATGCTATCCACTAAAAATAAGAAAAATGGGAGCTTTTATCCTTGGAGTTCCAGCCTCACTTCCAATTATTAGTTCCACTCAGGGTGAGGAATGCTTCTTTGGTGTTGGGGGATTATTTGTTATATTCTGGGAATTTCATGAGAATTATCCATCAACTGAGCCCAGTTCTGAGGAGGTCATGAAGATGGAAGAAGGTCAAAACTGTCTGCTGACCTCACTTACAGTACACTCACAAAACCTCTTCTGATTATTTGTATCTCAGCAGTCACTTTTACTTCAATTATTCATCACAGAGCAAGGCCCACTATGTAAACACAACAAACAATGCTCAGTGTCTTTTCAAAGAGCTTTTCTGAAAGCACAGAGCTTAACCTGTCCAACACTGGAACAGCCCCATTCTTCCATAAAAAGTCACTCTAAAAGCAGAACAAAAAGTTATAAAGGTGCAATTTTCTTTAGACTGAAAAAATTTTTTGAAGCAATGTTTCTAAAAAATATGTTCTGAAAATAAACCTTCAGCCTCTAATGGCATCTGGCATTGTGCATAGCCTTTTTATTTTTTCTCTCTGAGTTTTTTTTGGGTTGGGTTTTTTTTTTTTCAGTTCATAGACATTTTCTCCTGAACAAACATTTTAGGACTTAACTGAGATCATCACTTTGAAACAGTTTCCTCTTGAATCTCACCACCAGCCCTGATCAATCTATCCGCTGTCTGTTCCAAGCAAAAATCTTTACCAGAAAAGCCTGCAAGTCCCACATCTGCACCCTGCAAAGAGCCAAARCATCAGGCAGAAGATTCAGCAGCCCAGACTGGTTGCCTGAATGCCATCAGTGACCTCTCACGGTGTGAATAACCTTCCTGCCAGCTGCAACACTCTTCTCACTGCTTGAGCATCACRGGGAATAACAATACCTCAGGCTGAACACACCTGGCATGGCGTTACCSCCGTTTATCACACTAATAGAGATTCTGTCAACATCTGGACACARCTGTACCTTTCCAAAGAAGCTACAGTTTTGGTATTTCCCCTGGGGAATGCAACAAAACACACACAAAAGCATTTTCCTTTATGGTAATTCTACAACGAACACAGCAGAGTGAAGGACCTGAAGTTCAGTCCTGAACTTCAGTTCCCAATCCTCAAGCCCACAGAAACTCTATAATTTCTAGATGTAGAGAGCATACCTTGACAAYGTTTCCAGGCATTTGTCTATCAGCTTATTGCATCAAACAAATCCAAGGAGTCACAAGTCAAGCCTCCAGCCACRCATTGCCATGCTGACTGGAGACAGGGGAATAAAAGAGGAAGTACAGCAAGACTGAAGAGGCGAGGAAAGCCCCAAACTCTCATACGTGGGTGGCATGGCATGAAAAAATGTTGTTTAGAAAACTGATCTCAGTCTTCTGTGTATAATGCCAAGCTGTTTGTGAGCTTCAGAAAGCAGCCCTGCAGAAAGGCAGTAGTCTGGTTTCAAATGTCAAAGGATGGCAAAATACCTAAAAGTATTTGTTTCATGTAGATAATCTAGCATTGAGAAGTTTTGGTTAGRGATTTCAGCTCCTATCGTAGTGTTGAGAGGAAAAAAAAAAAACCCTACAAGCATTTAAAAATTAAGATGTCATTGAGAATAAATCATCATGAAGTAACAAAAATCTCAGCAGATTGGGACAGATTYTTAAAGTTTTAATGCAAGCATAAAACTGTGAGAATATCGAAATACTTTGTTATCTCCACTACAGGTCAAATCTGTAGTTAAAAATGAAACCACTGAGAACATTGAGKGGTGTGTTATTTTGTAGCCAGACTCTTACAAATTACTCAATTATTTTGCATTCCACTTTGTGCTGCATACAAACATATTTAGCAGCAAAAGGAAAAATGAGAAGGAATGAAATACACATCCAGCTCACAGATTTAAAAAAAAAAAGATAAAACTGCTATAAGAAATCCAAAAGTAATTCAAATATTTTTTCATGTATTTTCAGACAAAACCTTTCAAGAAAGTGCAGGAAGCAAATAATCTGATATAAAGGAGACTGCAGGCAACAGCAGTTTAGAAGGCAAATGCTTCTGAAAGTTTCTATGTTTTCAACTTTCTGACAGCTGCCAGTCAATTTTCAGCTGGAAAAGAARGAAAGAAAAAGGGATTTTAGAAATCCCTCCTATTTTTCTCACTATTAGAACTCTATTTCAAAAGACATGATCAATTTGTCTGAATGGTTTGACAGTTAAATGGGTCTTTTTTAAGCAGACAGGAATCATTAGCACCTRGTATCAAGCATGAAAGCTCCACATGAGAGAAAGCCAATTCTCACTGAAGCCCTGTGGATGTGAAAATATGAGTGTGTTTTGTCTCATTTTTCATATCTGGGATATATGTAATCATAACCTAAGCAATGCTGTACATAAATATTATTCTTGAGTTTTCTGTGTTTGCATTTCTCATTAGCAGAATGAGACAATTTTCAGAGTCCCCATGTTATTTTTCCTCAGCTTTTGGATGCAAACACTGAGACACCCCATGGCACTCAAGAAATCAAAACCTCAGGGTAAATTTCCATTAAAACTGCATGTGCCAGATACCTGGCATGATGGAAAGATTGCTGGCAGCTTCAGGGAGTCAGGATTTTACTTCAGATGACTCAGGCTAGGCTGGGCATGTGAAGAGAAGAGAATTAATTGGCACTCCAGATAAAAAAACCACAACACTTTTTGAAAAACTCAAATAGAGACAAAATTAGCCCTGAGAATGTTTTTTAACCCATTTCCCCATTTTTTGTGGGAGAATTTTTCACAGTGGATAAAAAGTTTGCAATGTGGAGAAAGCAGAGATTGTCAAATTTAACCTTGGCTCTTTAGTAACTCCATTTTCACTTTTATCATATTTTTCATAGAATTCATACAGTATCATTTTCCATTTGCATTACTTTTCTATTTGATATGGTGCTAAACTTTCTGCGAATCATGGTTTTCCACTGTAAATCCTATCTTTCTTTTTTTAAAAATGGTTAATGATACTTATCCCAGTTAACAGGTGTGACAGGTAGATTCAGCTGCTGAATTTTGTTATGAAAAGAATCTATGCAAAATCTTGGAGAGGAGAATTCAAGAACTTTAACTAGGTTTTAGTTTACTGACTGCTAAGGGGGAAAACTTTTTAGATTGCTTGTTATAATCTGAAGCCCAGTTCTTTACTTCCACCTTTAACAGAAGGTCACCTTTCTATSCCACCAGATTAAGCAAGCTCATTCCCCTTCTGCTGCATACAATTTAGACTAGATAGAAAACATATAAAAAGTTATTTGATTTTTCTTAAGCRGAAAAACCACACTCTTACCCAAGAATAATTGTAATGGGAATTGTAGGTCCCATTTTGTTCTCATTCTTGCCTCATATGCCATATGCAGCAATACTTATACTTTTTCCCTTTTGGTCCATTTAATGTASATTTTTTTGTGTGTGCGTCTGGAGACCAAACAAATCTTGGTTGGGGCACTGAGCACGTCATGAATGCAGCAAAGTCAGGCTTCAGTCATGCTCTGGGGTGGTCAGGGCTTCCTTGGCAGCAGTGGTACAACATCTCCATCAAGAGAGATGGACAGAAGCATCTCAGTTAAGGGCTCAAGCAGTGACAGAGCTTGCCACGAGAAGCGATTTAACCTGCAGATAAGCAAAAGCATGTACATGCCCAGAAATGTTTCAGCGGTGACTGGCAGTCAATCACTCACACAGCCATCACAGTTTAGGGTTGAAATGCAACCTGTGGATCCTACAGGGAATCATTTTATTGGCATCTAAATACACATACTTTGTCTTCTTGAAGTATTAAAAACTCCATCAGAAAAAAAAGCAGTTGCTTGGAGCACTGCCAGGGTGCTTCAGCAGTTCATACCAGTGCAGCTCCATATATTATTCCCACACTTCCACAGAGAGGAGCATTTTAGTGCTGAGGGCAGCCTCTGTTTTTACTTTGAAAATTAAGTTCCTATTTCCCACATTCGCAGTCTGTCCTTCAGAGACACTCTCAATTCAAGCACAGTAATTTCACCATGTAGTGTGATATTTAATAAGAAGATTAAGAAGCCAGTGCATGGCAGATGGACACAGTATCTGGCCTTGATGAGGGTATTTCTGACTTGCCTCTTCTAGACTTTAAATTTTTGTGCAAAACAGTTACCATGCCAGAATTATGCCCTCTTTCCCCTCCACACATTTGTGAGGAGGTTTACCCATATCCTGAGAAGTTCAGTCTCCAGGATAAAAACTACTGACATGGATTTCTAAGCACATTTCAAACTGATGCTTCACATATTAACTTAGAAACAACCAACAGCTCAACCCTCTCTGTGTATAATGCACCAGTTCCAGCATTTTTCCGTCCCTCCCACCTTTAATCTAGTACAAAGATTAAACAAGGAGGTTTTCCTATCAAATGTTTCTACTCTTATATCTTTCACAACAAAACAGACACTAACCTCAGAGTTGTATTTTTCTTTGTTAACACCTTGTTCACACTCCAAAGAGGAGAGTTGAGAGGACTCTGTAAGAAAGCACAATTTGARGGCTCCTGCCTTAAAATAAATGAATATAATCAGTATTGTTCATGCTCTTCTAGAGGCTTCAAGGCCCTAACAGTCCCCTCACAGGGGATGGTTGCAGAGAGGGATTCAATAGGATAAAAGACTCTCACTCTTCTTTTAACACACAGASCTGAAATTTGGAGCTAATATACAGAGCAGAAAACATATCTAGTCAGCTTTCTCTATAACTGAAGCAAATCCTTCCCACTGCATGACTTCTCCCACAAGTAGCCCTCCCCTTGAGTATGCAACCCCGAATATATAAATGTACATCCTTTACTGAGTACCCATTGGCTGAATCAAAATACAAATTKTACTGGAGTTAAAACAGCACACCAAGTTAACTGTGGTCATTTTTGAGCAGCACAAGACCTCCCTGTAAAAGATATTCTGTGGTAGAGAGAAGGGTTGCAGAGAGGGAGTACAGAAAGATGCTGCACTGTTAATCACRTGAACACTTACTGTAGAATAGGTCAAAATGCCACAGAAATTTAAGCTGGGGAAAAGTTGAGCTGCTGCTCCTGTATCAATTTCTCTTCAGGTTACACAATGTAGGCTTTTATTTATTCTTAATTTAAACAAGAAATAAACGTTTACTTGGACAGGAGTATAGGTTAACCAGAAAGATTACATTAATCATCTGAGTACATCTTTTGTTAATAATTATCTATAATTTTTAAAACCCTTCAGAGAAAATAAGGAAAACAGGCCAATTCAGCTTTCTGAAACAACATATATGTAAAGGCCTCTCCTCAGACACAACAGCAATGAATCTGCTACATAAGGGATAGCTTGCCATTAATTGTTGCTTTTAGTTTTTTGATCTTTAATTCTCACCTTTTTTTTTCCACCTGAAAACAAACTCAGTAAAGTCTGAACTAAAGTAAGAGTCATTCCCATTTGAATTTCTCCTTGCTTTCCATATTTTTTCATGCCCCTTTCCAGCAAGCAGCAAATGCCCAAGTCTCAGTGAATGTCCATGAATAATGTAGAATTCACTCTTTGATGCAGATACCCATCATTATCCCAGATAGCTCAACTAAACCTTCACCAAACCAAGCAGCTTAATCCGGAGCTTTTCACTGTCCTGCCTGTCCCTCAGGCCATGCCAGTTCTGCACACTGCAGGAGGAGGACATGACCAGCCAGCTGAGCCAGCTTGGTGTGGCCACACCAGTGCACAGACCAGCAGAAACCTTGGTGAGGAGACAGCATTTCCCAGATTGCCTTTTGGCATKGGTGTCGTTCCTGCTTCCCACCAGAGCAGAGTCAGCTCAGAGTCCAGACGGGAATTTCTATTTTTCTCGAAGCAGAGCAAGAATGAGCAATATCATTAAAATAGGGACTACTCCATTAGGGGTAATTAGGGAGTAATTCCTCTGATTTTCCTCTTCCMCTGGTTCTCCACTTCCAAATGGGAAAGCCTTGCTTCTTTATCATGAAGGGAGAACAGAAGAGGCATTAATCCAGAGGTTCCAACAAACCCCATAACCAGAGCAGGGAGCTTTTTGAAGTGCTCTCCTCTTTGTATGGACAGCCTTGCTATCCTTCACAAAATGAAGGATATCACCATGAAGCACAGTGTAAAGGTCAAATTAGTAAAGAATTTTATTTTCTATAATGCATTTCTCATTATATTTCCAATACTGCTTCTCCTTACAAGAGCTATTCTGAACATACTGGGGAATAAAGAAATTCTACCTCCTGACAATTGTTCTGTCAAAAAACTGGAARTGAGAAATGATGCTCTGAGTCGCAGTCCATCTTCCTACCTCTCCCTTCATCTCCCCATGAAGGCTACAAAGATCAGTTTTTCTGCAAGTGTTCCCTTTTCTCTTGGCTTCTGCATGGCAGCCATGTATTTGGGAACCTATGCAAATTTCAGAGATCCTTTTACATACACTGTTTTATTTTTATCTTCTGGGCTTATTCTACTTTATCTATCCAGATATGCAAAATCCACTGCTATAAACTTCAGGATCCCCTAATAAGTGAATTCATTTTGGGGTARAAGGCTCATACATTTTTATTTCTACTTGCATGATCTTGTATTTAATTCCTCTTCTTCCCTTCTGATAATTAATTACTTGGGAGTATGGAGAGCAGAGGGAAAGGTGAGGAGAAAAACCAGGAATTGTGCCAGCCTCAGGTTTGAAAAAGTAGTTTTCTTCCCTATTTTGGCAGCAAAGTTTCACATTAGTTGTTTTGCATTCCTTAACTGTAGCTGTTACTACATTTTGTTTGTAAGAGGAAATTGTYGGAGTATGCAAAAGTAATTCCAAAGATAAAAAGTGGGACAGGCTTAGCCCCTGTGTTCTGGATTTTCATATGTCTGTTGGCAGTTTCTGTAATTGAAGCAGCAGATTCATAGCTCAGCACCACAAAATACATAATGAGGTGTAACTACTAAAGTTTACCAGGTTAAAAGGAAATCTGCCGCTATTTTGTTCAGAAAATAAGTCCTGAAAGAAAAAAAAAAAATAAAAAAAAATCTGGGAACAAAACAAAGCATGCATTGGTTTGTTTCTTCCCCAAAAATAAATGTCCAGGTGATCAACTATCACCCAGAGAGTGAAATTTTGGCACACCAGGGAGTGTGCAACTGTGAATGAAGGAACTTCTTGTTCCTTTCTCTTCAACTTGCTGACAGACTACTCTGTGTATTTTAACAGAGAATGGATGATGGGCTCCTGTCCCTGTTCAGGAATGAAAAAAGCCAGCCATATCTGTATGGCAATATCCATCACATTGAGAAAAGGGTGGTTTTTTCCTCAGGASAAGATAGATGTGCAGTTTAAACCTCTCAGTTCCTACAATATCCACCTTGCCTGGTTGCCAGCTGAACCAGTCAGATTTGCACAGCAGCCTGATAACATGAAGTACAGCACATCTCTCATATTTGAAATTAAATCATGTCTTTACAGTCATGCTCAGTACTTAACTTTCTCTGTGTGGCTTCTCTGCTTCCATTCTCCCCTTCTGATCTCAAATTACAGAAATTTATTTGCATTCAGGACTTCTCAATATACTCTTGGTTCTTTTTTCTGTTCATCAGAAGGATAATTTCCTCTTCTAGAGTCTGATGCCATCCTGAAGAGCAAACATTAGAAACAGATTACAAGCAGTGWGCATTCAAATAAATTACATGTTTAAATGTGTCAGTTAAACTATAATGCTCAATTAGACAGCTAATTATGTTGAAAATGCAGTTGTGTGCATAAATTAATGGCCACGCCCCCAGCCTGCCTGGCTGCTTCCATTCATACATTGCCCCTTTGTAAGTTTTATCTTTCATGTATCACCTGCTTTAAGGTTTAGCTAGTGATCTAGTGCAGTCAGACACTGCTTTACTGTTWGTTCACTTTTAAATAGAATTTCAAATACGATTCAACCTCTGCACTGATTTTTACTACTTGCCATCAAAAATTTAGTGGCAGTAGGATTTGTGGACCAGGCCCCCAGACCTCTCAAGGTCATATTCCCAAAATGCTTTTCCTCTGTTTATGATCATTCACTTTCCAGGGTACTTTTTAATCTCTCTCACTGGAGCATTTTACAAGGAAAAACTAAATTTCTTTTAAATTTACATRTGCATGTGAATTTTATAGATGACCTTTTCAGTTGATAGAGAAGCAGTACATGAAAATAGAGACGACACACATTTAAAAAACACAGTCTTAAAATTGTCACTGAATTCATTAATACTAGTTAGGACCTGGAAATCAATTAGGAAGAAGAGTCTGTCAGCATGAACTAAAATGTTTCATTTAAGAGTGATATCTTGGTAWGACAAAATACATCCCCATCCTTAATTCCTGACATTATCATCTCWCAACCATCAGATAAAATAGATCTTTTCATACATATTTTCCATGTTTTACCATTCATTCGGTTTCTGTAGGTTTACCAGCAACCAATCTGACTGAAGCATTTGTATACAGGAAAACCCAAGCTCTCTCAAATTATGAGATCTGAGAAAGATAAATTATTTGTTTGGTGTTTCCAGACAGCTCCATATTTCATTTCTCACAGTATGAAAGGAATCGTACAACATCAAATTTCATCAGTATAACCGCATTAAAAATTTAGGCAAAATAAAAACAGTATGATAGGACCAAAGGAATAAAAATAAACTTCACTTGAGCTCAGCATAAAATACCATTTCAAGCAGACAGCTGTTCTCTTCAGTTCTTATGCATAGATAATGCAGAAAAACAAATGGTGAAATAAAAACCCCAAGCCTGACCATTTTMTTTCTTTTCTAGTTTTTTTTCCTTTCCTCTGAATTATGCAAGGTAATAGTTTCATTTTAAGGTCTAAAACCACTGTCATACAGCTAATCCATACAGTTAGACCATATGAGCCATAGCAGTGTTGTCAGCCAGCCCACATTTCCTGGTAATATAGTTAAGATCCCACACAGTAAAGAAAAACTGAAATAACCCTGTGCCTGTAGCTCTGGGTGTATATGGTAGTAAAATCCAACTCCTCAAGACAACTAAAATTAATCTGGATAACTACTGAAAATAAGCCTACTCCAACTTTGACAACATTAGAGACAAAATGGTCTATTGTATTACACCTTCTTTTATTTTTTGTAATTTGTTACCTCTATAACCATTCAAGAGAGAAAACTTTCAGCATCATGCTCTGCTTTGTCCTTTCAGGACTTTTGGTAACTCGTCTGAACTACCTTAACAGCTGAAATCCAGCACATGGTTTTTTTGGCACACACTACAAATTATTAAATTCCACTTCAAAAATAAAAATTCTGTACAAGTCTCTTTTCAAAAATGGCATAAAAATCCACACATCGATTTCTGACACGTCATTTTGAACCAGTAGTCCTGGAACAGAATGACTGATATATATATATAGAAGCAGGCTTAGTATTTATCATTTGGTCCAAGTCACTGAGCAGTGCTGGTATGCCAGCCTAGAGAGTCAGAGAGTGACACTGAGAGGGGCTAGAAACTGCTCAGAGATTTTTAAAGGTTCTTATGACTGTCAATAAGCACACTGCTTCACAACAGATTGAAAAATGTGAGAGGTTTTCCAGCTGAGGTCACATGTGTCTTAAAGAGGATTAACATGAACAGCCAACTAACAAATGCCAGGTTTTTTCCTTTCCATTTTTWAAATCCTCCTTTCTTTTCTATCCTGTAATAAAACTACTTATTTTTTTAACTTTTTTTTTTTTGCCTTCTATTCTATGCATTTCCCCCCTTTTGGCATAGCACATAAGGCAACTGCAAGTCATTTAATAGCTGCATCTAGCACAACAAAACCGTGCTGCAGACTGAGTGCAAAGTGAATCTCATTCAAAGCAGAGAGTATTAAATCACATAACCAGTGAAAGAGTTCAGGATCTCAGCTCCTCGTTTACACATTTCAGTTGTGGCATGCTTATCTCTCCATTCTCTACTATCCCCACTCTGTATATCAACAAAACCTGTTCAGGCTTAAAAAACACCTTTGGCTTAGCATCCAGAGTCTTTGCAGAGGGAAGTAAAATAGAAATGCTTTGGATGAATCACACTAAAAGGCAGCCTTTCAAAGTGACACCTCCATCAAGGCAGAACACAGCACCCTCGTGCAGCCTCATCCCATCAGCTGGCCAGCTTTCATCTACATCTCCAAAATATTAAAGGCATCACAGTTTGGCCCAGTTCTACAGTTATTGTTCACACACAGTAGGTTGGCCGAGTACGGCAAGAAAACCAGAGAAGCAAACATTGTAACTAGCAGCTGTCACCATTCTTGCAGATCTGAGTAGTTTAATCAATAGTGTCATACTTATTCATGTTGGAGCCTTTCCATGGTAACCTGATGTTCTCTTGGTGCACTCTCAACTAAAAGCTAAGAGGAAGARAAAACACCAAACTTCACTTTTTGGTGGAGAAAAGTGAGACAAGAGGTTAACGCTGAGCTGGTATTATTCTCCTTTCTCTTCTAGGATCATGTCTTCTCACAACAAAAGTCATTTCTTGTTCCCTCATTAACTGCTGTACACTAGCTTAATGTCATCATAGCAACTCTTCAAAGCCTGGCAAACTGGATTCCCCAACAAACACCATCCACCACAGGTTTGGCTCCAGCTGCAGTCCCAAGAGCTCTTGACATAAAAATTGCATCTGAATTACCCTATTTTAATTGCCAGAAYGCTACTCCACCATGAATTTGCATAAGTCCTTTTGAGACATACTTAACTCTGGAGAAAGCAAAACAAAAAAATGTTTTCTGTATTTCTGCTTAAAATATGTTCTATTTTAGCCTATCCACTCATATTAAAACACCACACTATCCTTCTCTTTAATTTGCTTTCTTTCAGTTCAGAGGGAAGTTTTCTTACATGTATTTTTCCACCACCTTAAGGAAGCATTTGAAAGAATAAAGAGTAAAAAAAACCCCAAATCTTTATCTTCACCAATATATTTCATAGGACCTTTTCCCCTCATTAACGCTGTGGAAAATCATTCACAAAGCAATTTGACATCTGTATGCACTTAAACTATGAACATCTCAACATTTCCCTTTTAAATTCATCAGGAAGTAGTGGTCAGGCTTAAATGCTAAAGAGGAAGATAAATTTCTGAATGGGACCTCTGAGAGACAGATTATAGCACATTTCACTATTACATTAAGTTTTCTCCAGGCAATAATAAAAAAAAAAAAAAGTCAAAGGTAAAGGAGACTTCTGCATCTCTTACACTGTTCGTTTAGGTCAGAAAACTTTGTAGTGCTTAAATATTTCAAACTAATTCCTCCAAAAAAACCTCAAACAAGTAATATTTCACTTTTTTTAGTAGAACTGTCTCAAAATTCAAAGTTTGGATGAGCCAATCTGAGCTGTAGACAGGAAGAAGTGGTGCTTTAGTACAGTGAGAGACTGATYCCACTGCAGTTGTAAGTCAACAGATAAATGCTTTAGTGTAATACCTTCCTCTCTTGTCCTTCTCTCTGCAAGTGAACTATATATGGACCAATYCTGTCCTCAGATCAAGCTCCAAAAATTTGGGTGCCATAATAAAACAAGCATTATTTTTCTCTACTGTAGTCATTTCTTATAATTACTACATTCTTCATCCAATTGCTTACACCAGGGAATGCACCTATTGGGACCTAGTTGAGCATACAATACCCTTCAAGAGATACTTGTTGGGYGTGCTTAAAGCTTGAATTATTTGAATTAAATTCTCACAGACATCTTCAGCTCCTTATCCAGGTAGAGATTTCTACACACAAGAAGCACCATTTCATCAGATTATCAGCCATGAACTTTTTTCAGTATATATCCAATTGCAAATTAAACAGCAAGAACAAAAAATCAGACAGATTTTATGGATGAAAGTAAATTTAGCAGTTCCTCATTTTGAAGGTAATGGTGTTTGCACATTTAGATAGCTAAATCTACTATTACTCCTCATATGCAAGAAAAATTCAGCTTTATGTTCTCTCAGAAGGAGGCAGGGATAAGGTCCATAAGCCTGCTTTTTTCATCCAGTTGGTCATGGGAATGTGCACTGGCTGCATGAAAATCTCTGTCATGAGCCATCAAGGAAATGCTGAACCTGGTGATAGAAACCACCTCTTCTGCAAAAGGGACTCAAACAGCTGGCAGCAGTAACCAGGAACACCATAAATATATTTATCATACCACACAAGCTGCATGGAAGGAAAGGGAAGTAATCACTATGTTTACATTCAGCACAGCAGTGCAGAAAGAAATATCTGTATAAGTCTGTGTGATTTAACCATACCTACTCCAAAAGTAAAATAATTATTGACTAATCTCAGTACGTAGCTGCAGAGACACTGATGGCACTGATCTTTGATTTTACTCGACTATCAAGCAATTGATTTTGGTTTGAACAGAAAGCAGTCTACCCTCCTTTGTTGGCTTTGGTTATGCCCATTATCAATAAGTAAGTTGCTCATATTGCTTTTCTCATAAATTACATCATAATCTTGTGCTTGTGGCACCACTTTTGTTGTGAACATCATTACATCTTAGTGGCAAATATAAATGGCAAAAGAGGCTTCTTTTGGAATATATGGCATGTTTTCTAATGCAAAATTGTTATAGTTTTCTCAAAACCTTCCTAATGTGAGTAACAAGCAAAACRGAATTTTTCAGTCTGCTTTCAAAATGAGGAAAGCACTTACTAGTCTCCAAATGACTGTGGACCATTAGAGGAAGATCCTTCAACTTCTTCCACCACCTGCCACCTCCTCCTTCTTGAGTTTACAGCCGACATCTCCAGTCCCACTGCCTGCCCAGTGACTCCTATACTTTACTTTATCCCACTAGTTATTTTTCTAAGGTATTCCACTAGGTATCTCAGTAGTGTTAAGAATCATCAAACAATTCAGGTTGGAAAAGGCCTCTAAGGTCACTGTTGCAGCAGCCCTCTCATTAGAGGGTAGAAATGAGCCAAGACACAGACTTCTTGTTTATCACAGCATGAAAAGGGTCCTGGTTTATTC
>QVAJ01000157.1:1142795-1155810 GCA_003546035.1 Mixornis gularis
CTATCACTTGTTACCCTGGATGAAAGACCAACTTCCACCTGGCTACARCTTTCCATCCCTCTCCCCTAAGCCTCCTTTTCTCCAGACTGAACACCCCCACCTSCATCAGCTACTCCTCATCCATCATGTGCTCCAGACCCTTGCCCAGCTCCAYTGCCCTTCCCTGGGCACACTCCAGAACTTCAGTGTTGTTCTTGAGGCAAAGGGCCCAAAACTCAACACAGAATTTGAGCTTGCAARGCCTTTAAGGCAGGGATTTGGTCTTTAATTTACAGATATAAACCAATCAGCACAACAGAAATTCCTCAGGCCACTCTGTGCAAGGCACACATAGGCATCCTCTCATCCTGGTATACACATTCCTGTGGCTGCTCCAGTGCACAGTTGATTGTGGCTGCCACAATTGTGGCCACAATYGATTGTGGCTGCTCCAGTGCAAGTGTCTATCCCAACTGTTCACTGATTTGGTACACATCTTTCCCAGCTATCATATAAACACACCAACAAGGCTTGGTCAGTTCTCAAAACCCAGCAGGACCCGAGGCAATGGAAAACAAAGCCACAAAGTTTCTTGTCCRGCTCTACCGATGGACCCCAACCAAAGACTTCCTCACAACGTGGGGAGCTGAGCAAGATCACCACTTCTTCACTAAAACTGGTGCAATCTGCTACATAAAGAGTGGTGACCACTAAAAGCCTGCACCACCTTCTGTCTCTTCCCTCAAATATTTTGCAGAAGGGCCTTTTTTTAGGCCACTGTAATTCCTGTACTTTTGAGAGGAATTACTGTTCTTTTGAGAGGACACTGTCCATGCAATGAAGTTTTTAATTACAGCCACAYCCATTGGCAGTGGAGAGGAGAACAAATCAGCTCACGTACGGATAGCAAAATCCCCAGTGTAGAAAGAGGTTCACTAAGAGCCAAGTACTTTTGYAGGCTTAGGGTATGTCATTTGTCATTTTTTGTACTATGGAAACACTCTGCACCTCTGGTAGACAACATCTCCACCTCCACCATGCTCCTCCATCATGGCATATGCCAAAGTATGGTCCTTAGCCATTCCAGTGCTGGCAAAATTGGCAGGTCAGTAACTCTGGATTTTCATTTCTCATTTGCATCTTTTTTTACAAGAAATAGAAACTCTACCTGGAGAAAGTGGATTCATTACAGTACTTCTCCTTTTCTTCTTTCAGGTATGGGTCACTGGAGACAGACAGAGGTTAGACTGGCCTCACAAAAAGACTCTGAAAATGTAGAGTGCGCTCCAGGAATTGTCTCATTTTCARCCTTTGCCCTGTTCTGAGTTAATATGTAAACTGTGAGTGAGTAATTTTTTAAAACTTGGAAAAGATGATGCCTAAGGCATCTCTAATCAACTCACTGGCACATACCATATGAGGTATGCATCAGTCTGCTGAGTCCTACATGGCAAATAAGTTATGTAGAATTTTAATACAGAAATTACCATCTGCCAATTCAAGATAATGATTAGCTAATGACCCATTCAAGATGCATGTGTAAGTGCATCAGTGAGGGGGATAAGTTGCAAGCTACAGGAGAAGAGGCAGCAGAGTGTGGTGTTTGCCAGATGAGCTACCCCTTAATGCTTCAAGGAGGGTAAAAATAGAGTGCATCCACTACAAAGCTTCAGCATCAGATAATAGTGGCACAAGAAACACAAGAAAAAGAATGACCAAGAGATATAAGAACTCCTTGCCTTAAACTGAATCCAGCAGTCTGACAAATAGACTGGCATGGGCATATCTTTGGGCAGAGAAAACATTATTAACCGAAGAAACAAACACAGGGAAAAGTGGAGACTTTTGGAGGGCATGAATAATTCAGGAAAAAGAACAGCTTGAAAGCATATCATCATTTTCCTTTCCTCTACTTGTCTTTCTGACCTGTCCCTTAGCTCCTCAGGTTTTAAGGCATATCCACATAATCCTTCTGGACCGTAAAAGATTCTCACAGCAAAAGGTGATGCAGTTCCTCTGCTTATCTAGCATTACACAGCCCAGCTTTAGAGCAGAGTCAGAAGTCACTGGTTATCTTTAAGCTCCATCTCTCTAGGAAAAGCTTTTTCCATGGTTGCTAACTATCAGAGGAAGTAATTGTGTGTACTCTAGTGTATGTCAAGACATTGTTAAGCTAGATCAAATCTCTGGCAAGCTTCTCTCTAGCTACACAAAAGTATCACAATGTATTATGACAAGGTGATGGAAAAAATTTGGCAGACTTTTTTAAGGGAAAAAATGCAAGAAGCTACCCTTGATGGTGAAGGAAAACCCAAAACAAAACTACCCATAAAAGCATGGCAAGGTGTAATTTGCTTTTACTTGGTACTAGTGCACCACGGGAACATAAAAGGAATCACAGAAGAAACAATTGATTGCTGCATGCCTTTGTCCCAGCCAAGGGAGCAGTTTTGAAAAAGAGTCCAGCTTTCTAATGAGTTTCACAACAGCACATAGATGTATTCAGAAAAACAAGAGGTGGCAGTGGAAAACACTGTAATGTATCAGAAAACTGCAGGGTTTCCACCTAGGCATAGATGSTGAGATAAATTTGTTGCCATGAATCCTCTCTGTATTCGTCTTAGGGTATGAACCAAATATGTCCACAAAATTCTATCCAAACTTTCAGTCTCTGGTATATTATGTAGGATATGTAAATATATATAAAAACACAACTCCACACTACTTAAGGTTAGGAGGATGACCACCACTGAACCTGCAGACAGCATGAAAATTTCTACATAAGAATTCTCACTAGAAGTCTCTGAACAAGTAGTGGTTATGTGAGAAAGTGTAAAACAGGAAAATTGAACAGAGGTAGTACAAATTATAAAAAAAAATTCCAAAGTCAAAGTAGTACTAAAGTATGAGGCAATCACTCACTAACAGAAGCTGAGACAACTTAGCACCTTACTCCTCAGGTTTTTACCAAATGACTTTTCAGAACAGATCTTCTCCTTAAAGCTTGGTTCATCTTGTACTGAAGGTCTACTTTAAAACCAGCATATAGAACAGGCCAGCAGTGGAACTCTACAATCCCATGCATACCTTCTGTACTGCTCCTCTGCTGAAACCTCCCTATATTAGTARGCACAGGAGATGTACATTTTAGAAGGTTGGGGCATAACATGATACATTCCTCACTTTCACATGACAAATGATAATTGGGTCCTTTTTCTGGAAATTGCCTATCACTGTAGGTCAGGTCAAGATTTGTGGTCCAAGAGGAAGCATTTCTACCTCTTCCAGCTTTGTTGCTACYAGTTCTTTGTCCATCACACATTTAAACATACTTAAAATCAAAATGAATGTGCTACAGGATTACTCGTGATATAACTAAATAATATTGTACATGCACTTTTTAGTTTCACCTCCGCATCATCTAAARATAAGTATTTTCATTTTCACATAAATCGTTTTCCTAGTTTAAMGAATAGCTGAAGAAAAATCTAAAGCACTGTCACATTCCCATTTCTTGATCTTTTGCTATTTAAAATTCTCTCCCCAAACGCAGTAGTATACCAAAAGAAGAGTAAATATTACCAGAATAAAATGTAAAGAAAGAGGATCAGCTTAGGCTGCAACTGAGCTCAAAACATTCAGCAGCTTCCAGAAGTATAATAATTACAGTAAGAAAAGATACAGAAAAATCTATTGTGCAAGGAAATCTTTAGCCCCATGTGAATGGCTAGAGCCAAAGGCTAAGCTGGGCAGTAACYTGGCTGCTCTGGGATTCCAGAGGATTCCAGGGCTGGGTTTTTTTGGAACAAAAAGCTGTTAAAGCACAACCATTGCAATGAGGCCATGGCAGTAAGAACTTGTAATTTTTTGTCACGTGGATAGCTTTTGTTAGTGAAATCTCTAAGACGCTTGGCCTTTTTTTCTTTTTAAATTATTTTTATTTTTGTTACATCAGGCAGTAATTTTTGTGCTAAGAGTAATATCAGGCGATACTGGCACCACTACTTCAAGCTTAGAAAAAGAAAAAAACTGTAAAACCATCTACATTCTGCTTCAATGCAGTGTTAAGATTAGTGCTAGACAGTTGACACCAGCAGCAGTTTTACCACAGCCAAATAATTTTATAGTTAGCTTTCCTTCAAAGCACGTTTCATAGCTGCTATAACCTGCTAAGAAACTTCTGCAACATGTGGAGCTTCTCTGGAAGTCACACACTAGGCAAAAKAGGTTTGGTCTCCCTTTAACCCCACTGATAAGGGGGCTTTCCAAAATTATGTTCTAGTGCAATTACATTATTCCTCTGGTAATACACCAGGACATCAGGGTGGATATAAAGTCATTACTCAAGCCTGCAGTTACACCTCAATTATAACTTATTTTTTCATCACTGATTCAAGGGAAAGATGGTATCACTTTTCAAACCCAAAAGAGAAAGATGGAAAAGTTCCAGCCTGTACAGGTGGCTGCTTTGGGAAGACATGACTCACGAGATGGCCAGATCTGAGTGTACTCTGGGGTTCAGGACTCTGGCAACAGCTGCCAGCCCTCAACCTGTCCGCTGTTCTACCTGCCTCACCTAGGAAGGCACTTCTTTGGAAGAGACATGTACAGCCCTGTCTGCTATGGAGACATCTAGATTCCAGTCCTTGAACAGCTGCTGGGACATCTTGCCCTTTAACCAAYCTCCAGAGGAACAGACTAGATATCCTGCTTTGTTTGCTCTATATCATTCATCCATAAGCAAAAAAGTAAGAGAGGTAGTGGTGGGTTGCATCCTTCCACACATATACATCTCCTGATAAGTCTGCTTCTCTTCCTGACCTACCTTCCCCTCTAGCTACTTYCTATGTCATCCCAGCTGTCATTTTGCTGCAGAAGCTGAGCTGAAGCTCTCCTGAAGCCACAGAATCACAGAATGGGTCAGGAAGGGACCACAGTGGGTCATCTGGTCCCACCTCCCTGCTCAAACAGGGTCATCCCATAGCACACAGCACAGAAATGTGTCCAGAGAGTTCTTACATATCTCCAGTGAGGGAGACTCCACACCCTCTCTGAACAATGTGTTACAGTGCTTGGTCACTGCACAGTTAAGAAGTTCTCCCTCATGTTCAGGTGGAGCTCCCTGCACACCATTTTCTGCCCACTGCCTCTTGTCCTGTTGCTCAGTACCACTGAGCAGAGCCTGGTCCATCCTCTGGCATCTCCCTGCAGACACTGACAGACACTGATGAGGGCCCTGCTCATTCATCTCTTCTCAAGGCTGAACAGGACCAACTCTAAACCTTTCCTCACTGGATGCTCCAACCCCTTCATCACCTTCATACCCTTCTGCTGGACCTGCTCCAYGAGCTCCATGTCCCTCTTGTACTGGAGGAGCCCAGAACTGGACACAGCACTCCAGATGTGCCTCAYCAGGGCTGAGGAGAGGGGTAGGATCACCTCCCTCCACCTGCTGGCATTGCTCATTCTAATGCAKCCCAGGGCACCACTGGCCTTCTTGGCCACTAGGGCACTGCTGGCTCATGGACAGCTTGTTGTCCACCAGGTCCCTCAGGTCCTTCTCTGCAGAGCAGGTTTCCCAGCTGGGAAAACAGCTGGGCTGGTCAGTCCCAGCCTGTGCTGGTGCAGGGGGTTATTTCTCCCCAGGTGCAGGACCCTGCACTTGCCCTTGTTGAATTTCAGGT
The DNA here is from genome assembly GCA_003546035.1 of Mixornis gularis. Lineage (NCBI taxonomy): Eukaryota > Metazoa > Chordata > Aves > Passeriformes > Timaliidae > Mixornis > Mixornis gularis. The sequence goes on from QVAJ01000157.1 coordinate 1,148,459, forward strand.
GGTTCTTCTCTGTCCATCTCTCCATCTATGAAGGTCCTTCTGAAGGGCTAACAGCCCTCTTGAGTATTGGTCACTCTTCACAGATTTGTGCCATCAGTGGGGGCATCTGCCCCTTCATCCAAGTCATTGATGAGTAAGTTAATATGGAGTCCAGKATCTGTTCTCCACCAATCTCCTTCTCCCACGTTTTCAGGATATTGAAACCCACTGTTTTGTGGACCCCACAGCCATTGTCCAGAGAAACTGTGGATGCCTCRTTACTGGAAGTGTTCAAGTTCRGGYTGTATAGGGTTTTGAGCAACCTGGTCTAGTGGAAAGTGTCCCTGCCCACAGTAGGGGTATTAGAACAATGTGATCTTCAAGATCCCTTTGGATCCAAACCTGACTGCTTACCACATCCCAAAGCCATGTCTTCCAGGTTAACAGTGAGCAGATCTATCTGTGCATCCCCTTAGCTGCTCGTTCCAGTGCTTGGAGCAAGAAGTTATTCCTGATGCCCTCCAGAAATCTCCTGGACTGTTTGTGTCCTGCCATCATGAAAGACGRTCTCAGGGTGGGTTAATAAGCTTGCTGGTAAAACTGTGTGATTTAATAGTGAAGATAACAGTGTTAGGTTAATGGTTGAACTTCATGATCCTAAAGTTTTTTCCAACCTAAATGGTTCTATGATTCTTCCAAAGAAATAATAAATTCAGAGTYCAGTTGGGATCAATAAAGATCAGGTAGCAACTTTATAAAATTAACTGTGTCAAYGACAGTGCCACAATTAAATTTTTACTCACACAATGATCAGCAGCTCCTGCAGGCCCCCTGCTCCCCTACCGCCYTGCCTCCCTCCTTCCCTCCATTCCTCCCTCCTGTCTCCATTTCCTCTGTGAAATCTGTCAATGCAGTCACACAGTCTTAAGAGAGTATTGCATTTCAGGAGTACCCAAAGTTGACTTCCTACAAGCTCAGTCTTTCCATGTGCTGTGGAGACTCMGKAAGTTACAAAAAGGACACCAATAGGACATGTTTCTCTCAGAAGGYACCATAAACACCTGAAGGAATGACTTTATCTTCAGCTTGTCCTGTGGACAACTGTTCTCTTTCCGCATTCCAAGTTTTCAATGTAAAAAACAAAATTCCCAGTAAGACAACTTACATCAATTTTTACTGTATATTTTTCCTAATATTGCCTGACTTATACTGCAAATAGTCTTTCCTGGACTTCAGAAGAGCTCATGAGCTCCTAACACATCCCAGATCCAGTGGGCTTCACAAATTATTCATATCTACACACCTCCTCCTRTCTACCAACTAAACATCACCACACACATGCTAAAGAAAGACTCATTAAAGTGAGAAAGTTTAATTGCAGCACACAAAATGCAGGCTCACTGATACACTGCTGTTCTGCAGCTGCTTTCTTTTACTGCTGGTTTCTTTGTATTGTATCTGCTTTGGTCTACAGAAAGAAGTCCTTTCATACATCAAATTTATTCTGATTAAATCCATAGAAATCTGTGCAGACATAGCACCTCCCGATCTGTAACCAGACTTGAGCAAGAAGTCRGGATTTATAAATCTGGTGGCAAAATTTATGGCAGCACTTAAAAACAATAGAGTTTAATTAAAATGAGATATGCTAGGGTGAATTTTCTTTTCCCCTTATTATAGTTTCATGGCCAGGCTGCTGTGGTAATTGAGGATTCATCTTCTTCTTATGACCTTCATAATTTTCTTTGTTTATTGTTCAAACTGAGTTTTGTTTTCATCCTCTGGTTCATTTTACAGATTGTGATCTTTTTAGCAGCCTGGAGAGCCTTGTTTAATTCTTYTACATGTTAGGACCAAAGAAGAGAACTACTTCAAAAGAAAAACTGGGAGTACAAAGAAGGTTCATGATGGGAGGGTTGGGAGGGGTGGAAGCAGCACAACAACAATAATCAGCATTAAACACAAATTTCGTCAGCAAGCAGAGTTATTGAGCTATTTTTCCAAAGAGGATTCTGCCTTTCCTTACTCGGTCTGGAAGAGAGTTTCTAATTGTATTTTCATGAGGCACTTGCAGATCTAAATTTCCTGTGTAATAACTTTAGGTCACACTGKGCCCAACAGGAATCCTCACATTACAAATTTGTCTAAAACCAGAAATTATTTATGCCACAGACGCCGTTCTTTCCCTCATTTTCACTGAAAAATTTCACCCAGTTTACAGTGTTAAGAGACTAAATGCTTATGTGCGAAGACAGAAAATTATGTTGTAACCAGGGAAGCAACAGGTTTTATTTGACTATGATACAACTAATTTGAAAACTGGCAWAAAGTTACACATTATTTGTCTGAAAATTAAGTGGAGTTATTTGCTTTGACTCCACAAAGGTACAAATGATAATGTTGGCTGTGCACTTAAACCCCTCCGTGGCAGGCAGTTGTTCTTGGCCAGTACTTTACTACTGTATACCTAAAAATGTATAATTGTATACAAATACAGATGTTCCCCCAGGCATCTATATGATCTATGGATGCCCAGGAAAGGGCATCCATGACTCCAAGGCACACTGGAGAGTTCTTTGGCAAGTTGCCTACAGGCCACTGCTTATAACATTCAAAGTTAATTTCCTACCCAAAATTAACACTGACTCCTGTGTTCAGAAGAAATTAGAAGAAAGAAAGACTTGAATTTAGAAAATAGAATTATTTTCTCTAACTAGTGGGGTTTCAGGAGGCTCAGGCAGAAATTACCAGCAAAGACACTTGCTTTGAATTACAAAAAGTATCAGTGAAATAGAATTGTTAAGCTTCCAAAATCTCTTTCATTCCATCAACACCAAGGAAATCACACAACGCTCAACGCTTCTAATTTTCAACCACAGCTAGCCAACCTTGATCCAATAGTCRCTTATTAATTTTTTTCTTTCTCACTGTACCAAGTAGATACATTAGTTCTCCATTTTTAACATGTCTTTGTCCTGCATGATCTAGATCCCATTCCAATGGTCAGACCAAGAAATTCTGTTGCAAGTATCAGTTGAATGAAGCTCTTCACAGTGCTTCTATTAACAGAAAACAGTTGATCATTTATTAGTGATGTGTTTTCAGCTTGAGACCCCACTGCTGTTTTTCATCACATTTTGGATGTGACTTCATGTGAAATCAGACTGCATGTACTTTGGGAGCGTTTCCAAACTCCTGGAAGTTAAAATCCCTTCGGAAGTTCATGGCTCTCGCAGTTATGTTGAGACTTTCCTCAGAAAATTAACTTCACGTCAGTAGTTTCCAAAGCAAGTTTTGATCACTCTGCAAACCACACTACATCCATAGCAACTGTCAGTCCTGTAGAGTTATCCTTGGGCATCAGATCTCAGACACGCGAGTCATGCATTTTGTTCCCAGAACCCCACCAAAAGGACAAGGGCTGAACATGCTTGTTATGTCCTGAGGAAGGACACAGTCGTCCTCATCACACATCATATATTGACATCACACATCATATATTGCCTGATCCTTCAGATGTCCCCTAGGATTGACTACTCCTATGTGTAAGGATTAAATTTCAAGAAGTAATGAGAAATGGGGGAGAATAATGGGATGAACTGGAGAACAGGAAAATGCATTGAACTTCCTTTCCATAGCCCACGTGCTCAGATGGAGCTGGCTGACTTCTTCATCTTGCTTAGTTCGTTCTGCTCCCACAGAGGAGCTGGGGGTGACCACACTTACAGACTTGCATGGTCCCTTCTGGAAGCTTCACTCCTTAAGCTATTAAATATCACAGCTAAGTATAACATTTGTTCTGGAAAAAATCCTCACCTGGCAGGAGCAGTAATTTTACTTCTTTATAGATCTCATGACCTTATAATTATAGAGCCATAGCAAAMTAACTCCTGCCCTACAAGACAAGTCACCCAACATGTCAGTGCCCAGCAAAACACTCTGGGTTAGAAACATTGTAAACAAATAAATGTACGGTACTATAATAGCTTTATCTCACCTACTTTAGAATTAATCAGATATTACTCATTTGTTTTTCTTCTGCAAGCATCACAGGGGGTGGAATTTAAAGAATACTCACTACGGAAAATTAAGGTCATTAAAAACCTGAAAATTCTTTTAGACAAGAAATTTCATTTTATTGCAGCTGTTTCACACCTGGGATTTTCTTTCTTACATGAACAATACATGATAGAATAGTTTTCTTAAAAGTAAATAAATCAATTACTCTTATCCATGTTTATATGCTCTTCCCCATTTCTTMAAAATATGGATGATCATCCTAGGATGTGATTCAAGATGTGCAACTTATGGACCATATTTTATAATAGGATCCATTCAAACCCAKGAAACTTTTTTAAAAAAGTAAATATTTATCTCTTTCTGTTCCTTCTATCTTAATTTCCTGAACTTACCCCGTCTATAAAAAGTGAGCAGCTAGAAAATACAGCAGGTGACAATTGGAAATTTTTTATAATTATAATAGGAAATATGCCACAGCAATTCAAGAATTAACCACTTTATGGATTTTCTTTTTCTTTAAGTCATTCTCTTGCTCTGGAGCACACAGAGGATCTTGGTTTTACTAAGAAGAGCAATTAATTATTCTGTTTGGATCAGTGATAACATTATCAAATTTGATGATGTTGTTATTATTTATGTATCTTTCATTGCCCATCAATACCTTCAAGAAAACAGTTGAAATAATTTAGCATTTTATTTAAATAGAGAGCGACAAAGTCACTGCCCAATCAGGACTACATAGATGCAAGCATCTGAGTAAAAAATTTCCAAACTTCCAAAACAGGGTTAGTTTAGTTGAAGGATGATCAGAGTTTTAACATACTTGTTCTTTTACCCATGTGTCCTTAATAAGGCACATATCATGACTGCCACCTGGCCAACACATTTTTGAGCTGGGAATGATATCTGCATGCAGAGAGAGCTCCCAGTCACTGAGTGACAGCAGATATTGCAGCCACTCATCCTTAAAGAAAACACATTTTCAGTTAATACCCACAAGTGCTCTACTAATAGGAAAAAATCTATATTTCCAAAATCTATATTAAAATGGCTTCAACATGCTTTATTGATCTATTTTATTTCTTTATTGGAACATGGCTAGAAGAAGCTGGTATGTTTTATATAATGCTCTGACCTTCCCCTAAGCTTGGCAAAATCTCAGGCACAGCTGAAAGTCTGGATGTCATGTTAAAATAGAGTTTGAAAAGGCTTTTGAAAAATCATTCTCTGGCTAAAGGTCACTGAATACTGTTTAAATTAGATAAAGGGACTGGGAATTAAGATTATTCACCTTTGGCTGTTTTCCTGCTTCAAAGAATGTGAGGACAATTAATAATGCCAGGAGCTTAAAGTATTTATTGGTGCAAAGTGCTTAGCAGAAACATCCATTTTATTTCCAAGACACCACAATAGACTGAGCAGGTTTGCTGCTCTGCCTGCACAGGATATCATCTTGTTCCTTCATGATTTTTGAAAGCATTACATTCACAACTTCTTTCCTGAAGAAGACAAACACAATCCAAATTCCTCCTGCTTAATTATCTTGGAATCATAGAATAGTTTGGGTTAGAAGGGAGTTTTAAAGGTCACCTAATCCAACTTCTCAGCAATGACCTGGGACACCTTTCACTAGACCAGGCTGGTAAAAATCCCTTCCAACCTGGCCTTGAACACTTTCCAGGGATGGGTCATCCACAACTTCCCTGGGCAACTTGTGTCAGTGTTTTATGACCCTCATCATAAAAATGTTTTCCAAATATCTAACCTAAACCTGTCCTCTTTCAGTTTAAAGCCAAAGTTGGATGGCTCTGTGCACACTGTGTGGGTCTCACACTCATGTGTGTGCTTGTTAGAGAAAAAGAGGCAGGAGCTGCAGAATTCAATGTTATTGTAATGCTTCCCTGAGGCACACACTCAGAATAAGAGATCAGAATGAGAAAAAGGATGGAGCACAAGAAATAACAAAGCTTCAAAGGTGATAATGAAAGAATTTGGTTGACAAATTCACTAGCAGCCCCTCAGTAACAGAACTTATGGAGGAAGTTTAAAAACTATAAAGCTGAATGTATGAAAATGGAAGTTGGGGAAGACTGGCTTGGAGAAAAGGGATCAGAATAGCCAGGCACTTCAGGACTTTGGAATAACAATGCCTTTCCTTTTCCCCACTCTCCTTCCAAGGCAGGTCATTGTTGTGGATTTTAATCCCTTGCTATGGTGTAATTAGACACATTGGGACACGCTGTGGAGGAAGGGTTATGTGGACAAGAGTCTTGTAGCAGTCTGCTCAGAGTCTAGTCCGAGTCTGTCCATGGCTGTGTCCCTTTTCCACCCTAGACTCCATGCAAGCCCACAGGAGACCCCAGATGTTTTCTATTTTCATCAAATAATCTGAAACTGAACAAGACAGAGACAATTTAATTGGAAGGATGCAGGTAAGGGAAGCAGTGGAAGAAGTAAGAACATGCCCAGTACTACACCTGACTAATTCACTGTCTAGCATTCACTTCAGAGGGATAAAAACAGATTGAATATCTGATGAGCTTTATTCACAACTTTCCTACTAAATAAAAAACCAGAACACTAWAATAAAATTTGGCACAAACCAGTGYCAACTCCTACATTAAATTGACATTTTCCTGTGCTACATTAGCCTCATCAAATCTTTCTTACTCTAGAAGCCAAGTGATTCAATAAATTTGGGATAAAGAAATAATCTAGTTAATAGTTGCAATTAACTGACAACAAACAATCCCTTATTCATTTAGGGGTTCTGCAAAAGATAAAGTGAGCAAATTAAATGACAAGTTGAACATTTATTTCAGAGAACTAGCACAGATTATTCCTATCATGCAAGTGTATTCAGTATACARCTAATCTGAATCTAGTCCAGAACTTCTACTTGTCTCATTCTGAGCAGACTAAAAATGAGTGTGAAGGTATACATCAGGTATACATCTGCTAAGGTATATATCTGATTTGGCATCTTGAAAGAATAACAATCTTTAAAATATCAGGGTATGAATTAGGTGTAAGGAAAGCATGGGGCTTTTGACAGAATAAAGTTTTAGATTATAAGGATGTGCTTCACTGAGACTATTTTTATTTCCCACACTCCCCTCTTGCCTCCATATTCTGGACATCTGCATCTTTATGCTCAGACTGTGCTCAGAATGACTGGGAGTTGAGAGGCGATCCCCTCCAGACTTTACACTCTGGCAGGGTGTCCTAGGGTGACTRTGGTGCCTGTAYCCCCAGTCGTCTGTYCTSTGTGTGCTGTGTGTTCTGTACCTTTAAGACTGGTTCTGAGAGGGAGCAGGGAAAGAAGAAGCACGCAGTTTGTTTTGAAAAAACAG
>QVAJ01000157.1:1156133-1215144 GCA_003546035.1 Mixornis gularis
TCTCTCTCTTCGGACCAGCGAGAGGTTTTATTGTTTCATATTATTCATTCCTTATGCTTGTGGGCAGTTTGTTTGCTAAATAAATAGTTTTTTCCACTTTTCTCCAAGGAAGTTCTTCTCCTGGACTGACTGGGGGGAGGGGCCATYTRGRTTTGCTCTCCAGAGGAACCGCATTCATAGGTTTCCTCCCAAATTTGCCCTAAACCAGAACACAGGGTTTGAGCAATCAGCAGTATTTCTCCGGTGTTTCTCACTAACTAATACATGTAAATAAGAAGCAATGACTGGAAAACAATTTTGAAAATATTAAGAGAACCAAAAAGAAAAGTTTCCGTTTCTGATGAAACCTTTCACAATATGGCTTGTCCCATTTGCCCATATCTCCTCTATTAGTTTCTGATGTTCCTCCTCATTATTCATGTTTGCTGGGTGTGTACTTCCATAATATCCTACAGCTAGATTCTTTCAGCTCCACTTCCAATACAAGTAGCTTCTTCAGCATAAAAGAAAATAAGTACCTGTCTTTTTACTGGATTTCATACCAGGAGGAAAGGCAGTACTATTTATTATTTATTTTGTCATCATAAGCAGAAACATAAGAAGTTTGAGCTACATATGTATTAACACACTTGGCAGGAGTACATACCCTCTCCCAGTTCTGCATTCTGCATCCCAAGTGATCCTTTACTCCTGAAATCCCATTTCTATACATAAAAGACCTGCATACACCATAGCTGAACCTAGAATGTAGTCTAGATGTAGCTTCAATAAAATCCTGAAGTATGCAAAGATAAATTTCATCAGGCAAATCAATTTCTATCTTACTCGAATTTGGGRAGTTGATCAAGAAAAATACAAACATAATTAACAAATGTTAATAACTTCTTCTTCACCAGTGAAGACCTTGACTGTGACTGAAATTTCTCGGATGCTGGCAAGACTCTTCAGATGATCAGGATTCCTCAGTCTGTAATCTGCAAGACATCAGGAAATCATTCATTTATCATTTTTAATAAAACAACATAGACTCCTACAGATAACAGCAAACCACCAAGCAAACTCAAATTACAGCTAAATTTTTCAAGTTAACTATTGTGCATACAGTGACCAGGACTGACTGCAAATTTTTGTCCATGACAGCTGATCCTTAGATTGACTATAATTGGGATACCCTAAAACTGGGTGACCAAGCCAACCTTGTAGCATTTGGATGGCTCACCGATGCCTGCAGCTGAAGGAACACTGTCTTCAAGATACAAACAGGAAAAGATTTCCTGAAACACGTTAGAAAACTGCAGGGCCAACCCAGTAAGGTGGGAAGATAAATTCCAGAAAAACTGAAAAAGCAGGGAGAGAAAGAATTTCAAACTGCAGCCCTTCCTCTCCATATGCTGAGGGCTGGAGAGAGCATTGCACAGCTCGGGCTCTGTCTTTTGCAGTAAGCAAAWGTAGCCTGTGGCCATGTGTCAAGCAAAGCCAGAACCTTTGATCCCATAAACCCCAGTCTCAGTGAGAACAACGAGCAGCAACTCTCGGTCCAGGAAGGACATTTTAATGAGGGGTAACCTGTGACCACAGGGCCCTGGGCAGACATGCAGCAACAGAGGAAAATTGGACAGCTGTAGCTGCTGCCACTCCCTGCCYTCCTCTCCCACCTGCCTAACAGATGTTGCTGCTCCCAAGGCAGGGATGAATGATCCACTCATGAACCAACTCTTAACTCATCCTACACATTAAGGTAACCTGACATCAAGGTTAGTTGACAAAGTCGGTGTGGAGCACATATAGGCAGTAACAGCTCTAGCGGTGTGATGCTAATTCAGCTCTGCATTCCTCACAAAGCCCGAGCTGACATCTGAAAAAGCAGGATGGTTCATCCTGGAAGCAGGCCCCAGTAGAGGGGGGTGGTTTGGTTCTCTCTATCTACCTGCAAATTTCGTCCAGGCTTCAAATAGGTCAGCAATCTGGGGGAGAATTCACAAGTACAGGGAGATTTAAGCTCCACAAAGATGCTGAGTCCTTCCTTTAACCTCAGCCCTAAACTGGTGTTCTTTTATGCTATAATTCTGTGTTTTGGTGTGTTTCTAAGGCTAATCAGAAATAATAAATGTAATGCTTACTAATCGATATCCACACATCACCTAGAGGTCCAATAAGCMTCTTCTAGATAAGTTATTTTTTGCATAATATTTCAACTATAAATTCACAGATTATTTAAATTATTATGAGCCTATTTAAAATAACTGCTTCAGTAGTGGAGTTTTCTTTCAATTTGCATTTGTGAGTATGCACATGAGGTCTTCTTTATGCATGCAAGAGCTTGGGCAAAGTTTTGCACAATAATATGCAAAGTTTCCTCTGCCTGTATTGACTCCTCCTTCAGCACAGACCCTTTCTTTTAGTTTTTCCTTTCTAATCATTGCCCGCAGGACTATATTTTTATAAGCAGCTCCCTTCAGAAGCCAGCCTGGACAGTTAGAGACAGGATACTGCCASAAAAYTAATCAGTAATACAAMRTAATTAAATTGGCACTCAGGGTGCTTTATATTTGAATCGAATTGACAAACTGAAAACACAAAGGTTAGGGGATGTGGATCTTACAGTGTCCATATAAATCCTAAATAGATCCAACATCAATGTGAAAATATACCAAATGAACAGTAATGTATAGAAAACAGTTAAAGAAGCTGTGCTTCATCTCTGGAAAAGTTTTTCAGATTCAGTTTTGCAATTTCTTCTCTGAGCCCCAGTGTTGGGTTTGCATGGTCAGGTTTTGGAAGCAGGGGAGCTACAAGGGTGGCTTTCTGTGAGCTGCAGAGGCTTTTCCCATGTCTGACAGAACCAGTGCCAGCTGGCTCCAGGMTGAACCCACCTCTGGACAAAGCAGAGCCCATCAGAGATGGTGGAAGTGCCTCTGGAATAACATATGTAAGAAGGGGGTAAAAAAATTATAGGACAAAGAAGAGAAGAGCAAGAAGGTATGAGAGGAACAGCTCTGCAGACACCAAGGTCAGTGCAGAAGGAGGGGCAGGAGGTGCTCCAGGTACCAGAGCTGAGAATCCTCCCTGTGTGTGGTGCAGCCATGGTGAAGCAGCTGTGCCCCTGCAGCCCAGGGGGATCCACAGGGATACAGACCTGCAGCCTGTGGAGGAGACCAGGCTGAAGCASGTGGATGACCAAAGGATGCTGGAGACCCCATGGGAAGCCTGGTCAGAGCAGGTTTCTGGCAGGGACCTCTGAGCCCGTGGAGACAGGAGCCCACATTAGAGCAGATGCCCTGGTGGGACTTGTGACTCTGTGGGGSACCCACACTGAGCAGCCTGYTCCTGAAGGACTCCACCCCATGGAAGAGTGACCCACGCTGGAGCAGTTAGTGAAGAACTACAGCCCATGGGAAGAACTCRCTTTGGAGAAGTTCATGGAGAACACTTTCCCATGGGAGGGASCCAGGGCAAGGACTCCTCCCCCTGAGCAGCAGCAGGAGGAATGTGGGATGAACAGACCATAATCCCCACTCCTTGTCTCCCTGCCCAGCCTGTAGGGGAGGTGGTAGAGCATGGGGAGAAAGGAGTGTTGGGGGGAGGATGTTTTTAAGATTTTATTTCTCATTATCTTGCTCTGATTTGATTGGTAATAAATGCAACTAATTTCCCCAAGTCAGGTCTGTGCTGCCTGACACAGTAATCAGTGATTGATTTCTCCTTGTCCTTATCTCAGCTCATGAATCCTTTGTTATATTTTCTCYCCTCTCTCRAGTTGTGSAGGGGACYTGGTGKCCAGCCAAAGTCAGCCCACCACAGTCCTGTGACACTGGTAGCTCTTGGGAAACCACCCTGAGTTAGACTGACCACTGCCTCGTGAAACATTTCAACTGCTGAAACAGGTTGGTGTGGAACAAATGAAAACTTCTTCACTTCCATCCTGCCTGAAAACTCCCTGTGCTTTTAAATGGGTGAGCTGGAACCATTTGCCCAGAATTTCTACTCCCAGGCCCAAGGAGGTGGCAAGAGTTCTGGTCTTGGTGGCTATAAAAAACCTCAAGACCCACTTCTGTCTCAGTGTGAATCAAACGGAAAAAATAGCTTTGTAGCTATCCCAGGCATTGTGTCCCTTCTGAGCTCTAAAAGGAGTATTCTGAAGGCAAGATGCTGTTTTTTACGCATATCTATCTGAACAACAGGCAAAAAAAATAACCCTAGAAAAGACAGTCATCCCCCCCAAAAAAGGAGGTAAATTGTTTTAGTGGGGAAAAAACCAAACACTGTTAGGATATGGAAATATGTGGAACTGATACACAGACAAAAAAAACCCTGAGCACATTGAATTCAAATTCTGCTCCTTAAAGAGTTCCTGTTCTGTTTATATGTGGGCCCAATACTAAGGACAAAATCATTTCTAACATATAATAAAAGCACAACTCAAGTGATATTGATCTTAGGTATTCTATACAAGACAGTATCTGTCACTTTCCTACAACGTTATTCTTTTCCTTCTCTATCAGATCTACTGTCAAATAACTCGGTTTCTCTTTTTTATTCTCACTTTTCAAATACTCCCAGCATTTGAGTTACACCAAGATCATCAGATTTCATTGGAAAGATGAGCAGACATCAAAAGTCTGAGAGCACTTAACTAGAGCAAACATGTCACACTGTCTTCCTTTAGACCAGCTCAATATTAAGCTCCAAATATTTATTACCATTTCTAGTGATCACATGYCAGAGCTTTCAATAAGTCATTAAAATGAAGTGTTTACTGGAAAGTGGCAGCAGTAAATGAGTGAAAATATGTCCTAGGGGAACATTCAATATTCATAACCCTTCTCCTATCTAGGGATTGCTAGAAGAGCAAATCTTTCCCTTTTTCCACCTAAGAAAAAAGCTCACTAAAGACTTCAAACAAAGCTCAGGGGGAGCATTAGGAAAGCAACACCATCCAGCAGAGCCAGGATAATCCTGCAATTATTATTCTAATCAGGAATTCCCAGCAGGTTGACAGTTACCTTTCAAGAAACACTGTTGAATCAGGAGTCATCCACTTCCTATAGAAAAAGAAAGGAAAACTCAACAAGCTATGCTTAGATGCAATGGCACAAGAAAATTTCCAGCTGTCATCCCCAAACATTTCTCCAGAGAAAGCTTTTTGAGTTTACATTTCTCTGATCCCTCCTTGGATCAAGCAGGGGTTTGTGCTGGTTATTTGATTGGTTATGGGCTCCTGCTTTAAGTTTGTTTCTCCCGCATCCTGGGCTAGCCCTGTTTGGAATTCTGATGCAAACCACAGCACTGTGCCAAAGCTCAACATTTCAGGGATCTGCCTTTAGCCATAATTATATGCTCACCTTTGTGCTCTCCACTTTCAAGGGCAGCAGCTGCTATAAATTACCACAGGTAGAAAAAAAACCCAAGTCAAAAAACAACAGCAGCATCCTTGAAGGGGCACTGAACCAGGTACAAGTTTGCCCACTGACATTTTTTTCCTGTATAACCCAGACCAGGAGGTACAAACAGTGTCTGGCTAACAGGATRGCGTACAGGGAAAAGGTTTCCATGAATAATGCAAGAGAAGAGCAGTGTGTGGACAAGTAATGGAGGAAAAACAAACCAAGATGACCAGGAGGACACAGGGGTCATGAAGAAATGACCAGATGATAGTCAGAGAAATTATTTTCTAAAAAAACATGGTTTTGTTAACTAAGCATCCTTCTGAGGGGTCAGTAACTTCTTCTCCCTATGTATTTCCTCCAGAAGTGGATATATACAGATCTACTGCTCTTGCAAATCTCATGCATACCTGCCCAAGTTTTACACACTRATGTAAAAGATGAAAGAATCAGAATCATGGTTTTGTTCAAGACTGTTTTACACAATAGTCACCCTGAATCAGCTGGGACTCCTGCCAACCTCACATCTTGAATTTTCCCTGAAAACAAAGAAACTTTGCATAAGTGAATGATTAAAGAGGAACACCAGATTATTGTTTGCATGACACCTTTTTTTAAGGTGATCTCCAAATGAAAAGTGGACTCATAACTGAGTGATTGGAAGAGCACACTGCTGAGCACCAAATTATTCAGAATCTAAATGCATCTATTTTATATTTGAAAGATTACCTCAATTTATAACACACACACAGTGGGAAGATCAGAGTAATTGTCTCACAAGCRCAGGAGCTTTCTGTTCCTGTAATCCACTAACCAGAAAAAGCATCTGACCTACACAGCAAACAGAGAAGATTCAATTCTTAGCTGTCACAGGCAAGATAAAAGGGAGAAGTTATTTCTGTGCCTCCRGTTGCACAAGTTAAGTTCAGTTCCAGAACACAGAGAGTCTTGCCAATTCCTGGCCTTGTAAATTCATTAGTCAGCCTTTACCCCTCCTGAAACATTCCCTTCCCTCAAATGCATTTTAAAATCAAATTTTTCTTTGGATAGATCCTATTTTATTGTATTGTCTAGGCACTAGAGAGGAATTAAGCTTATATTTTCAGGCTTTTCCATGCAAAAGAGATGAACCAAGAGATCTAAAACACAKTCTTCTCTTTTCCTAATAAAAAATTAGGATCATCCCTCCAGAAGTCAGAGCCTCCAGAAAACTGCAAAAGTTTTTGATGAAATGTTGGCATTAGTTAGCAGCTCTTAAAATTCTCTGACGTGATGGAAAGAAACCAGTGATGGAAGCTACTTTTGACACAAGATGTCATTATGAATTAAATTTACAACAATAATTAATTAACATCTAGTTTTTGGAGTTCTTATATGAATCCATATTTAAAACAAAAGAAATTGGTTATTCTGTAGGACAAAGAAAAATGTGGAGAACTGAAGAAAATTGCATCCTTCAGGGAGTTTGGCATAAGCCAGARCAGAACCAGCCACAACAAATTTTAGTACCATTCAAAACCTCTAAAGTCAAGCATGAGCTATTGGGCTCATTGCTGGCACAAAGAGTAAATCTCCATGGCCTGAAATATTGGTTTTATAAATGCAAAAATACTGATTAATATTCGTCATTTAGATTAGCTCAGGAAGCTTCAGTGCTGAGACAGTATTTCTTCAGCTTTGTCTRATTTACCCTTTCTTTAAAAAAAGAAAAAAAAAATAACAGGCAAGGAAGCCTTGAGTATCCTTAATTGAAACTAAAAAGTACAGAGCAGCCCTGTTCATCTGCACTCACAAGAAAATTTCAGCCATCCCAACCCAGTTCCATTTTGTGGCTATAGTTGATATCTGTAGGGTACCCTGAACTTCTGAACTTCTCAGAACTGAGAAGTTTTGTGCTTCTCTCAAAACTTCTCAGTTTTGTAGCTGAGAAAATGCAAAACAATGAAGAAAATCTGGCCAACAGAAACACATAAAAATTGAACTTGTAGGATTTTACATTGTATATTATTTTTGTATGCATTAATGTGTTTGTGCATGTGCCCAGAAGCAGCACTTYATCAAGAAACAGCATAAGCCAAGGCAGTTGTGTTTGAAAATTTCCATTTAAAATGAAATTATAAGGAAAACTTTTGCTTTACCTATGTATTTAGATTATCTCATTTCCTCCAAAACCAGTGTTATAAGTTCACTCCTCTACTCTGCTTTCCTATATTAGTGAAAGAAAGCAGTTTGGGAAATATGCATGGAAAACAGTCTTTAAAAATATCAATTACTCTACAGCAATATGGTATTCCTCCAACAAGACAGATATATCTGCTATCCCATATGCTCCTGGACTTCAAAGGTASAATCAATGGATAGAAACAGAACAGAGAATTGAAGAGGCTGTAAAACAGATCAGGAGAATCACATATTTGTATCAGAGAAGTCCCAGATTCCAGCAATCATAAAGGTRTACACGCAGAAGATAAAGGGAAAAAAATCAGAATAACCAGATGGAATACTGTTGCTGAGAGCTCCTAGCTTTSTCAGCTGTCATTTGACTTACAAGATCAATCTTTTTTTTTTTTTTAATACAAGTGCTGTATTATATTTACAATACATTCATATTTTAGAGGGACAGGCTTCCTCCAAAATTTAATCAAGTTTGTTTCACTTGTTTTCCTGCAGGAAAGATGTCTTTCCTCCAAAATTCTGTTTATTATTTTCCTCCATTTTTCAACTGAGTCATCTAAGCATGCCATTGAAATTCCATACCCTTATTTCTGAATGAAGGATGTGTGCTATATTTTTTAAGAAGATTTGTACTGAACTGTGTCCTATAGAGTAGTTTTATATGACTAAATATCTCACCAGCAATCTAAAAGATACCTTAAATTGCCTCTCTAAAAATGCACTTCAAACTGAGAAGGGTCTATAGTTCATAAATTTTGAGCAGCTACTAAACTCTTATGCAAATGTCTTTGCAGAATGGGGACTTTAAAGACAGAGAGCATYGATTTTATTCTCTTAGGAATTTATTTTAAAAAACAAAAAAACCCACATAATTAGATAATATTCAAGAAATGCATGTTATTCTAAGCTATTCAGAAGCCAGGTTTCTCTGGGAATACAGACAACTTTGTTTTAATCTCCACTACAGATTCTACTTCCTAATAATTTGCCATGAAGAAATAGAAATTAATTAAAGACAGCCTTTAGTACTGGGAGAAAAGAGAATTTAACAAAAGGTAAGCATTCTGAAAGAACACTGAAAAGGGGAGAACAAACTTTTCTTCTATTTCAATTTAATTAAAAAGTTATTTGCTTTTTCCTAAAAAATGAAAAAAAAAGTGGAAAAAATACTTTGAATAATCTTAATATAGCTAATTATAGTTAAAGAGCCATCCAAAACCCCAAYGTATTATTTAGTGAACTGCATTTCAGGTAGTGACTGTTTAGCTGAGGATTTATCTTACCCTTCATTAACTCGCCTACTCAATAACAGTAGAACACTTTTTATTGATGTGCCTAGGGTGAAAGGTTTGTTCCAGGCCAGTCTTTGCTGTGATCTCATTATAATTCCTGAATAATATAATATAATTCTCATTATATATAATAAATATATATATATATTTCTATAAAGGTGTTCTTCCCTGTCCTAGGACATCCATCTCCCACTGCTGGTACTGCTGTTCCCTACTGGAATGTTTTGCACTCAGGTGGTGACTAGATCACCATGCACAGCTCTGGCAGCAGTTTTCAGTGTAGGTTGTTTCTTCTACCTCTCCTTCATTATGAAAGATCTGTAATAAGATTTGCCCAACACTGTAAATTATGTGAGCTAGAAAGCCAAGAAGTTTGAMTGTAGGTTTGGCACAATTAACAACCCACCCTAAATCATTCTTTAAAAGAAAATCTCTATTTTAAAAGCCTACTCGTGGGGCTGTCCAGCTTAACTGTTTCAGTCTCATGAAATTCCCATTTCAATATCATGCTCCAGTCTGTAGCTGCTCATTGCAACACATCCACCCAGTTCCTCCCTCCTGAAATGGCAGGCCATACAAACCCAATTTTAGCATATGAAATAGTCCAGTTATTTTATCTTTACCTGGACTTGAGTCTATTTTCCATCATTCAAAGCACATCCTAATGAAGACCCAGCCCTCTGGGAAATGAGCTCCCAAATTTGCCCATCACAGCTGTCATTCACCCAGCTACTCAGCACATGTCATCCCCCAAGACAGGYCCAGGTCATGAAGGAGTAGTACAGAGATCAGCCTACAAGTGCCAATTAGTGTTCAGATTCGAGCTGACTCAGTGTCAGTAAAAGAGGCATAATCCTAATTTTTTTTGTATCAGCAATTTTCTGCTTTCTTGTGCCTGACCTGTAGCTGTTACCATGCTTCACAATTAAGACCATTTTTTTTCCTCAACTCCAAATATAATTACTGCTTCCTTAGACTCCTGTCTTTTCTTACTTTTTGTCTGACAGGCTAATGATCTGTCAACTAATATTAAATTATTTGCTCTCCTAATTGCCCATTTTCAAATAATAGATTGTGGARGAAGGTGGCTACCTTAGCACTTTCTCTGTATATTTCAAAAGAAGAAAGAATTGATACATTAGAAATGAAAGGCTCAAATCCCAGCATAGCTCTAGTCCTACTTACAACTCACATATATATTTCATCCACAATATAAAAATATTTAACAAAATTTCTGCAGTATTTATTTTTTCTTTCCCTTCCAGTTTTCATTCCAAAGCCTATGAGTTTTTCTCATTTTCAGATCAAGCATTCAAAGCATCCTGAAAATTTAATACTGCCATAATGCTGCATTTTAAAAAAAGGAGAAAAAATATGATTGAATCCACTGATACTTTCTCCACCTTAGAAGAATTCTTCCTGTATGCCAATACAAAAAAGGAAATCYAAACCACAGACAGCTGACCGGGTTACCAGTCTGAGATGAGTTCAGCTCTGTGACACAGGGGCTACACAGATTATAAACTTTTGAACATGAACTTTCCAAAAGTTAAAGTGACTCCACTGATGAGATTCTCCCTGGAGAGGTTTTTTTTGAAGTTAGACATAAAACATGTAAATGTATTATGCACAGCATATTCATTTATGCCTAACATTTATTTATCAAGATAGGCAGAAAAATAAAGCACGAAATAACTAAGGACCTTAGTACAACCTGAAACCTTTAATAACAAATTTTAAAAATCCTAAAATAACTTTCATGTTAGGAAAATAGAGAAYGTCAAACATACAACTTTAAATTTCCTTCTCTATGATAGTTAATTCCTAACAAAAATATCTTCATCTGTCAGCAATTAACAGTAGGTGAATGTAACTTTCCACAAACTTAATTACAAGATGCTTCATCTCTAACCTAATGACCTAATCAAAGAATGACAGAGAAACACTTGCATTGCTTCCACCAGCCACTTTGTCCCTTAATCCATCAGCGTGACAGATGATCACTGAATAACCATCTTTATATTCCTGCATTCCCAGTAGCATATAACATTTTCCTAATCAAGGGAAGTGCCCTGTAATCATATTCATGATCAGTCTGAATCATAGACTCACAACTTTTCCACAGTACCTGCTGTGAGGGAAACTCTTGGTGAAAAATAAGCACTTTTTCAGGCAATGCCTTGTTCACATACTTAGACTCACATTTTCCAAGTGGCTAACGATAAAACCAGATAACATTAATATTTCATAATGTTACCTATGAAACTCAGAAAAGCACATCCCATTCTCTTAGAAACTCCAGATTTGCTATAGTTACTAGGGGGAGAATCACAAAATCAGAGGTGCCAATGGAAAAACATGTTCCTTGTCCATCTCCTCACACTCCCTTGATTTAGGTTTTTGMGGGTTTTTTAATGGATTCCTTCCCTCCACCCAAGCATTCTAGCCCATGCTCTACAGTTTTTGTGGACTTCCCCTTTAGAAAACATTTCCTTTAAATAAGGAAAGAGCTTCTCAAGATATAGTTCTTCCAAACAGAGGCAGGTACTGCACAAAGGCAATGGATAATAATTATTTTAAAAACTGATTCCACTCCAGCCTCAGCGAATGAGTTAAAATTTCACTAAGACTTAAGTGATTCCAACATGAACTCAAGTTTGGGCAGAGCATCAGGTAATCCCCAAAAGCAGGAGGTCACCATGCTCTGCCCTTATTCTTCTGCAACAGTTTTCAAGTCACATCACCCCTTCCCTTTCAGACAAAGCCAGATGTAATCCTGTTTTTACTGYCATGGCAAATAATAAAGGAGAGGCCATTAGTCTTTAATTTAAGGCTTATGACAGAGAAAATTTTAATGGAAGTTAAATTRACTATTGACATTTATCACAATAATTTGTTCCATAGCCTCTGACCTGCAAGACAATAGCAGGATAATGAAGATTTCAGAACACGACTGAGCTGGGAGAAGAATCCAAGTAAGCAGCCTGTCAAACATGAGACTTCTTTTTTTTACAGACACAGAAAATCCAGTGGTGACTATTTTGTCTTTGAGATATATTCACACACATGCAATCCAAACAACATTTMTATCTGTTCATTTCATGGGTATATGCAAAATGAGGTCCTGAAWAGTCTTTTTGAAGGAAGAAACCTGAATTGATACTGACCATTACAGCATACAAAAAAGCCAGAATGATCTTTATGAGAAAAAAATGCATAAAAACTTTCAAGATCTAAGCTTAACTTCAAAAATACTCTACCATATGAAGGATTTATGTTTTAAACATTAGGCAGGATATTATAAAGGAGATCTGAGATAACAGAGAGTCTTTTTGACTTAATGGTTTGTTCCAGTTATATCGAGAAAAACTGGGATATTGCAGCTTTCCTTTCAAAATAATTTTTAACACTAGCTATTAATAACACATTGCAGGCAGGCAGGTTTATATTCATCCCATGTAATTCCACTGTATTTTGCATCAGATAATTGTAAATGCATTTTTTTAATATTAATAAAAGGATAATACCAGAGCATATAATTGCTAAAAGTCTCCACTCCAGAATTTTGTAATTAAAATGCTGCTATCGTATCAACATGACAGAGCTTGTGCAGCCCAGGAGCAAAAATATGCTAATAAATACTCTCCATCTACCACACAACCCCTGTGGCTTTGCATTCCTGCAGGAAGCCTCATCTAGTAGCAGGCATCAACTCTGGACTTTACAACCAGATCCTTGCCCAAATCTGTTCTGAAGCTMTGAGTGTAAATTGGCTTTAACATCACAGGGCAGGATAACTCCAGCATGTCAAGCCAAACATTAGCTGGCTTGTTCACAAGAATATTTTCCTAAGTAAAGGAAGCAGAAGAGGCAGATTAGCACCAAATCCTGTGTTTGCTTAGGGACCAAGCAGCATTTAGTTAAATATACCTTTTTCTGCAATTATGCCATCCTGTGGAGAGGGTGGGACAACGAAGCAAATTATATAAGCCTTAATTTGACCAAATTCTACTGAATTTAAGAGGCTTGCCTCTTTAAAACTCAAGGTTCAAATATTTCCAAGACCCAACAGCTGATCATTGTTTCTCCCTTGAAGCCTCATTAATTGCTCATATAATGTAACTTTTTTCCTGGCTGTGTAACAACTCCTTTTCATGTGTGTCTCATCTTTTATATTACCTAAATCAAGCTATTGGCAACAGCATTGTCCTGCCATGGCAACTTCTATAGATTAAATGAATGTTGCATGAAAATGTGTTTCTCTGTCTGTTTTAAATTTCTTGCCTTTAATTTCAATATCCCTTTGTACTTTTATAATGAGAAAGAGCAAAAAGCTAAGCTTTTGACTGAGCTTCTCCACACCAATTCATCTTTCATACAGCACTAACATCATTTACTTCATCCACCTTCCYTAAATAGGTCAGGCAAGCCTTAGAAATCTCTGTTTGGTGGCCCCTCAGTCTGTAATAATTTCCATCTGTGAGGGTCATATTTACTTCTTTTCCACAATTTTGAGTTATCTGTTCCTATGCTCTGGTCTTTTTGAATCACKTCCTAAGATATTGGTCATGTCTTTTATATGGGTGCCCAATTCTCTTATATATGGGTTATCTTTTTTACACTAATAAGGCAAAAATGTAGCCAAATATTACAGCTTCTCTGCCAAAAGTTATTTATCACTCTCAAGAGCCTGTTGGCTTTGGGATTATGAAAAAAGTGTTGCTTACCTAATGAAGGAACAGCTTATGTCATCTCAGTAGTTATCAACACAGATTTAATTTTAAAAAATCCAATGCTTTCACAGTATTTGGTGTTCTCTGTTAAAGACAATATGATATTGTATKTACATTTAGCACACTGCTGCCCTTAAACCTGTTCCAGAGTTTAAGGCATAGCCTAAAAGATCAGTAAGGTGGGTCTAGCAGTGAGCCCAGCACTGAACTTCAGGGTGGAAATGGTGTCAGCAGTGGCAGCTGCTCCTTGGCCTGACCACTGGATTCATGGCTGGTCTCTGTGGATCTGAAGTTCCTCAGYACTGGCCAATTTTCAAAATGCCAGAAGACTTTCTAAGCAATATTACAAGAAAACTGTTACATACAAATATATATATTTATTTTAATTTTTTTTTTTAATTTTAAAACTTTTTTTTTTTTTTTTTAATTCCTCTCACCAGGAGGGGATTTGGAAGGGGAGGTTACCCTGGTATTTTTGAATCAGCCAATCCAGACACACAATCACACATCTTTAGAGATCCCACAACTGGAGGAGATCAGATGTTCATCATCTGATGACAGGTCATTTCTAAGAACAGAACCTTAGCTATGGAACAATTTGCCAAGATCTCACTGGACTCTATGACACTTCATTCTCACAGACCAAACCCCACATAACAAGCAAAATATACTATTTTATAAAAAGGAAGTGCAAGATATTGACCTCATTATACTGTAAGTACTCATTGCCCTTCCTCAGTTCTAATTTCGTAACATATTTCAAATACTTCAGTGAGAAATTCTTTTGAAATATCACGGGCTGGATTAGATTTCCAATAGGTGATGAAAGATGAAAGGTAGATGCCTAAAGAGAAAAAAAAATATAAATTAGACACACGTGCCCAGCACCTGCCTGAGGACTGAGGGCATATATTATTGGGGCAGTAGACAGCAAGGCAACATCCAAACACCTCCAACAGGATGAGATGTGCACGACTTACTGTACCAAAACCAATTTTTTCTTCTCTCCCACATCCCCACTTTGTTCATGTTTCAGGGGCAGAAAATCAAGACACTTGGATCAGGAATAAGTGGCACCCCCTGGCCAGTTTGACTGTGCATATCATGAGGAAAGGGATTGCAGGGTGCACCAGGGATGTTTTAAAGTATTTTTAGATACACTTTTTGAACTCATAAAATATTTTTTTCTTGGGGAGAAAAAAAATTTTAAAAAGTGTGTTGGCCAGCTAGGAACGAACCAGAAATTATTTCATGATTTCCTACCTGCTAAGAGTTTCTTGAGTTTTTTCATAAATATTCATAAACCATTAACGATCTCTTTGTAGATCTAAGAGAGGAATTCTGGGATTTGTATATGAAAAGCAGATTTGGACTCTACAGAAAACAGAAGAGACCTATCAGAGTGCTGTCTATGGCAGCTGTCATCTTCATTTTTGTTTCTGGAAAAGAAAAAAAAAAAAAGGCATTTACCTTTTGCAGAAATAAAATTACCATTCAGAAACAAGGAGGTATCAAAGTAACAAAACCTGGCTTTCTGGGGCAAGTTCACACTGACACAGCAAGGTGTGTGTAGAGGTTTCCTTTAAATCATATAAGCACAGTGAAATGGTGTTGATGAGCTGAACTAATTATCTCTGGTGCAGCAGTAGGCATCTACACACATGGTGCATTGCATGAGGCAGTCACTTCCCAGAAAAATGTTCATGGGAGAAGCTGCACYGGGATGATTTACCAGGCAGTTTAGYTGTTTCTACCAGTGCCACTATGGAAGCTTCATCACTGGCTTTGGTGGGAGCCAGTTTATGCCAATACTTGACATTTCTAATCATCACAACAACCTAAAGACATATCCACTAAATACACAGAACTCAAAGATCTAGTAATTGATCTAGTAATCACTTCTGCACAACCACCACCATCACAAAATGGATAAATCTATATTATTTGTTTGGACTACTGAAAATGAGGAATATCTTACCATCTCTCCTTGCCTTGCAATGAATAACTATGTTTTGCTTTATTTTTTTCTGAACAGGCTGGAAAATTACTTTGTGGAAACATTATTTTATTTACATCTCACCTCTTTAGAAACACCCCAYTGACCACGTTTTACCTGTAAACACTGAGTTAAGATGAAAAAAACCTAAAAACAACAAAATAACCGTGGTCATTAAAGATATCTAACCTGGGGAGAAACAGATTTCTTGAGAAACAGTTATTTTAATGAAGAAGGGTATGACAGGGGGAAAAACATTTTGTAGAGTTAAAGCGCGCTTGCTGCTAAATAACTTCTTTGTACAATTAGGGCTTGCAAAGTGGCAAAATGCAATCCAATTAAGTGAGTTAGGTTCATGTGATTAACATCAGTCTGGCAGTATTGCTCTCATAGTTCATCAGTAGCTTTACTAATTAGGACTTTGCTAAGCAGAGACATCTGACCTTGCTTTAGCCAGTTCAGATTACAGCTTACCCTTCTGAACTCTCACTGCTTGCTTCTTTCCTTCCTTTCCTTTCTGGTGGATGCTTTCCTGTGATTTCTGCTCCATCTGAAATTATTTCTGGTAATCATCAACATCAAATTATTAGTGCCTCTCTGCTCACTTACTGATGAACACAAAAAAGATGAAAGAGCTTTCAACAGGTATATTTTTCTGCTCATACTTTAAATTCTCTACAATACCAAAATCAGTGCAGGAAGCATAGAAAAGCAGCCGGGAAGCAATTATAAATTCTAAGTAGCAAAAAATGGAAATTATTTTTGTTCACCAAATACTAACAAGGGAAAACAGAGCTGAGTGGAAACAGTGTCACAAATGTTGCTCAGAAAAAGAGAAGACTTTCTAGATACTGCCTTGTCCATTATAGCTCTGTGGTTAAGTGCCCTTAAAATGACAACTAACAGAATAAAAGAGTTTGGCAAGTACCCACGACTCTGTGATGGTGATGAAGCAGCAACTAATAAGCATAATATAGAAGTTCTAAGTATMAAGAGAAAATATCATAAATTTAAATTTATTCCAAAGCAATTCATCAAACAGAATTGCTGTATAATATGTAGAACTTATACAGCACAAAGAATTCATATATTAAGCCTTTTTTCCATTTGACATCAGAATTCTTCTCTATATATCTCCTAGCAATAACTGCCATGCTACAGAAATAAAAATTATGAATAAAAATTAACTGTAGATCTCTGAGGATAAATCCCATCAGCCTGATGCCAGTTAGAGCGAAAATGTAGCTATGATATTAAAAAGACACTAATAAATGTATCAGAGACAGGGATACACAGTGAATTAAGCAAATTAGTGGGAGATTGAAATTTCTAAATACAAAAGAATGCTAACCAAAGTATTAGAAAGAGCTAAGTGACAAGAGCCTATGGTGACAGGGAACTTTACTCATCGCCCTTGAGATCCCCTTTTTTCCCTGCAATTCTAATGTCTCTTGTGGCAGTAGAGACAGACATGATACTCCAAGGTTCAAGCAGCAATAGCAATCTTTATTGCTCACAGCCCATATTTATATGGATTTCAAAAAACATGTGTCCAATCCCAATTGTCTAGTAACTTGTTCACTGTATCCAGTATCCAGTTCACTGGCCAAGAGCTGCCTGGATACTTGTGTACCTGTGCTTTCCAAAAACTGGCCAGCACCCCTTCCTTGCAGTCAAGCCCTTCCACTTTTCAGTGCTTTCCTCCTTAAAGATGTTTAGTTCTTTTTCTCGCAGGTACAGGCTGCTCAGGTCAAGGTCAGGGTTACTTGTGTGTGTGAAGCCTTCAGGCCAGCTGTTGGCCATCATGTTTTCCAGGAAAGCAAATTTCACTGCTGCATGAATCTCTCTGTGATCTGTTTCGTTTCTCATCTAACCAAACTGGTTTATGGCTGATGCATATAAATTTCAAAAGTACACGCATCACACTTTGCTCACCACTCCATTCCTTCCTCTGATTTATCTTGTTGTTTCCTCTGCTCCTTGTTCCATGTCACTTTAGCTACTAGAAATGTAAAGGCCAAGGGTGCTAACTAAATCTTTCATGGGCCTTGTGGCTTAGTTCCCAACCAACTTGATGGTCAATGAGCTAATCTTCATTAGTTCCCTGGACCAAGGCATATTTTCAGATACTACGCCCRTGTCTGAGAATATTGTTGCAGTAGTAAAGCTTGGTGTGGATCTCTGCATGAAAAACAGATTAAAAAAAAAAAAAATCCATTCCCTCTGCTCTCCAGTAATATCTAAAAATCACAATAAAAACTAATTCTAATTCTAGCTGCCACCTGGATACAGAATTCAAGTGCAACAAGTTGTACTTCATTCACATTTCRGTGATAAAGAAACCACTTAATCTAAAATGCTTCACTTGCACTCTATCAATTTCTCTAATAAATAACTCAGAAAAAATCACTCTGCTTTTCAGACATTTGACTATACATTTTGAGAGTATTCAGTAGATTAATTTCTAGTGGGGGAAATGTTTTCCTAAACTGTATATCCCCAAACATATATCTGCAAAACATATCTTGTGATGATGATGAAAAGAAAATTAAATGCAGGCAGGAGATAGAATCACGGAATGGTTTGGGTTGGAAGGAACCTTAAAAATGATCAGGGACACCTTCCTCTAGACCAGGTCACTCAGAGCCCCRCCCAACCTGGCCTCCAACACCTCCAGGGATGCATGAAGAGGTGGGCATAGGTAACATTGGATGCAAAACTASTTACTAATCAGAGTGGGGATTTTTGAAACATGATCAGTGCTCCATATACCAATTCATGCTTATTGTCCTGAATGCTGTCAGGTGATGCTGTTGGGTGACTGAACTGATCCAGAAGCTTCCCTTTCCACAGAGACCCAGGCACAGGTGTTACTTGGCAATAGTTTTATTGTGCTGCTTTGATTGCAAGTTCTTTAAAGGATCACAACACTTGCTGTATGACAAGCACATTGTGGCTGCTTTATTTCCCACCAAAGAGCAGAATTAAGGTTATGGGGGTGCATCTATAGTATGTTTTAACCTCAGATTTCATTTCAGTTATACCTGAAGTTGCATCATTTAAACTCACACCTATATAATTTATAATGGATTTTGTTTAAAATACTTAAACCTAGACATACAACTTTGTTTTAAATGTTAGATTTAGAACRTAAGCCAACATAAGAGGTTTTCAACTGGTATTTCTAGGATACTGATCCTAAGCCAATTGACCCACCTCATGTGCAAGAGGCTTCAGCTCAGGCTTACAGCTGTCAATATTTCAGTAACTTCACCAGAGGAGACAGCTCAGGAAATAAGGGATTTGAAGGCTACCAGGTTCCTAGCTTTGGCTGAGGAAACTGCACACACAAATTCAAGCCAGCTCAGGTGGGCCTTCCTAAAAGAAAAGATGGAAAATATCAGTAGGGAAAAAAAAAAAAAGTGACTACCTTTCAAGAGACATCCTTCCAAYCAACTGAATCCAAGTAGGATGAAAGACCTGTTGCTTGTATATAATATGGATGTAATTCAATTAGACATAATACAACCAAGTTTTAGATTATCAGACAGTTCAACCTTTCCGCTGAGATCCAGATAAATCAGTCCTTTCTGTACTTTCTCCCTGGGATTCCTCTGTTTCTGCTCTTCTGAGCACCATGGTGACTCCTCCATGCTCACGTTATCCATGGTTTCCTTGCTGTAACTTTTTCTCCTTCTATAGAGAGCAGGATTTCAGGAGTTTGGTGGAAAGAGTCTAGTCCCTCTTTGTCCCCTAGTGTCTCAGTGTCATCATGAGTGACAACCTCACACCASCACCTTCCCACTCTTACCAGGCCATGGGAGGGCACTTGGCATGGACTGGGAACACTGGTCAGAATTACAGTTTCCAGGAAACCAATTGCACCAAATCTCCCATAAACCTGCTTGAAAAGAGCTCCAGGAAAAAGAGGGCATTGCCAGAAAGACAAAAGAGAAAAAAAAAAAATAACTGCTATAAACCCTAGTCATGTGCAGTTTCCTATCATAGGTGGCACTAATAAATAAGGATTTACATCTGAAAATGGATTGCTGAGTTAATTGTCACAAAATACAGCACCTAGTACAGACACCCCTGACCTTTCACCAGGATATTAATTTCACAGAGAAATAGTTCTTTGATACCACATCTTGATATAACAGAGAAAATCTCATGTTTTTCTTGTCATATTGTCTGGTGAAATTTTTTGCCCACAAATCCAATTCATATCAATAGATCTTGTTGAAAATAAGTGAATGTGTCTTTATTGTATTGTCAGAAAACAGCCATTTCAAGGTATGTTAAGTGGTTTATATGGATTACAAAAAGTAATTTATTATATTCCTCAAATTCAGATGACCTAGATAAAAAACAGCCTTAATTTAATGAAAAATCAGCTCACTGAAAACATAATGAGTGGAGATACCTAAAATAAATCTTCACCTTAATTTTATCCAGTGACACTACATTACTTCATGCATTCTATTGCATGCATGCTAATTTAATCTATGCTACTTTACAGTATGTGCACGTGACACATTTCGGATTTGTCTCAAGGCACTTCCTGTGTTGTTATGAAATACATATTCCTTTGTAATTTATGGTATATAAGTCATTAGTTATAGGGCAAGAATTATGATTTTTGGATGGACATTTATTTTAATATTTTCCCGATGAAAATGATAAAGAGATAATTTTCATATTCAGCATTTTGCAAGCTGAAAACACTCTTCCTTGGAGAAATATGAATCTGTAGTGCTGTCACATTCCACTGGGGGAAAATGCGAGGAGTTCTTTTAGAATTAGATGGTCARGAACAAAATTAAGCCAAATGAGGCAAACCTTGTCTCCGAGAACCATTTATTGGTAACAATAAAAGAAAGAGGAGTTGCCCAAAGGAAAGAGGGCTGTAAAAGACAAAATATAAGGAACGAAAATGGAAAAGGACTGGGGGAGGAGCGAGAGAGAGGAGACAGAGAGTGTGTATCTGATTCAGTACCATCTCACATCAGAAAAAAAATAAATCACACTCTTCTTGGTTTTGCTCAAATGRATGCAAAATCTTTACCTTTTTATAGAGCCTTCTGTTTCAAAAAGTTAAAAATATTAGCAGCAAAAAAGATGATGAAAATGTCAATTTTTCTCTCCTGATTTCTCCTCCCCTTTCTATGACCATTTTATATACAGTTCCGATAAAAAAAGTCAAGACTCATCTAAAATATTTTTATGAAGCCCAGGAGAAAATACATTCATGTTTTCAGCTCTGTGAGAAGTACTTCACACAATAATTTCATTATTAGTTTAACATATATTTGGCTTATATTTATCTTTCCAGAGAAACCACAACTTGTCCTTTTTTTTTTTTCGTTAAATATTCATTCCACAACAACAGATCCTAGTCATCAAGTTTAGATAAGATCATCAAGGTCCCTTGGAGCGGGGGAATTTCACTTTGTGCTAGTATAACACCCAGAAGAATGCCCTCCTAAATCTTTATTAGAGGCTCCGTTGAGCAAATAAGTGACATATAGAGAGAACCATAGGCTAGAAGTAACTTTAGAAGTCATCTAGTTCCAACTGCCCTTCCATGGTCAGGGATGCCACCCACTAGATCAGGTTGCTCAGGGTCCCACCCAACCTGGCCTTGAACAATTCCAGGAACTGGGCATAWTATGTATCTCCCACTAGTGGGAGAAATATATTAAATATATTGTTGTTATTATTACAGATATCTTCCACTATATTTTTCTATGTATCCATAGATAGATAGACCTTTAACACATATTTTAGCATATATAAAACTCATTTGAGTTAAGTTCCCTGTATTTAAGTGAGTGTAATATAAAGTGCATCATGTGCTTTACTCTTCCGCTTGAAAAAAACCACAACCTAAGCGAGTGTAAGGTCATGGATTAGTGAACTGAATCCCTGCATTGTGCCAGAGGTGGATCACATTTGCTATTAATAGCAGCAATCTGGCTTTTGTAATGCCTTTCATAAGGAAGAAACCTAAATGCCAGTCAGTTTTAGGGTGATAACAGCAGCCGAGCCCAGAGTGTTGGACTAGCTCTGTTCAGGGTAGAAATGTGAGAAGGCAAAGGCACCAACCATGCAAAACAACCTCATACAACCAGAGCGTTCTTTATTGTGCACAATACTGCCCAGGAGTAAGAACAAATAACTCTTTTGCCTGTAGACATTTTTTTCTGCAACAGAAGGATCCTGTAATCAAGCAGGATTTGCTTACAATGCACTTGAAAAGACATGAAGAGCTAAAGCAGGGACCAAAAAGAAATGCCAGTACCATCATCCTGAGCTGATGTTAGTCCCTCTATCAATATCAATGTTTTTGTAATAAGTAGGTTTGCTCTCCATAAAAAACATTCAGAATCCACCCAAAGGAAGGAATAGGAGAGACACCTCATTCTGAAGACTTTTTGGTGAATGATCATTTTCGGAAAATGTACMTGCTACAGAACCTTGTCCTAGGGTTGCCTGTGAGCAAGAACGAAACCTCAAGGCAGTTCATCAGGAAAGGAAAAATATTAGCTCTACAGCTACCATTATTACAGGAACAACCTGGTACTAAGGTTATCCAGTGACTYTCAGGAGGATGTGTCAGACAAGGGATTATTTTCCACTCTTGCTTACTCTCATCCCTCTAGAGAAATTACATCTGTTATTCCTTATCCAGCCCCTGTTCCATTCCCCACCTGTATGAATATCTGCCCATGGTACTAAAAGGGTTCATGTGTATTTTTCATACAATTTCAGATTCTTGAAAGAATCCCCAGACTGGGGACCTTACCTAAATCAGAAGAAAAGTAATGCAAAGAAACGTTCAAAAGCAGGTATGCACACTACAGGATTAACTGAGGGAACTCAAGACAATGTGAATTACTATCCTGAATTTTTTACTATCCTAAATCCAGTGATGACCAGAGCATYTTCAGCCATCATATCATCATGCTGCTAGCCTTGCCACAACTGAGCTCAACCACTCAAAAAGTGCCGTAGGATTTCCAAGGGCATTTATCACTCATACTAAGTCATCAGGGATAGAATACTAATCCCCAGAAAATAAYAAACTCAGCTRTCCCTTCAAATCTTTATTTCAGCAYCCWGYAGTGCTGTGCCATAAGATCTCAAGAGGATTTGAAACTGTCCTCTCAGCAGGCTGCCATGAGTGTTTTGCTTCAGTTTGAGAGAGCTGACTGGTATAGTTTATGTGAGGTAAGTCAAACCAGCACACTCATGGACAATTCTTCTGTGGAMTAGATGCCAGAGAGGAGTATATGCTCTAAAACTGAAGCCTTGCCTATTTGAATACTATCAAAAAACAAAAACAAACAAACAAGCAAGAACCACTAAAAAAACCCCAACCCTCCACCCAGCACTTTACCTTCTTCTTTCAAGTGTTGATTTAGTCCTCTTAATCTTTTGATCAGTGATCCAAAACATACCCTAAAAACCAAGTGGTAGCAAGTACAGTAAAGAAAGGGAGGCCTTGGAAGTAATAGACAAATACCTTTTCATGGAAAACACATTTTTCTATCAAGAATAAGGGATGCTTAATATCTGAAGAGAGATGCTAGTCAGCACAACACATCTATTTGCTAAGTCTCAAGGAGCAGCATCATCAGTCCAGCTCAAAAGAAGTAAAATGAAAACAACCTCATCCAGTTCTACAGAGAAAGATCAAAGGGGGGGAGATACAATATCTTTCAAAAATAACATAAAAGATTAATRRCCATCTTCAGCTTTTGAAGCTCTGYAGCTTCTAAGAACAAACATTAGGRAGATAAATATTTTTCTGCTTAATTGATGAGTACCTTAAAAACCAAAGTAATTTGAATTATTTTTTCCTAATTAGCAACAAGAAGAATAGAAGTTGTTGTAAGGCAACATTAACATTTTGATATATGTGACAAAACAAAAGTCACACTTGCTTCCAGAAATTGGGAAATATGAAAATTGTTACCATGACCACAGAACAGAAAGATTGTCATGCATTGAAGCTTCTGTGGGAAAGTTTTAACAAGAACAACAACAAACATTTTCTTGTGTGGCCTTTCAGTAGGCTAATTTTCACAGCTGTCAATGAGCAAACTCCAGTCTCCAAACACAACCAGTGCAGAAGGAGAATTTTCCTTGGAGAAAGGTAGGACTCCCTCCTCTCTGTGCTGAGGGACACGGTACCTTTGAATAATTTGAGGGTCATATTCCTGAACCACTTTGGGTTGGCTTCTAGGCTGGAACYTATATGACTTGTGGGGAAGAATCAGTCAAGCACAAGCTCAGTAGTGGGGATGTCAGTGTGACAAAGTGGTTAATATCATCTCAAACACATGAATTTAGGAATACTAAGACTGGATTATGGAGGAACAATGTTATACTTGCATTAGAAACTGGAACAATTACTACTGGGTTGGCATGCATGTCAGTAACATCAATCTGCAGAGAYTGTTTGCAGACTAAAAATAGATAATCATTTTATCCTGACATAATTAAATCAAACCTGGATTTTTTTTCTCTATCAATAGTAAAAGCTCCAGATTTTACCACTTTACATGAATTTGACAGCTTGGTTTACAAAAGAAAATACCCCTGACTTATAAGATAGGAAAGATCYCAGGTTTGCATTTGTTTTAAAACACCCCAAGTTTTAAGAGGAACACTTTTCAGTACAGCAGGTTGCTCAGAGCCCCATCCAACCTGGCCCTGAACTATTTCAGAGATGGGGTGGCAGGATGGGAAGGCAGGACTGAGAAGTGAAGGGACTGAAAGGATCCATATAAAAAACTAACCTCTGCCTTTCCCAAGCCACTTAACATTATATGATGCTGCATGCACAAGTTAAATATTAACTTCCCCTAATGGAATTTACTGTCATTAATGGCTTTCTAAACACCTCTCATTATATTTCATTTAGTGCTCAGTCATTGTTCAGACTGGTTTAAGACTTGGTTGGGGGGAGGTGGTGTCTAGCATGAAAAAAATGGAAAATATTCGCAGTGATAGGAGTGACAATCGCTTAAATTAATATTTGATTTTTTAACTTCCACAGTGCTTATACCCTTCAGTTTGGTACTACTTTGAAAACCCATTAAGGCTATTCTATACTATTTTTCATTTATTTTGAGGAGGATGAAGTACTGAAGCTTCCAGCAAGCTCATAATTTTGAGCATCTCTACAACTGTACCTCTTTAAGCAAATTCCTCCCCTGAAGTCTGCTCTTTAAAGATAGAAAGACCATATAGACTATTAGAATATAAAGTAGGGTATAAACTGAATAGAGAAACTGCCAGATAAAGCATTCCAAGAATTAAATAAGATGAAAATGTTTCTTTTTGAATTCCTTTCAAATTAATTCCCTGTACCAGAAAGAATTCAAAACAGAATAATTTGTTGAAAATTCTGGTAGCTGCCGTCTATCAAGTTTGTAAATCTTTATAAATTTGCTATTTAAAAGGAATGTGTGGTTTATATTTGATGTTGGCAGAGTTCCAGGTACTATTAACCACACAAACTGTTAACACTTGGGGAAGAAAAGAGAAAAACCGACACAAAATAATGCCCAGAAAAAATTATGCCCAGGCTCGCAGCGTTCAAAAGAACATTAAACTAAGGTTTATATGCACAAATGTAATCTYATCTGTTTCTCCTAGTGCAATATGATATTTGTATAAAATGCAATTTAAGTAACCATTCCAATAGCTACTAAATCCTTCACCTAAATATCAGCCTCTACACAGGCGAAAAGTTTAAGACATGCAGCTCCAAAAATGCACCAAAAGGTCAAAATAGGAATTTKCAATAACTTCTGCCATCAAAAGAGTTAATCTACCCTTTGAAGGTCTAMCCTTGCACAGGAAGAGTAGAACACATTTATGGCAAGTTCCTTTTTCTTCAGCTTTCCTTCTCCTTCTAARAAACACCCGTGACTGTGAACCACCATGACTCCATAAAGTCCTCATGATTCCACACTGCTGCTGTAACAGCCATGTGAACTACCAGACCTGCTGGTGCATATCTCAGGCAGAACCCTGAGCTATTACACCACACTAAAGAGAACCATAACCCCAGAAAGCAAAAACAATTTGGCAGGAGGCAGAAGCGGGAAGGCGGCAAATGTTTCCTCTCACCACCCTCCACTGCACAGTGAGRCTGCATCAGTTCCTTTGGGGTACATAAAAATATGACATCTTCTCCTTTTAACAACTGAGGTACAGACTCAGACCAGCAAKAAATCTCAATTGTTTATTCAAAGAAAGGAGCTGRTTTTTATACACCTCTCCAAGACAATGTTTCATTATATGGTAATTCTCACTGAGCTGCCATGTGCTTCTGTGTGTCCCACAGCTGTAACTCAATTCTACCCTGTCTCTTCCCACACCTCCCAAAATGGATTTTCCATAATATTTTACTACATCTGATCTGGAAAGAGAAATTTGTTTATTATCTTCAGTAATAAATAACCATTTTCTTCAAAATGTCAAATACATTTAAAGTGTTTGTGGGCGCAGGGGGAGTCTCAGTAACAGGTAGCTAAACTTTTGGGGGAAACACTTAAAATTGCCTGTATACCACCAACCACAGCTACCAAAGCTGTTAATTTTAGTAATCATTTACCTGGGGCAGTGTGGAGGTGTCTGTGCATATGTCTGTGTTCATAATTCTTCATTAAAAAGTCACAGTGCTAATAGCCCAGAAACACTTTTTTTTTTTCCATCATTAACTGATTGTCAGCAAAGCAAGTTTCCAACATTGTTTCCCTTCAAAACACTGAAATTGCAACAGTTCTTAAATATTTTTGGATTTTTGAAAGCAAAGAGTTTATTCAAATCCACTTCTGCTTTTGAGTAATAGTTTGGCRAGCATGCAGTCCTTTCTTATGTGTTCCCAGCAATGAAAAAAAATGGAAATGCATGACTGTTACTTGCTCTGGACAAGCTGTGTTTCTTGAAAGCCATGCAAAGCTCAGAGTGCTGGAAGTGCATTATGGCACTCTCAAGTGATGAATCTCAAGGTCACATTTGGCCCTGTACAGCCTCAGAAGGCTAACCAAGAAAGGCTGAGAAGATTACTTTGGAAGCATGTAATTAAGTGATAACATCATCACCCCTGTGCTTTGCAGAACACTTCACTTGTGATGAACAATTTCTTCTCCAGCCTCATAACTGAGTCACTGAACAGCCAATTATTCTATCAAAAAACAAATGGGCAACAATATTATTGCTCTTGAGATTTCCAGATGGGGGAAAAAAAAAAAGTAAAACTTGCCAAATGGAAACAACCAACTACCYCCCACCTCATGTTGAAATTGTAGCAGGTAAGAAGATTAATGAAGTCATTTCAGTCTTATACTTTGATMCAATCTTGTGTAAATTACAGAAAATAATAAAAATAATGACTTTTCAAAGCTTTCTTGACCTTTCTTCCAGCAGAAGTTGGGCCACTCAGAAGATAGATGTTGCTCCCACATCAGCTTTTCTGCATCCCTAGGAGCACCTCATCTAACCAGGTCTGAGCAAAACCACAGAACTGGTGCTCAAGACTGTGGCTATGTTGCCTCAACTTTGCCCTTCAAAATAACGTACAACATATTCTGACCCAACTTACACAGGGTCAGAACAACAAGATTTTAATTGGAACACAGGGAAAAGGCAAAGCTGATTTTTGTTTCTGTGTTGCCTTTCTAAAGGTCTCCTTTTTTAAGGAGGACATGCATGTCCCCACATGTATACAGGATGCCACTTCTTTACTATTTCTAGATGTTTATCTGCCAGTCTGGTGGTGCTGAAATTCTCATTGTGCAGAACATAAAATGATGCATAAATTAGCAAAACTGAGGGTACCATCATCTCAGCAGTATCCTGTCTTGCCAACACAAGCTGTGTGAAATATATTCATTCTGTGTGTTCTGAGAGCAGCAATTTTATTTTGGTAGTCTGCTATGAGAGCTAAGAAAAAAGATGGCAATACAGTGATGCAGCATGGTCCAGCTGTCAGTAAAGAATTAAATTTTTCCAAGTTTTCTCAGTGCCTACTTGTAAGATTAGTTTATCTGTGGAATAAGAAGTGAAGCAGAGCAYAGAGAAAGTTCCAGTCCCACCTCAAACAATATACCGAATATTATTGCTAAAATATTTTAGCTACTTGCTAGTACCATAACTTGTTTCCTGTATTAGCATCATGAAAAAACACTCCTAGAGTCCTGAAAGAGCCAATCTCATCTTGAGCTCAACACGTGGGCAAACCTAAGTTATACCAGATCCAAAATGATACCCAAATACTCTCATAATTCCAAAATTGCTCTGACCAATGGCAATGAGAGGATGGGATATGAGATTTTCTATGTTTGAGCAAATGTAGTTTGCAGCCTATAAAATCCCATGAGAACCTTAATAACAAAACTGGGCATCGCATATTGGCTTTCAAGTACAACTCTGATCTCATCAGAACTGAAACAATCATACCAAAACCAAAATAAACATTTAGCACAAATCTAGTCAAGTTCTGAATATTTAAAACAAGGTTTTAAATTTAGAGTCTTGATCATTGGCAAAGTCGGAGCAAAATTTGATGTATTTGCAAAACTGCATAAGAGGTTATGGAATAGAATCTGACAACAAAAAGTAGCTACTGACCCTTTATAGTGGTGTGTGTTCTGAAATTTAAGTGGACAATTATAACAGTGAGAAAATCCTACCAAGATGAGACAGCTGTAGCTTTCAAAGATATTTTCTTTTGGTATTTTGGACATTAGGCATTGTTTTGAACCTTGATTGCAAAGCAGTAACACAGAGGGAATGAAAACACCCCACATCTCAGTGTGTAACAATATAAACACCAGGTTGACCTCACATTCTTGTTGGACAGAGAGATCTAAAAATATCTCCATGTGTTTTATAAAACAGGGAATATTCGTGTGAAAGATGGCCAGTGAAAGAAGACAAAATAAGAGCACATTGGAAAAAAAATTTCTGCAAAAAATTTTTATTTTATTGATAGCTGAAAATACAAGAATTTCTGTACGCACATCATGAACACATGTATGAAAACCTACTAAGCGCCTAAGATCAGCCCTTTATTGGATGATATTTAAAAATTATTCATTCTTATCATTGATTTTTATAATTTGATTGATATGATCGATTCTTACAATATGATTGAAGTTCACARCATACCCATTCTAACACTTCAACCTTCAGTCTGTGAAGCTTTGTCAACATAACAGGTTTTATCACTATAGATTTATATATAGACCCTTACAATTTCAGATCAAGCCAGAAAAACTACATTTTTGAATTTTTTTTATATCATCTCCTTAAAAGTCACAGGCCCTCAGCTGACAGGAAACAATCACCAACAGCAGTCACAGCTGTTTGTCTGCATAGGGTAGTGGATGAATTCTGCAGTCCTGCCTTGGCTGTCATCAGAGCAACTGGAGTCACTCGGTATGATTTGGGTGTGCCATGACTCCTTGCCCATCCATTGTCTGACATTTCATTCCCAAGGGAACCACAGCACAGGGAGGGGGACACAGCAGGTGTAGGTGTTTGGAAGCAGTTCTCTGGCTCCAAACATCAGCTATAGGCTCTGCCTCTTTTTTTTTTTTTTTTTTTAGCTGAAGGCCAGTTGAACCCCAGGTTTGACCCCACAGCACCCACACTTTCACAGCGTCATGACTTCAAACTCCTCGGACCAGGCCTTCCATACTGGGGGCAAGGTGTGAAAGAGATGCYACAGAGCTCTTTTTTAGCCAGGTCTTAGCAAGAAAGTCTAACAACAAAGAGCTTAGTAAAATATCTAGTTTGAAAAGATTGAACAGAAAAAAAAAAAAGATTACAAGTAGTTCTCACGACCGTTCCCACACTGGGTGCCCCACATTCACGCGGCATCAGGCCCACACCACATGGATGATGCACAGTGTCATCTGTGGAGAGGTTCCTCCCTTCTGTGTCATTTTCTCACAAGAAAACAACCCTCTTCAACATTTCTGCTGTCAAAAAGAAAGGATGTTGGCTTGAGAACTCATTGTTGCCCTGTTACAAAAAGGCCAGGCCTGACAGGTAGCTGCGGGTGGAAGATGCCCACGGGCTCCTGTGCTTGGCTGAGGAGATGCTGAAGCAAATTGGCTACAAAAATCACTGAATCATTTAGGTTGGAGAAGATCCTTAAGAACATCGAACCCAATGTAAACCTGGCACTTCCAAGTTCACTGATGCCCCATGTAAAAGTATCCCCTGCATATTCTCCTCCTACCCAGGGAAAGGAAAGAAATCCAGGGGTGTCTCATCATTATGGGGGGAGGGAGGGGAATAGAGGCAGGCAAGGATGGCTCAGCCCCAAAGGCAGAAAGATTGAAACACTGCTGAAGGCATCTCAGGGAAGGCTGAGAGCCATGGGCTTTGACAGAGACTTTCAAGAAGAGGGCTCTGAAGCTGGGTTACCACAAGAGAAGGTCATGCAACACCAGGAGGTAACCCAGCTGTTTTCCCTTTTATATTTCCACCCACACTTTGCCCCACACCACAGTGTTCCATATGAACTGGGCCACATGCACTTTCATGTAAATAGCAGGGGAGAGAGGAAGGCCAATGCCAAGGGTAATGTCAACCTATGTGAGAGAGCCCAGAGCTCTCAGAAACACAGCAGGCCTGCAGCCACCCAAGTAACAAAGAGCAGACAGGRAAGATAAATGTCAGAGGTGTTAATTTTTCTTCACTCTTCACCCTAATTCTTAATTGAAGGTCACAATTCTCACTAATTTCTGATGTTTTTCATTTTCATTTCATGAACATGGGACTACTAACATTGGGTAAGTCCAGAGGCACTAGGCATTATTTTAACTCTAAGCTCTTAGAAATCCATTTTCAATGCAAAACATGTTACAAGGAATAGAAAAGTAACTTACTATACTGAAAATAGTGAGAGAAGGAGAAAAAAACCCAAATATCTCTTTGCAAGGGTTAGGATTCCTGCTGATAGGAAAAAATGAAGCATAAAAGGAGCTGTAAGATTTATCCTTTGCAAAAATTTTTGGCTGCAAAAACACTGAGAAGGGAAAAAGCAAATACATGGCCCATTTTTTCTTAGTATTACAAATACTTTCATGCTGATCCAGTATTGGACAACATACTTCAGTGTTCCATGATTTTGCATCAAAGCACGGAAAGGAGGTCTCTGCTTTTTCTTTCAGAGAATGCATCGGCCTCAACTGCTACAAGTGGTCAGCTACAAGGTGATGTGTGATCAGCATTAGCATCCTGATGTCACTGTGTCACCCCTGCATGCATCTAATAACTGCTACTTGATACCAAAACTTGGCGCAGCACAGATCTGTTTCCCCTGAGTATTCCTAATGACTTCTGCAGGACCTATAGCGGAATAGACTCAGCACAAGCGAACATATAACATAACACAAATATTGGAAGTCACAAGATGCAGAAGACAAATCTGAGGTGTTGCACTACCTCTATTCATTATAGAAAATATTAAAGCATGGTGTTAAAAACCAGCAGAGTTTTTCCTCTTGACAAAAGTCTACAGGAAGCCTGCACTTTTTCAGGAAATCATTAGTAGTAGCTGGAAAGTGAACTCTAGCAACATTTCTGCTCATGGGTGTAAGTGCTGCATCCTTGTTTGCTATTGAAGAGTGAAATTCAAAGCACACAGTCAATTAAAATAGAATGCTGGCTCCTCTGGCCTTCTTCCTTTGAAGCATGTGTCTG
Source organism: Mixornis gularis (assembly GCA_003546035.1). Classification (NCBI taxonomy): domain Eukaryota; kingdom Metazoa; phylum Chordata; class Aves; order Passeriformes; family Timaliidae; genus Mixornis; species Mixornis gularis. The sequence goes on from QVAJ01000157.1 coordinate 1,187,449, forward strand.
CAGGGCCATCAAAGGAGGCGACTGTTTTTGTTATTGTTGTGGCAGATGGAACAAATTCTGTTCTTCTGGAATATTCTGAAGGCTCACAAAAGGTCATAAGAGTATGTGTAAGAGCTGGATGGGAGGAGAACATCAGCCTATCTTGCTGCAGGTGAGGCAGGATGGGCTCTGAAGGGGACATGCTGTTTGTAATTTAGCACTAAAAAGACTGGATGGTCCCAAGTGTGGCTGAAGGATGAAGATGTAGATATTTACAAGCCCTTAAGAAGGCACAGTTTTGGAGGAGACTGTACCAGAGGGCTTGAAACTGAGACACTCATGTGACCATCAGAGATGCAAGGCTGCTTTATTTCTCTGCTGCAGCAAGAGGCCTTTGCCTGTTTTCATGCCCATTCACAGTGCTGCCGCAGGGACAGGAATACTAATATTCAGTAATATTCAATATTACTAATACTAAAATCAGAATCTGATTTTTTGTGTTGTTCTTATCTCTTGTAGAAAAAAAAAAGGGCAAAAATTATTTTGTACCATTTTCAGGAAATCTTTTCTAAGCTCACTGTTACACTAAAGCAGATCCTTTATTTGCCAAAGCTGTAATTTCAGGTGGTCAAATTTGAGAATATAACAACAACCCCATGCCAAAGATACAGCCTAATTTATTAAATTAACTATTATTCTAAATGAATAACAGATTTATTTTCTTCATTTTTGTCAAATAAAACAATGCAGCAGAAGGCTGACTACATTCCTCTGTGCCAGGCACTCTCTGTTATAACATCTAACTCTTAGTTGTAACATCTGATAGCAGTGATCTGAAGAGATATCTCTTAATAAATCTGAGTACATCTATATGTCTGATCATGACCTGCTTGTTAACAGAGCCTGAATCATCATATTAATAGTGGTTTAAATGAGTAATTTATGCTCAGATAAGTGAAGCCTGTTAAATATCATGACAGGTTTCTCTGAGGATTTAAAACTGACCCACATCTTACACACCAGAAGTCATCATGCACCCCTTTTAAGTCACACTAATTGCCTATGTAGGGCAAAACAAACAGGGTTTTTTAAAAAAACAAAACCAACAAAATACAAAGAAAGAAAAGAAGACTACAGGCTCAGACTTGAGGTGGAATCCAAGCTCTTGCTCTGACAATATTAAGTATTACATCTCCAAAGCTGAGTAAAACCACAAATAGAAATAACCCTAACATCAGATATTAAAAACACTTTTTAACAGCACCTTACTTGAAAATATATTTATAACTCCAGCACAGGGGAACAGATTCCCTCCAATTTTTATGAGAAACATGAAGCTCATGTCTATTAGGTTCTGCAAAAAACCCCACCCCATTCTAAGGGCCTATTTCTCCTGAAACATGTCAGATCCTAATTTCTTCAATTTATTCAATGCATAGCTTTTGTACTACTGGTGGCCTCCTGACACAGAAGTATGAATATTTTGGAGGGTGCTGAACAATAGAATAAATCTCAGGAGACAGACATGCAGCAGGGCGATTACCTTAATTCATGGGAGCTGCATGAATTCAACTCAATTGAGGACTTCACCAGGACAGTCTGCACTGCATTCAACCCCCAAGTGAAAATCTACCATTCCTTCTAAGCCAAAGGCAGAAAGAAGCTACTGAAAATCCAGATTTCTTCACTTATGAAAGAGCTAGGTTAGAAAAACATGCTAACTCCTGAGTTGGGAAATCACTCCTGTTTAATTGGTGGCTTTTATAGACATATTAAACCAGAAAGCTGGTTTCCCTTCAAACATCTGTTTCCTGCCATTTCTAGCAGGTTCAAATCACCCTAAATCCACACAGCAGTCTGCAATTTCCCCTGGAGCTTCCCCATAAAGCAGGTCCTGAAAGCTACTGAGAAGTCACAGGACACAAAGCACAAGTCACGCAAGACTTTCCCCACCAATGACAACCTAAGCTTAAAACAAGTCTGAGAGGAAACTCCCAGCTTCTTCACAGGAGGGAAGATCCACTGCTGGAGTGAGTTCCACATCAGCATCATCAGCCTGGTTGTTTCCACACATAACATTTTGTTTCAATTCCTGTCACCCTTGTGTCTGACAGGGACAGTTTACCAGTTGGATATATTGTCCTCGGGCCAGGTTTCAAAGTTTTGCCCTGAAGGTCATTTCTCTGAGTGGCTGTACAGATCAGTAACAAGCAGGAGAGAGAGCAGCAGCATAGCAGCACAAGTTAGGAGGGAGATGAAAGGCTCATGGCATGGAACAGAACTGTCCCTGATGGAGTGATGTAGATTTACAAGGACTTATGCTTTGCTTCCAATTATATGTGCACTTGCTTCTTCTGCTCACTTCTATAATTGTAGGGAAGAGAAGCTTGCCCCCTTGATTTTAGCATGCTCCAGTTCTCTCTATTTGTTCCCATTTCATTTGAAGTCTCCAGCTCCCTCCTGTGAGTCATCCCACGCCCCATAGTGTCGTGGTGTGCAGTTTGGGTTTACCAAATTTCTGTACAATGGTTTGTCCCATACCCCCATGTTAAACCCTTCTTTGGTTCCCCCTTTGATGGGTTCTGTCCATCTCTCTGTAGCCCACCCTGAAGCCTGGAAAGTTCTTGGAAGGCTGTCGAGTGATTTGGCAGGTTCTCAATTCCCCACTCCCCTTTTTATGTATGGAATTGTTCTACTGTCTGTCCTTTATGTTCTGGGTCACTCCTCCAAGCCTGGGATTGGTTCCAGATTGTCCCCTACCCCTTTTCCCCACCCCRATACTTAAGGGCCGGTCAGAGAGGGGAATTGGCTTTTCGTGGGTTCCCTCTCYGGGTGAAATAAACCCCAATTGAACCTCATGGGAGTCCTCTCTTCATTCCTCGCCACTGCCATGCTTCTGCCTAAGGCCAAGACCCACAGGTCTGGAAAGGTACCAAACTGTACCCTTTAATGGGAGCTTGGTGCCAGAGCTAGCCAGAAAACGGGACACTAGTTCCCTGAAAGCAGCACTGAATCCCCACACCATTGGATATGGCAATCAGGGCACACTGGTGCCACTGGAGGTGGTGGCCAACTGATAGACATTGTCCTAGCCATGCCTGTCCTCTCCTCTTTTCTACTGCTTTTTAGGTGACAGGCTTCTTTGCGAGAATGATTGAAACCACTAGAAAACACAGCACCTTCTCCTGCTTCAAACCAGTCTTGTGAAAGGTATGGCTTCCCATGGTGGGAACGAGACGGTTTTTAAGGTCCCTCCCAACCMAAACCCTTCTGTAAGTCTATGTCCTAAACAGATCCCACTGCTTGCAAGACAAGCAACCGATTACTAAAAAAAATTGCTTTGGAATTGTGTCTGTACAAGGCAAATAAATGGTCACCAGAGTCAGGGATGCAAATCTGTGCATTTGGTGTGAACACTGGGCTGCATGGCCCACTCCCCTTCTCTCCCTAAAAAATTACCAAAACCAGAACAAAAAAACATACCTTTCATTTGCAACTGAAGAAACGAAAAGTAAAGGAGGAGTCTGATACTAAAGGATTAAGTAAGAAGCAGCACTGGGAGCATATTTAAGAGAGGGTCCTCAAATGCAGTACATCAAGAGAATAGAATCTGAAGCAAATTCTACATTTGTGCCACGTAAAGAAATTTTCTGGCGCGGTATAGGTAGGCTGTAATATTACTGTGCTTTCTGCATTCTAAGAGCTTCTGTTCAGGAAGTGACAAATACAGTGGGTTTGATAGATRGCATTGGAAGTGGAGCAGTGTATAACCCACACTGCTGAATCCCTCTCTATCTGATTCACATCACAGCACTTTCCTTAAACAGAGATTACCAGAGAAAAGCAAAGAAAGACAGCTTCGTCATTTGAATTTCAAATGCAGTACGGTGGGTGGCAGAAGTTAATAACACACGTTTTACAGCACACTAATTGCATGACAAGCACTTTAATGTCTTCAGAGTTGTTTTTCCCCCTTGCATCTAACCCCCTTTCCTTGCCTTCAGGTGCATCAGCACTTCTTCCAGATTTTTCTTTTTTCCATATTTTATCAAATTAATATCCTCTTTTCACTCCTTATCACTTTCCTTTCTAACCCTTGGCTGCAGTAATCCATCCAAACAGTCTGTCAGATGGATTTTGTTTCTCCTCTCTGAGGCAAAGAAAGACTCTGTTTTCTTGCTCTTCTTTCTCTGGCTGTACAGACAACATTGAAAGCCAAAGCCATTACATAGTCTRAAGGAGATCTTGTACAAACAACTCTCAGATATATTTTCATGGATCTTTCTTCTATCACTATCTTAAAGTCATGTTATCCTTTCACCAGATATTTCAGCTATTTTTCCCTTTGAATCAAAGCAGATTTGTAGGCCACATGCAAACACTGAGTTGGGAAAAGGGGATGTTATGGCTGGGTGTGCCTGCCTGAAGCCATTGTGGAATTAATCCAGACCCAGCAAAACCAGGTTCAGAAACCAATGTCTCTCAAGCTGGGGAATGTTCAAGGACTGGTTTTAGTGTTTAAGGCCACATCTGAAAGGACCTACAAGAAAAAATAYTTCTGAGAATCTAGAATCTTCATGCATGCAAAAAAGATCCTAACACAGTTTTCCATCAGCTTCCAGGGAGCAGCATGCTTGAATGCAGAAGTTCAGACACTTACCTACACATACACTCATCTGCTGCCTGTTAACACACAATTTAAGTGGTTTTTTTTCATCGACAGCAGCACCTAAGTGCAATACATGAATATATTCAGTTTCAGGATAAAAAAGTAAGCTAAGATAGCTATAAACAGCAGCTTACATTAGTTGCAATGCTATTTTAACCACTTCAAACACCACCTCAATCTTCTCTCTTTCACAAGACTACCGATGGTCCAGAGCTACTCCGGATTTAGCAATTAAGTAGAGACAAACACTCTTTCAGAAAGAGAAGTAGTCTGGCTTCCTGCTGTGAAACTACAAAATCACCCAGTTCTTCTCTGAGTCATCACGTATAGCAGTAGAAGTCAGCCTTTGATTTTGCAAACTCAAAGACGTTCAACATCAGTTTTCAGAAATTACAACACATCCCTGTTGTGAATGAGGTACCTCACCATGGCTACAGATGTGCTGGTGAATGCAGGATGTGGATCAGTTAACTGCACAGCCTCACATACTGAGGCAAGTCATAAGATTAAAACTTGAAATGGGGAAGTGGCGAAAACTGAAGAATATTTTTCTCCCACTTCAGTACACCCACAGAGATTCATGACTGAATCTCAGAGGCACAAAATTATGACTAATCTCAGAAGAAGAGGCAAAGGGAAGCGTGACAGCTCAACAAAAGCCACAAGATACACCCCACTGTGCCCACTCTCACCTGACAGCCCATTGCTTGTTAGAGGGTAGAAATGAGCCAAGACACAGTCTTTTTGTTTATCACAGCATGAAAAGGGTCCTGGTTTATTCCTCTTCACAGCTCAGCCATCCTGACTCCAACCATTCACTGACTCTGCCTGCAGCAAGCCCCTACYGGAGKTTTCCCTTGCAGCCTCTGACTGCTGGTTATTTCCTGCTGAGCTCTGACTGCAGGGATCAGTCTACAGACTGCAGGATTTTACCTGGCTAGACTGTGRCTGCAGGTTCCAACAACAGGCTCTGACTGCAGACCCAGACTGACCTCACAGCAGGGATTMTCTCTCCCCAGGATCCTTCTTCTTCAGGGTCCTCTGGTTCCCTCTTCCTCAAGGTTGCTCCTCCTTCATGATTCCCCCTCACCAGCTAACCCACTCCCTTTTATCACACTGACCTTTATTGGATATAGCTGTGACCCATCAGGCTRTATTGGGTAATTAACACRGCTGTTACTTATCAGGGATGAGGTTASCTGTATTCCCTTCTCCTACAATTTCCCACCCCAGCACACAGTACAGCTTTATCAGCAATGCTGCACCAGCCTGGCAAGATGCAGTGACCTGGCCAGTTGCAAGTCTTAGCTTTACTGACACAGATAACCTATTTAAATACCATAGAACACACTGTAACTACCACACCATGATTTAGGATGAAAAGGAGAAGAGATACCAACAGAAAATACTGTGGTGTGATACTTTATGTAGCCAAAAATTAAGTATCCAAACCGAGCTCAATGTAAACATCAGAGTTAATAAACTTCCTACTGTGAAAWGTACTAAGAAATGTTTAGTGATAACAGATGATTAGGGCCATGGCTTAAGTCTCACACTAGAGTGGCTCAGAGGTTTTTGCTTCAAGATTGCCAAATACTGATGAAAACAGTTTGTAGCCACAAGCTCAATAATCAGCTTTTTATTGATGTGCATTTTAATACTTATAGAGCTGCTAAGGTGCTCCAGCACTGAAGTACCAGAACCACCATGGGATTAGGAGTTTGCATCTGTGTAATGTATCTATTACAAAGAGAAAACAATTTTAAGTAAAAATTCAGGACAACTGTCTTGACATAACCCTATACCAGCATATTTGCATGTAACCAAGTATTCAGGACAATAAACTGCTTTTTCTTCAAGAGCAGAAGCCATATGCAGTATGAGGTGGGTTGTCATGCTCATTCCAAAATGCAAATTGTGTTCAGGCCAAAAATTGCATTATATTTAGGACTTTAAAACTGTCTTCAGGCTAGCTACTGTAGTTTGTTAATTTCATGATCTATTTGCAGGGAGGCAAGAATTGCCCATGTGCAATACTACTAAATTGTGTTACATATTGTTGTGTTCCACTATGGGGARCTGCAAGGAGTTCTTATAAAACTGATGGTCTAGGATAAAATTAAGTCAAATGAGACAATATTGCGTCTGAGAACCATTTACTAGCAACAAAAAGCAAGTTGCCCTGCTGAACAAGAGTAGAAAAGACAGAAAAGGAGGACAGAAAATGAAAACGTCCCACTGCGGTCCATTGCTGGAGACCTTTTGCCATCTGACTGGCAAAACCTCTCTGGAGGGTGCAATGTCCATGGTGGCCTCCTGCTGACTGTCTGTCCCACGTTGGACATGGTTGCCAGGAAAAGTCTCCCCAGAGACAAGACTGTCTCCCATCTTCTTCTAGTTGCCTTCTGCAAGTGGCACATGTGCAACCCCTCCCCAACATGCCTCTGACAAACAGTGTTGAGACAGATGAGAACTAAATTGGCTCCTCACACGTATTGCAGAGGTTTTAAATGAAGGCAGAAGTAACTGTTCCAGGTCACTCCAAGAAATTCATGGGAAGGTATCTAAAATAACAGAGCCATCCTCCTGTGGGGAGCCGCCAAGAGAGACACACACCAACAACTGGGCAGCAGCCTTCTCACTCTCCTCAGCCCAGCAACACTCGGGGAAAGAGATAAAAGCCAACAACCTGGGCCTGCCCTGCCTTCCCAGTCAACTATTCAAACTACAGAAATTTTAAAAAGGTTTTGATCTTGTTCCAACACCCTTTCCACCAGCACCATGTAGGCAGACAAGCCAACCCAACCCATCTCCTGCATGCCTCTGCTAAGCCTCAAGTCCTTTGTTGTGYTTCCGACTGTGTTGCCTGTAGCCTCATGTTCTTACTTTGGAGACTTGCCCCATAACCACCCTCTGACCAGTTTTAGTGCTTCATTAAAGGGTTTCTTCATCTTCAGTAAGTGCTTTTACAAACCCAAAATTGTATTTTTAAAAAGCATATTCCAGGTTTGCAAGTCAGCACAATGATGTGATGCCTCACCCTTGATACCTAGTGCAACYGAAAGATGGGAAAGATCTTCACACATTATCAGAGCACTATTCTCACTCCTTTTCCTTGTTTCTAAATCTATCTACTGAAAAAAACTTATGATGTTACAATGTCAGCTGTTTAATGACACACCACCAAAAATCAAAGCCACGTTTGCCCCAAAATGTGGATATTTATATTCAGAAACATAAGGTCACACTGAACAAAGCAAAGGCTCATCCACAGTTGGAGAAGTAAAGGGCTGATCTCCACCCAATGTTTCCCCTCCAGTCCCAAGAGAGAGAGAGTGGGGGATGAGCCCAGCTCCTATTCCCCAGCCAAAATCTGATGGTGTTTCTGTCTTTCCCAAGAAAAAGCCCCACAGCTAAGAGACTGCAGCCAGCTGAACCCCTCCACACACCTTGGCCACATATTTTGTCTCTCTTAAGTATCCATCACTCTGGTGGTCTCTTAGGCAACAGACAGGATAAAAATTCCCTAGGAGAAAAAAAAAAAAATCAGACAGGATAAAAATTCCCTAGGAGAAAAAAAAAAAAATGGAACAAAGCTTAACCTCCAACAGAAACACATGTTTATTTAAAAGCCATTTATGACAATGACTGGGATTTGCTGAATCACAAACTTGTGCAAAACCTTGGAAAATTGCCCCACCAAACTCAGACATTAACATCATTAAAGTTTCCTGAGCTGTAAAAGACATCTYTGTAAAGGAAGTCTCCTCCTGAGTTGGTTTGGGCACTAATAAATTCAGATGGAGAAGTGGCACAGAGATGCAAAGGGAAATACTGGCAAGACAGCACTTTAAGATACAGCAAAAGAAGCAATGAGGGAGAAGATGCAAAACTTGACATTTTGAGCATCATTTGAGAAGACTGTTATGGGGAGGAAAATTTGCTATGTCTAAACTCTTCACATTCACATGTGCCCAAGACTAAAGCAACCAACCCCAGGAGCAAACCAGTGTGTTAATTCTAAGGATCCCCTAACAGCCAACRCAAGCACAAATGATCGCACTCTTTGCCCCAAAGGGCCACTGGTAGCTTCATCATGAAGGTCTAAGGACCCTGCTCAGACTGCCAGACACAGCATTATCACCAGTCAGACCTTTCCCACTCATGTTATTTTTCCCCAAGGTATCTTCATGTTGTCCGAGACATGAAGCTGGGTGGATAGCTTCACTCCAAAATCCTGTCCCCCTCCGTGGCCAATTCTAGAGCAGTGCTAGAGGTGTCCTTTTGTCTTTGATCTAATACTCATACCTACTGCCTCACTGCAGCTGCCTCATCTGAGATCCAGCTCAAGGGAGATCCAGGTTGCTGGTCCCCACACCTGCTCCTCAGCCTTACAGGATGAGCTGGAGTGTAGTATTCAGAGAAGTAAATACAGACCATCACAGATGTAAACACAGACCATCAGTATGGCAAAGGGTTTGGGAGTCAAAAAACACATACAACCTTTAGGTATGGCAAAACCATTTTTTTAATGAAAGTGGGGTGTACTCTGCCTGAATGCAAGGTGAAGAACCCACAAAAAGCAAGTTGTAAAGGGAAGTTTCTTCACATAGGAGACATGCGACTGGTACAGTTTTCTTTTCCTCATGGCCAGCTTCCCAGGCATACACCATAGGTCAACAGCCTCAAATCATAAAATTCCTTCTAGAACAAGCAAAACCCAAAGTCCCAAAAAGCTGACATTTTGCAACCAAGGAGAATGCAAGAGCAGACCATAGAGGGTCTGGGCAAATACAGAAAGATATTTTTGGCTTCTACCCAAAGAGGGAGAAGTCCCAATCATTCGTACTTGAAAACCTAAGCAGATATGGGCAACCTAAGCATGCTGGTACTTTACAGAATTTTCACTTCTGGTCACAGGAGATGCAGGGAGCATGAGAACAGGTCACTCCCATAGTAGAGGTCTGGTGCCTTTCCTGAAAGTCACACTGGCACATTAGACCACCAAATAGCCTCAGTACAAAGGGACATCAAATCAGCAAAGCTGTGCTGTCAGCAGGTTTGAGGCAAAATTATGCTTACTTCAAAAAGGAAAGAAAATTCAGACTATACTCCTGAAGCTATGCCACGGAAAGGAACTACATTTTATAGGCTTAGGATTTTCCACATCAAAGTAAGGCAGTTTTCAAAGATACTCAAATAAACAACCTCATGTTTTTTGATACACAGGGCAATAGGAAGATACATCAATGAATGAAATTGCAGCAGCTTTCTGTCACCCTGAAGCACCCAGGAGATGAGAACAAGGACCTTCTGTGCAAAAYGTGTCAGTACATAAACCAGTTCAAAGACACATCCAGCAAGTGCAACCATAGGAGGATGTGTTTTCTCACGTCCAGCACAAAAATCTATATCCACTAGTAAGCACTAAAGCAGATGAGAAAACATGTTCTTGGAGTAAGAGGTCTGATTGTCCCAGAGACTCTCCCCTCTTCCCATGGCCTTCCAAGCTTCATTTAAGCCATATATTTTACTAGAGCCCTGAGTGCTCAGTGGTCTGGAAAATTGCACACTAAGTAAGATGGCTGCAGATGTCTACTTGTACAGAAATACCCCCTGTGATGGCCACGGAAATGAATAAAGCTTTCACTGGCTGCAGTGTTTCTATTTCCCTAATGCTGCTTAGGATTTGTGGAAAGATCAGTCCTTGCTGAGATGTGAACTTGGCTAAACAAGTACTTACAGGTCCATTTGGAAAGCTTTTGTCTTACTGCATTTCCTTTGTTTAAGCTTAATTGTGAGTCCCAAATCTAATCTACCCATACACCTCTATTAATATTTGGAAAATTAGCTTTTTTTATTAGCAAAAAAGTACAGACAGTCAGAAAGATTTTGTGAGCTCAGAATAAAAATAGTAATGAGCATTTATTCATCTGTAAGTCTATTTGCCTTGGATAGTTTTTCATTGATTTTACTGGGGCTCTTCCAACTCTATCAGCTTGAAATCTTTTAACAAAGAAATGCACTGCTTTGTCAGATGGGGTGCTTCCAGGGTTTGAAAGCAAGAAGCTCCCTTTAACTTTTGTGTCAAGCCAATAAATAAAAGGAATGATCAAGGAGGGCAGAATTCTACCCTTACCAGTCTAGATCTGTAAAATCACACATCCCCAGGGAGTGCAGGCTCCTCTTCTGTTGCCTTTTTGCCCACCTGGAAATGAAATTTGACATAATTTTAGTAAGGAGGTAATATAAGAGGAAATTTTTATTTGAAGGCATTCAGGGGCAGTTATGGAAATATGTCCACAAATGCCCATCCCCTCCAGGGCTGCATACATTTTTATAGGTTTTAGGAAATTAGCATAATTAATAAAAAGTACCAATTAAGAGGACAAGTGGTAATGCAATTCCCCCTGCAGGTCAAGCCCCTTCTCTGGAGTCCCCCTTCTCAGAACTAGTTGTACTTTGTCCATGAGAATGTATCTGGAAGAGTTGTTCTTAGCCTTAGTTCCCAGGAATAACCAGGATAGCACTGGGGCCTTGTACCCCCTGGGGCTTACAGCTCTGGAATTTGTCTTTCTGCTTAAGGAAAGACCATGGAAGAGTACTGGGGAAACTAGGTACAAATACAATAGGCTACAGACTTACAATAAATGCTCGAAAAATACAGAGAACATATAAGAAAAGAAAAAAAGGCAAAACTCAAACGGCATCACTTCCTCTGACACTTGCAATGGCCAAACAACCACATGGAGAGCAGGGCTCAGGTATGTGGCAGACCTGCCACATACACACTGACCTGTGTCCTGGTCTCCTAGGAAAGCAGCACCACCCCAGATTATTAGGAAGAGAAGTGACTTAGAAGATGGAAAATCATAAAGAATTAGGTAGCATGCTGCTGGAACCTCACCCCCTTTTGCATTAGACCTAATACTTCTCTGAAGAGCCATACCAAAGCATTAATTTAATYTGTGCTATAAAACATTCGAGAGGTCCTTTGGTTGACGGATTCATAAGTAAAATGCAAATTCCTCTGATGCAGCAGAAATCATAAATCAGTTGGTAAGAGAAAAACTGGCGGAGATGGGTAAATGTGCTGAAAATCTGTGCTGAAAATCTGTGCTGAGCAGATACTTAGCAGATAGGAAATTTCACCCAGAGAACAGCAGCACTGAGCACTCTCAGCTATCAAAGGTCCTGCAGTGCCTTCTGGAGTATTAAGGCTGCTGTCTTAGGCAGACACAGGTGGTTATACTTTCCTTTCCTCCACTCCCTTTACAGTATCCATTACAGAAGTTATCCTCTTGCTTTTGCACCATGCATGTTCCTGCTGGCAGCTGCTGAGATCCCTCAGATGGATCAGTAATGCTCCGCAGGGAAAATCAGTCTTTATACACTATATAGACAATTCCTAGTGTCCCTGTTGGATCCTTTGGGGTATAGGGCATATCTTAGATGCCCCATGCACCACACACTGTGAAAGTAGCTTAGCATAGACATTAATAACTGAGCTAAATCCACTTTCAGAGCTCAAGAGACTACCTCTGCTTGTGATTTAATGCAGCTTGGTGTGTCTAATCACAAAATCTATGTCTCACAAAAGAGATCTTGTCATACTAYATAAACAAAGGATAATCCAGTGAGTGTCAATGGAAATAAACTGGCTGCTTGAAGAAAATCTCTTTAAACACTCTCGTCTATTAGCCATTTCCAAAACTAATTGAAGTGTACTGCATTACTCATATGAAGGATGTCACTGATTAAGGTCCCCATGGAATCTTAACCTACWTTACCAAAAGTTTCAAGGCCAGAGTTCTGAAGAATGACCACTAATGAAAGTGCTGTCATTTCCGGGCAAAAAAACCTGAGGGCTTTCAAAAGAATTTCTTTTAAGAGAGTGCCAAATCTCCTGATTTTTGAGAATTGGCATTCAATGCCCAGCCCATTGAAGTCAATGGAAACCATTTTGTTCCTTCTAGTCAGGGGACAATTTCATATGCCTAACCTTCYAATTTTTGTGATAGAAAGAGCAACTGAAAGCAGACTAAGCAGGATGGATCTGGAAAAAAAAAAAAAAGAAGAAGAAGAAAAAGATCTAAATGTAATTACTTGGTGCAATTTGTTTCACTCTAATTCATAAAAAAAACCTAAGTGATCCTTTCAGAATGTGTTCTGATCTCTCATATTTTCCTTCTTCACCAAGTATTGGATAAGACATACACGTTTCTCTAATGGTGTTTTATATGACCAAGTCTGTCTTGTGCTCTCTCTAAATTAAGTTCAGACTGACTTCTCAGTGGCTATTATGAAAATGAAAAGCACTTAAAAATTACTATCAAATTGTAATACATATATAATATTCAATTTGTCTTCACAGAGCAAGATTAAATGCACGTTAGTAATCATCAACTTCAGTTTCACTTGTATTCCCAGTTTTTTCATTTAAAATTTCATCTCGTGGTACAGTCTTTTTATTGTCAGCTAGCCCTAACGTCTGTATTTCAGCATTTGGTTATGTATCAGAAGCACACTTCCAAAACAAGTTTCCCAGTTATCTTCCCTTTCATCAAAATTCAGATTTGGAAGAGRTGATAGCGTTTGTTTCTATTTTCTCCCTATTCCTTCACCTCTTTTTCCTTTGCCTCAGGGAATTCTCCCAGAAACATCTTTTGCTGTTTGTATTGCAGCTGTTCAGTGGATCCTCCACACTTGGCATTTGGAGCCCTCATGTTCTAAACAGCCACGCATCACTGCTGTAATAATGCCTACTAAAATATTTCCTGTCCAAAGATCCTACATGCAAAGCCTGCTCAAGCACAGAAAATGGACCACCATTCTGTCCTCTTAAGCAAATCATAGGGGGACAGAGCTCATCTCCTTTCCTAAAATGACATAAATTGAAAAGAAAAATTCTTCTTGAAGGGTTAGTTCTACCAGGCCACATAACCATATGTGCATATCATTTATAGGTGCAGGTTTTAGTACATTTACAGTAATTTTATTCATCAAAGTTTCAAAAATATATAACCCCTTCTCCCTTCTCTCTATTAGACTAAATTAGGCCCTTTTAAAGTGTCTCAGAATTTACTGGAAAATTGCAACAGGCATTTTTATTTTTCATTTATACATATACACATACACTTTTGATATGTATGCATGTTTAGAAACACACCTATGTTCAACCTCCAAGGAAAGCATAGAGCAAAAGCTTAATACAACCTTAAAGGGAGGGTGGGCTTTGACAGGCCCTGTTGTTGATTTCTGTCTATTTTAAACTTGTATCATAAACTAGGAGTGGAATATGTTTGTCACAGGGTAAAACAAAACATATAAATTTTACCTTCTGTTTTTCATAAATTGTTTCTCTTAGTGCTGTACACAACACATRCATTTATTACTGCTTCAAGCAGAAGCACATTATTGGTCTCTGTGACTAATAAACACATGAGGAGAAWGTGTGACTAAATTATTAGCTGATACAGATTTACCACCACACCCATCTTTTATTTTGATAGAATGGGTCAAATGTTCATTTCAACCAGAAAGAAATCCTTTAAAAACAATGATTTTGACTAACTGATAAGGAGGCTCAGCGTGCACACTTTCAGATCCCTTTAGGAGCTGTATTCTGCAATCAGAATAAACTATACATATAACATAATAAATAGCATCTGATCAAAAGCAATGACATTGATTGCTTATTGCACGTAAATGTTTAAAATTGAAGCACAGAGCCAGACTATCTGGTTCAGCCCCATCATCCAATCTTGTAAGTGATGCTGAAAACAGCCAAAAGCAAAGCAAAGCTTGTCWCCCAGCAAATCCCTGACTCAGCAAAGCCACAATGCACACCCTTGGAGAAACCCTCCACAAACTCTACCAGAAACTTGCTTCTTCATCACATTTTGGCAGACTTCATCCTCCATTTAATGGGCACGATTGCACCTCAAGTCCAGGCTTTATCATCACAAGCAATCAAAATCTAAATTTAGTAAAGCTGATATGTAAATTTTCTGAGTTTAGAAGTTAATATGGTGTGGTGGTTCTCCATCTCAGTGATGACCTGGGGGCAGACCTCTGTGAGCATCAAGAGGGTTTAAGCACTTACCAGCTCCACCAGCCTCACTCAAGAAAAATAACAACAATTACTTTAAAAAAACTGAATGAAACAAACACCTAGACCTTTTCCTCACTAGGAAAACAAAGTGCTCCCAACTGGGTTCTCTCTAGGTGATGATGAGTTGGTGATGAGGTAGACCAGACAAAACCTTCTGATTCTCAACACATGGTGGGACAGGACTGACAGCCCCCTGAAACTGCAGACCTTTTACCTCCTGGTGCCAACTTCTCTGCACCTCCTTACCAACAAGGCCATCCTTACGAGAGGCTTTGACCACCCTGATCCACCTGGGACATCAAGTCTGCCTTGAGCAAGAGGCTGGACAAGATCATTTCTTGAGATCTCTCCCAACCTCTTCACCCTTCCTATTTTCACAGGCTTTTCTTAGACAGGCTTTACAGAATAACAGTGTTTCACCAACAGCTATACTCATTAACCTTTTCACTACAGGCATCTGTAAAACTAGAATTTAAAAAATACTTTTTGAAGCCTTTAGACAGAGATAATGGTGTAAGTCCCCCAGCCCAGAAAGCCTCAGGATTATATTTCAAAATACACTATCGCTTTGAGAAGAACTGGTTARTTTACAAAAAGGAAGAATAACAGTAAAAAGTGATGTTCAAGCAATTAAAGCCATTGTTTGGAGCRGGAAGAAATTAATGCCAGGCAAACATTTCACTGAGGGAGGTCACAGATATTTCGTATAGTGTGACAAAAAGTGCTGTATTGATTTCTCAGCTATAATCAWTAGGTCTGAAGTATTTTGTGAGACTAAAAAGAGTGCTAGACCCCATTTTGCTCCAATAATGCCGTTGCAAACAAAGCTCAAAAGACCACTCTTTCTAGAACAAAACCTATTTTCTCTCTGACTTTTTTTCACTTTATTTTTTTCCTTTGGGTTTCTTTGAATTATTTGTGATTCATAAACAAAATCRTAACTCCGACCTCCATTCCCTCTTTCTTTTTGGAGCATCAGACCTTTAATCTGACATCTTCACAGATCTGGTACATCTCTCCATCCACCAAGTAAAGGCAATATCATTCTGATGTGGGGCATTTATGCATAGGATTAAACAGTTCATGGTAAAGCCTGTCTTTCGGGGGCCCTGTGTTTCATTTATTTTTTATTTTGAGTAGGTGCAAACTAGCTGAAGGAAAAAGTTCATGCAACACTAGTGAGGGAGAGCCTTATGTTACATTTGGTAGAAAGAAAACATGACCTAGCAATAACAATATGACTGGAAACCCTAAGATTGGAATTATAAACTTAATTTATCATCTGACTGGGCAAGTCCTGTTAAATCCTATGAGTTCCAAGTGAAAACATTTTCTCATTGCTCCTCAGTGCTCACAGTCCTCCAAGTTTCCCATAAAARACTGTGCAAGCTACAAAGGTCACCCAGTTATATGTTTTTTTGTATTTTACTCTACTGGCTTAATTTATGATAAATACTTACTGATTCTCCTATATGACATAACTGTGGGCATAAAACCTCCTGCACTGCTGTGATGTGCTAACAGTTCTCCACCCTCTCACCTTCAAACTGGAGGTGAGTTTACTTTTCCATTATAGAACACACCAGGTATTTTCTGAGGCATATTTGGGATCTGCCTTGTCAAGCTTGCTTATTTCCTAGTAGGCTCAATGCCTACATCATCTTGATTCTGCAGCAAATGGAACTCAGACACAATGAAAGTCATGCAAGGGCAAGAGGAAGAGTTACACACATAGCCTGAGGCACCTAATGACTGACAATAAAATGCAGATCCCCATTCTCACTAACCCATGTTGTCCAGCTGATGAGGAAAACCTGAGATGCYGGTGAGAGCCCTGGTGAAGGGTCTGGAGAACGAGTCTGATGAGAAGCAGCTGAGAAAACAGAGGTTGTTTATTCTGGAAAATGGAAACTCATGGGGGACTTMATCCCTCTCTACAACTACTAAAAGGAGACTATGGCCAGGTGGAGGTCAGTCTCTTCTGCCAGATAACAAGCAATAGGACAAAAGGAAATGGCCAGATTGGCTATTAGGGAAWATTTCKTCACCAAAAGGTGTTCAAGCATTGGAACAGGCTGCTCACTGAAGTGGTGGATTCACACCATCCCCACAAGTGTTCAAAAAACTYGTAGATGTGGCACTTAGAGACAGGGCTTAGAGATGGGTGCAGCACTGGGTTAATGGTTGCACTCAATGGTCTTAGAGGTCTCTTCCAACCTAAATGATTCTCTGACTCTGCKCAGCTATAAGTCAACAATATTTAATATCTTCATTTAATGACACAAAAAGGATCAAGTACACCCTCAGCACATCTACAGATGACACCAAGTTGACTGGTGCTGTTGACACACCTGAAGGACAGAATGCCATCCACAGGGATTTGGACAAGCTCCAGGAAATGTGCCCAYGGGAATCTCGTGAGGTTTAACAAGAGCAAGTGCAAAATGCTGCACCTGGGTCATGGCAACCCCTGATGTCRATCCAGGCTGGGGGATGAGCAGATGGAGAGCAGCCCTGCCCAGAAGGACTTGGGGTTGCTGGTGGAGCAGAGGCTGGACATGCCCTGGCCACCTKCACTTGCAGCCCAGAAAGCCAAACATTTCCTGGGCTGCATCCAGAGCCCCRTGGGCAGCAGGAAAAGACAGGAGGGAAAGGATTCTGCCCCTCTGCTCTGCTCTGGTGAGAGCTCCCCTGCAGTGCTGCATCCAGCTCTGGGGTCCCGGCACAGGATGGACAGGAACTTGTTGGAGTGACTCCACAGGAGACCATCAAGTTAATTAGAGGGCTGGAGCACCTCTCCTTTGAGGACAGGCTGAGAGAACTGTGTTTGTTCAGCCTGGAAAAAAAAAAAGACTAGGGTGTCCTGATTGTAGCCTTCAAGTACGTGAAGGGAGAGGATGAAGAGAGACTGTTTACAGCAGCATGCAGTCACAGGACAAAGGGAATAGGCTTCAAAGTGAAAGAGAGTAGGTTTAGGTTAGATAGTAGGTCTTTCATTCAAAAAAGTTCTTTGCTGTGAGGAAGGTGAGCAACACAGGTTGCTCAGAGAAGCTGTGGATGCTCCATACCTGGAAGGGTTCAAAGCCAGCTTGGATGGAGCTCTGAGTAAGCTGGTCTAGGGAAAGGTGCCCCTGCCAACAGCAAGGAGTTGGAAGTAGATGACACCAAAGTAGTAACAAATTCTGTTTTCTAAAGACAAGAAAAAGTCAAGTGTTATAAATGTCTTCATTTTTTTCTCAGAAACCATTTCCCTCTATCCTCTCCAGTTTTTCTTGAACATTCATTTATAACTTGGTCAAACTTTGAGTGGCTTTGCTAAGCTTTACACATCTGATCACAAAGAAAACCACAGACCTTGAAAAATACCTCGATATATATCTAAACCCAGGCAAACTTTAAGTCTAAATAAAAACATGCAACTACACTTCATCAAAATCATAGCCTTCATTCTTTTATAACTTTTATATTATGTTTTGGGGAGAAAAAAATTGCCACAAGCTGCCATTTCCAAGGATGAAAAGGCAAACTAGCTTGGATACATTCAATAATTTAGGGTCAAAGTCTCAAATAAAAGGAAGAATCTCTATGTGCTCCTATCCCCACATATTACATCTACCAGCTGGTTCTGTTTTGTTCAGAAGAAAGCAAGCTACTTTTGGTGTTATAGACAATTCTAATTAGAGTATGAAAATTTAACTTCAATATAKAGACTTGGAAGCTGATAAAGTTAATTGACACTTCATTCCCACGTGATCACAATTCCAATCATTTACAGCTGATTCATTCTCTTGATTTGCTCTCTGCTTCACTAATCCTCCCAGCATGTCCTACTATACATAGAAAAGACCAGCACAGGGTCCTGGATTCTAAGCTAAAATCAAAATTTAATAACAAACACTTAAACATAACATACTAATATTAAAATCCCTTACCTTTATGTCACTTGTGTCCCTACAGRTGGTTTCTTCACAGCCCTCTAAACTTTCATAATCCCCTCCTTCACACATAAATCTTTCCACTCCGTTTGTCATGTAGATGCTCTAGGACAAAAGCTCTACAATTTTAGTACATCTTTCTTCAGAACTGAGTGAACAAGGTTGGGCAATAAATGTCATATGAAAACAAAATGAGTTCTACAAAGTGACAGGATAACAGTCCTAGACTTACAGCCCACTTTATGCAAGCCATSATCTTATTAAACCTTATTACTGCTGCTCACTGGTCAAGGAATTTAAATAACGTGTATTAACACAACCTCAATCAGTTTCATCTTAGGCATGTAGGAACATATTTTAACCTCTGTGAATTGAAGGTGCAGATCATCCATCACAGTATTCTTTGAAGAGCTGGCTGCATCATCAGACAACAGTACAATGCAGCAACAAAAGAGAACGCTTTGCGTGCATCCAGAGCTACTGCAAACAACAAAAGGAGTTCATTTAACTACTGACTGACCCCCCTCTGCTACCTGTAATTGTTTCATCTCCTTACCAGCTTACTCCAGTGAAAATGTTGCTTATTTTTATGCTTTTGAACACATTTTCAGGAGGGTAAGGAAAGGACAACATTGGGAAATTACAAGATCTTTGTTCTGCATGACAGAATTAYGACAGTATGATTTTGCATATAGTTCACTTTTTTTGCAGAGAAATTTAATTTCTGTGCAGAGGTTTACATGCCTTAGGAATTCAGAGACTGGATTTGTTTGGCTTTGTGCAACACTCACCATCTGGCTTCTTGTGTCCCTTCCACAGAAAAGTTTACTTTCCTGTCAATTCTGTGTATTTGAGATGGTTTTAATCTTTCTTTTGAGATCCTAGAAATGGCTCCACAGAGTCTGGCATGTAATGGCACTTAGAAAACTCTGCTGAGTGAAAATTAGTCATTTATTGTGCTGTGTGCCAGCTGTACTTTTGCCTGTTGGGTCTGTTTTCCTCACTGCAGAGAGGCTGTTGGATTAAAGAACACAAGCATGAGAAAACCCTCTATTCATACAATCTGGGSTGTGTATGGACACCCGTGCCATCTCACTTTCTACTTTGCATTGAAAGGATAAGGTGTCTCCAACACAGAGTTGCTAAGGTGTCACTGGCTTTTTCACCAGTATGTCCACAAATACACAAAAAAAATTCCTCAAATTTGAAATATCTGCTTCCTTATAATGGCAACTACTTATCCAGCTTGGAGTCCATACCATCGTAGTGGGAAATACTTTTCTCCCATATGGCTGTTCATTCACTCCACATCAAAATCCACAGTTTCTACCCAAAGGAGAGGCATTTTMTGTTCTCTTTTTTTAAGCAAATCTCTCTTCCTACTTTGTCAATCTTYCTTTGAACACCCTTCTCCATTATCWATCTTATGCTTCCTCTAAGTCTACTTGGAAACAGGAAATTTTCCTTTTATTTCACTGCAAAAATAAAAGAGGAAGAGGAGGAAAGAAGATGAAACATAAAAAAACCAGAGAAGACGGTTAAAATTGCTACTATCTTAGGACAGTTAAAATGTAGAGAAGTAAAGGTACCAAACCTACTCACAGAGGAAGGAATGTGCAACACTGCCAGATGGGGCAGGTGTCCATA
The DNA here is from genome assembly GCA_003546035.1 of Mixornis gularis. NCBI lineage: Eukaryota > Metazoa > Chordata > Aves > Passeriformes > Timaliidae > Mixornis > Mixornis gularis. The sequence continues at coordinate 1,207,793 of QVAJ01000157.1, forward strand.
TCCATGTGTTACATYCAGCAGATGCAGGTCTCAGTTTTCCTCCACTGCCTCACAAGTTATCCTGTGTCTTCCACTGAAAAATGAAAGACATCTTATCTGGGGGAAAAAATAAAAAATTAAACACAAGCAACCACACAAAACTGAATAAATAAATAAGTGGCACAGAAATCCTGTAGAATGCTGAGACTACCTGCAATTTTTGGAGTATATTGCTCTGTAACTCAGAAGGAGTATTGCAATTACTCTGCAGGCTCTCCATTGCACAGGAGAGAGCGGTAGGAGAAGATGACGAAGCCCTGGCAGAGCCATGCATCTTACAGAAATCTCTAAACAAGCTGTTAAACTGACCTGGCAAAGAATTTTTTGCTTAAACAGTGCAGACTGTGTTTTCCTTTAGATTTCAGACCTGGGTTTATATAACTTCTGTATTAATAATACTTTGTCTTTATTAGACTGAGGGAAATCTGGCTCTGAACTTCTGTGGGTTAATTTCTTTATTCCACTTCAGCATTGTGAAAATACACTGTCCCTGTATTTGTCTGGAGAATCCAGGCAGAAAACAATTCAAGTGCTGTACCCCTGAGTTAAGATAACGTGCTTGAGTAGACACTTCTATTCCTGCACCCCACATTAAACCCTTCTGGGGGCTGAGATGGGTGTCTGTGGGCACCTGGACCTCAGACAGATATTCTGTGTATCAGATTTCTGTATTTAGTGGTGGAATTGGTAGTATCAGGTTAATGATCAGACTTGATCTTTTCCAACCTTAACGATTCCATGATTTTGCTCTGCTATTTTAATGATAATTTGGGAACAGCTTAATCTACTGACTAATGAGTTGTCTACTGAAAKGGAAAAGTTTAAATTAATCTTTTATATTTTTCAATCTAGTTTCCCAAGATCCTTAAGTTGGATTCACAAACACAGGAACAACTCTCCAGACACAACAGTTTGCGTTTCTCAGTTCAGCCAGTCTCCCCACTGTTAATTCCAGCCCAGTATATGACACTCAAAAGAGAAGTGAGAAAAATTTATCCTTGCATCACCCATGCAGTTGGACTAGAGTACTGTTGTATGACCCTTCCAAATTGACCTATTCTATTCCATATCTGGATTTGCAGCTAAAATAACATTTTTTTTCATATACTACAGATCTTGGGAGAAAAATAATGTGAATTGTAATGGTCTGTGAACACCTTATCATACATTCCAGCTCAACATAGGCAACAAATAACAACCAAATATGATTTAAAATCTTGGGTCTAGGTTCCCAAAAAGAGTTTGATAATGTCCAGGAGCAGAGAACATAAATGCCAATGGATGGGCACTCCAAATGTCTCCTTGTTTCTTTGAACTCTGCATTTATGGCAGAATAACACAGTCCTTTAATACTTGAACACACCAGATTGAGGAGAGAAGGCAAAAGAGGGGTGAATTAGACTACAAGCACCACTTGAGCTAAACCTTGATATTTTAAACAAGGTCTGATGTTATTAAAACTCCACACACATGTTTATTTTATAAGCAGAGAAAATATCTTTGATCTTTCCACACAGCCATAAAAGAAAAATAATAAAAAGGGAGCATATCTGGTTTCCTCTTTTCATATACATAAAACATAATGCAACATCAGGAGTGTTTTAGTCTGGTAATATAAAACACATGAAAAATCCAAGGAAAAATTACTTTAAATGTTTAAAAAGCTTTTTTTCCATGCTAAATAGCAATGTTCATTTGTGTCATAAAAYCTGCTTGAGGATTCCTAAGGAATTAATGTATCCTAATAGACAGGTTTGTACTAAAAAACATGTAAGAAGCAGGAACACCRTATCATCCCAGTGTTCTCCAAAACACAGGATTTGTCCCAGAATAGTGCTTAATGGAATGGACCCAAACTCCAGTATGCTCTAACTACACAACCCAGTCAGGATACAAATCTGTCAACTGCACAAATTATCCTTATAGTAAAAACTTTGTAATAATAAGGAAAATATAAGCATTCTTTGTAAGTACATTGTACGTTTCACAGCACGAGGTTATGTTATACATAAAAATGTAKGTCATACAGCATAAAGGCACCTACAGTGCACCAAGGACATAAAACCCCGCTGTAGCTCTTGTGGCATCACCTCTGGAACAAGCCAGCAGGAGAAAAGTGGAGATGTCTCCTCCTTGCTGCACCAGTTGCACCAGTTTGCACCATTGCAAATCCCCTAATCAGATTTTGTTGCTATTCTTTCCAGGACTGCTGAGTTGTGTCAGCAAGGCTCAGAAAATGCTAACATGCAGCATTCTGCAGTCAATTTGATGTTCTCAGTTTAACTGCCTTTTAACCATGTAGCTTCTTCCAGAACGCAGGGGAAAAGTCCTGAAAAATAACCACTAACCTTGAAAACARACTTGTTGTGTTTCAGAAACACATAAGAACCTGTGAGGTTGGGAACAGGCATACAGGCTCTTAATTATTTGGGGCTTGCATATCTTTGAAGACGGACATGAGTCAGTATCTTTTTTAAACATTTAGGAACAACATATAAATGTAGATGTTCTTTATTCATGTCCTGGTTTAAAAGACACGTATCTGCCAAGGAAGGCAGAAACCTTCCTGGAATGGAAAGATGGCCCTCTCCATCCAAATTACTATAACTTTGAAATTATGGAGCTTGAAGGACAGAAGGAAGGAAATAGAAAAGAAGGGGGACAGAAAGAGTGACAGCAATTAGGTGGAAGCTTATCACCCTTCCGGGGATTCCAACATCTCATTGCTCCCCTCCATCTGGTCGTCTCAGTGGTGAGGGACCCCCACGCACAAAAGTGTAAAATCCAATGGATTAATATATGTTTGGTCAGGTGGGAATGCCCAGGTGCCTCCCTAATTGCTAAAGACTGTTCACCTAGAAAGCTGCCACTCCACATCTCCGTGACAACAAATGGGAAGAAATTCCTATGAGAAAACCTCCAACAACACATTAAGGATGGGGGCAGAAATAAACATACAAGGGATAGGGAAATTCAGGAAATTTTCAACTAAACATGACATGTAGAGCAAAACAAAAGAGGTGAAAAAGCCCTATGGGTTTCTCTTTCCAATTCGTGTTCCTTCTGAACCCCATCTTCAACCTTCTAAGATGGTGATCATTAAAAGACAAAATACTGTAGGAGCAAACCCATAGCAGCTAGTTAGCGATGTTTTTTTCGTCATCATGACATTTAGAAATGCATACAATAATGCCTGTTTTTATGAAACAGTAGATTACATGCTCTTTTAGAAAACTATAAATTTCAATGTCCTAATAACCCTCCATCTTACCTTTTTTCTAAGGAATAGTTGCTTAGTCTCTGTCATTCTATTTTTCAGTTAACTAGTTAAGGGGAGCATCATTTCTCCTTTTATACTGCTTAATCCTGAAATAGTAAGAAAGGAAAAAAATATTTTGCAGCATACATTGTGAGAAAACGAGTATGAGAAACTGTCATTTTACATTTATGCTTTTCTTCCTCCGTTCTTGACAGAGGATGCTATTGATGTTGCAATGTGGTGCACAACATCTGAAAGATGCTGCAGGGTTTAAATGTTCTTATCAACATATGGTTTTGTCTCTAATCCTTGGAGTTTTTACTACCTCCACAATAATATTTTTACAAGCAAACACAGGCATTATCATCTAAATCACCACAATATCAATGAACAAAAGTGTATGTCACTTCTGCCATGAGGAAGAGCTAAAAACAYTTCAGTAAAAGTAAAACATCTCATTTTATTCAAACCAGGAAAAGCCTTACAATAAATAAAGACAAGTTTCATTTACAAAGAAAAAAAAAAGTTCCTGGCACATAGCTTTCAAAATCTTTTGAGTATGTTGGCATAAATAGAGAGCCTGTGGGTTACTTTTCCCTGCTGTCTGCTGTGTTCTGTACTGTTTAGACTGTATGTGCTGGAGCACAGACTTTTCAGCTGCCTCCTCTATTTGGATGTAATATGCAGCAGTGAGAATTCCCATACCATTCTCACTTTCCCCCCTCCTGCCCTGGAAAAGGCTTCTTACTGTCAAAGTATCATGATTATCTAGGATGGTTGATAATCCTCTGTCAAGCTGCCTCTGGGAATTAGGTGATACTGGTAAGGARGGGGAGAAGTAAAGAACTGCTTGTCTTCCACACTCACTTTGATCTAGGCTGATTCCCCTTAGGAAATTACGGCTACTGGACCATCTAATTGAAAAGTCTCTCCACATATAAGATAGTATAATGCAATTTAATATACTAGTAGTGACTGGTGGCAAGTGAAATTAAGTGCTGCCCAAGCTGGCAGTCTGTGCTTGCCCCATTTGACAACGCCTGCCCCATGAGATGTGATTCAAGAGGTCTTGCACCAATTAAAAATGGACCTCTTATCCATGGCCCATACCTTGCAGGGAGTAAAGAAAAACAGTCCCAAAGAACAGGCAAGACATGTTAAGCAACACTTGGCAAAACCAAAGTCTTTTGACTAGATTGTGTTGTTCACATTTACAAGCTGAACCCCACTGAAAGTAAACAGCAAAACCAAATAATACTGCAAATTAACTTGTATTCATTGCAAAGCATAGAAGCAGCCTAATCTCTTTGGCATAAAAGTTGCCATGGGAAAACTCCTCATCCATTCCTAGTAAAAGAATGGGTGAGTTTGATCGATTTATTCATTTTCCTTGAATAATTTTAAAAACTGCTGTAAAACCCTCACCAAGCCAATGCCATTGGTTAACTATGTCTCTACAGACTTTAGGAGATAAAATGATTCCAACATCAATCTCTTTTTCTACTTTCTTGCTGCAAAACACAGCAATAAATTGCAGACAGTTCACTGCAAGGCTAAGATGTAATGCTGTAAAACCTTCAATAAAGCTTCTGCACCAAATTTAGCTCCTGTGATAGCCTGCATCACAAGGTCCTCCTGCAGTGGCAAGAGATGGCTTTGTTAAACAGTAGCACCAAATCAATTAAAGGTTGCAGCAAATAGAACAATCCCTTGAAAGCTTTCGCAGTAAAAACATGGTAATGCTCAATGTTATATTTAGGAATGAGATATAAATAAACTACAACTGCATTTACAATGCTTCAAGCTTCATTTAATGATAAAATGTAACTGTCTAGAAAGTTCCAGCACACTGCAATAGAAACCATTTTTTGTGTAGATCTGTGCAACACCAAGACCAGAAGAACCCCAAAACCAACTAGAGCCTTTGCGTATTGGTTATAGCAGACCTAAATAAACACACACCCTTCTTAGGTGGTTTTTCTGTGACAGAAAATTAGGTTGTAGGCTTACCCATTTTAGACTAGCAGCTTCTCTTCAGATCCTAACTACCAAGGGTATTCTCCAAGGCCACCATGTTGAACATTATGTCACTTTAAAAGGATTTTAATCTGGAAGCTAATTTGTTATAATTGAGATCTCATACCTGGGCTTCTAAAAGCCCTTCTCATCTAATGTCTATGTGTTCAAATTACACTCTGGCATTAACAAGCAGAAAATTAAAAGTAGCAAAATTGGTAGAAAAGCAAGTTTGTGGTTGGATTGTAAGCCATTAACATTTTATTATTTTGTAAGAAACAGARCTGTTACATTTTTGAAGATTTTTCTGCCCAAAACTCTATGCAACAGTGATGCACTGTTGTAAAGGCATCAGCTTTCTCATGCTAGGAAAATATATTAGACATGCTCAACTCACATGACAATTGTTATGCCTGCCACTGTAAATTCCTCTGGTACCCATACACATCCTCTTCCTCACAGTGGTAGGAATGGTGCCTGTTTTGTTGCTCAGATTCACATTTGGCACCACTTCTCGAGTAATAAAATAGAACCACCCCAACCATCAGTTTCCCCTTCCCCTGTGAGCTTTGTCCCACAGGTTTTCAGAGCACCTAAAGGGCTCCCCCAAAGATCACAAATCACCCCTCACTTCAAGGCCAGCAGAGGCCTCAAAATGAACCACAGGGAGAAGAAAAGGACACCAGCACAAACAGCTCTCATGTCAGCCCCAAATGCCAAAATATTTTCCAGCCAATAAAACTGTCTATCTTTACATAAAGGCATTCCACAAAATGGATGAACATGCTGCAGAGTCTGCTTTGAACTTCATTTCTTGTAGAAACAGACACCAAAGCCTTATAAAATACTAATTGAGCAAAAGTTATTAAATGCATCATCCRAGAACATGAGTAGTCCTGTTTTCTGTGCATACTTAGTATAAGGACRAATTATGTCAAACTCTATATATTCCAGGCATTCATAGAAGTTCTAAACATAATGATTAAATTCATCATGTTAATATGCTATCATTCCCATTTTATCTAACTTGTACCATGAAAGCCACATTTCTGTGCCTCAATACAAAATTATACAGGTAAATTTTTATTTTTTGCATTTCATTCTGGAGATAAATTRAGATTCTACAATTAGGTGATTTAATGCAACAGTCATTTTCACATATTCCAAGTCTCATATAGTTTAAAGAGTTGCGAGTTCTAGGGATAAACCTATCATAGCAAGGCACAATTACTAGCTTATCGTGTTTTAGGACCCTCAAATTCATACCTACCACAAATACACTTTGAAACAAAAGTAACACCCTCTTCTTTCCTTTACAACATCTAAAGTGATGCTTCAAAAACATATTCTTCTGCCCGAAAAGAAATCAAAGTAAAAAAGTAAAAGTGTGTAGGTCTTTCACTCATATCAGGACTGAATTAGTTAATTTGGTAAATTGTTGTGGCAGGACCTTTCACCCCCTGATAGAGCAAAACCTTATCTCCCCACCACATATGGCTAAAATCAGACTGGAATGGTTTGGCATGTGATGAATTATCTCAGTTGAGAACCACCTTAGCTGGCAATACACATCCTGACTTGAATGGTGAGAAAACCTAAAATTAGTGACTACAGACACAAACATTTTAACAACTGTAAAAGACCACTATGATTTTCATGAAATCAGAAATCTCTTACACACCCTGAGTGTGCAGAGACCTCTCCTCAATGACATTCACATCAAATTACTTCCCCAAGGGACTGAGAAAAATAAAGGAGAGTCTCTTCACACAGCTATCATTCATTGGTGACATTGACTCCTAATCTATATTATTCCTTTGCTAATTATAACATAAGGTACATCTATAATTCTATAAATCTATGCACTATATCTACTAGTAGTGTTTCTTTTTGTTTTATTCCTGTGGAGTAAGTAAGTCTGTTTAAGTCTTATGTCTGTTTTCATTGGTCTATTCAATAAATAATTAATGTTGTAATATGTCCTGTCAGTCATTATTAAGAACTTGTAAGCAAGAGTGGGTTTGGGGTGCTGGACACC